>OY720645.1:17199183-17572333 GCA_963169105.1 Ceriagrion tenellum | reverse complement strand
AACATTTAGCTAGGCCGCGGAAAACAATAAACCACAGAGAGAACCGCTCGTTTCTGCCAAGACTCGTTCACGAGTTATGAGTCGGAGTATTTCATAGATCAGTAAATTTAGGCACGTAAACCCGGTTTTAAGGCTCTAGAGCCTAAACTATATAATCGATCTGAAATTATTTCGCACGTTTCAAGGACACGACGAGTCGCTCTAAACAAAAAAATGATTTCGTTTTTCTACGTCCGTTGATTCGTGAGCTATGAGCGTGCGAATGAACGAAATCAGTAAAACTGGGGAAATAAACCTGGTTTTTCCGATATTGCGCCGAAACTATTACTCCGATTCGAAAACATCCGTTGCGTTTTTGGAAGGGGACGAGCCGCTCTAGACAACGACACAAACCGCACGTTTCTACGCCAATTCCTTCGGGAGTTACGGACGGTCAAATTCTAATCTCGCACTTAATTTTTAGGATTGCGCCTAACTTATCACACATTTTAACAAAAGCGAAACGAATTTCGTACGATGTGCCCACCTTGAGAAATCGGCCTATTTTCACAGACCGTGCACCCAAAGATTCAACGTTTTATTCGATCTGGCTATCTGTACACGTGCGAACGAAAACGGAACGGATCCCTTGGAGCTCGCTCGTTCGGACAATGCATATATATGGCAATGTGGATTAACGCACATTACCCACGACGAGGTAAGATTCATCGGTTTTCAGGCTATATCTCCTTAACCAATAACCCGATCGGAAAATGATAAATATATTTTCGGTAGGCAACATTGAGCTCTAAGCGATGAATTACGACTCTCGTTTATGCGTCCTTTAGTTCGGGAGTTACGAGCCGAAAAATAAGCAAATTTACGTAAAAATGGGGACTTTCCCCTGGTTTCGAGACTATTTGTCCTAAACTATTGAACCGATTTCAAAATGATTGAAACATTTAGCTAGGCCGCGGAAAACAATAAACCACAGAGAGAACCGCTCGTTTCTGCCAAGACTCGTTCACGAGTTATGAGTCGGAGTATTTCATAGATCAGTAAATTTAGGCACGTAAACCCGGTTTTAAGGCTCTAGAGCCTAAACTATATAATCGATCTGAAATTATTTCGCACGTTTCAAGGACACGACGAGTCGCTCTAAACAAAAAAATGATTTCGTTTTTCTACGTCCGTTGATTCGTGAGCTATGAGCGTGCGAATGAACGAAATCAGTAAAACTGGGGAAATAAACCTGGTTTTTCCGATATTGCGCCGAAACTATTACTCCGATTCGAAAACATCCGTTGCGTTTTTGGAAGGGGACGAGCCGCTCTAGACAACGACACAAACCGCACGTTTCTACGCCAATTCCTTCGGGAGTTACGGACGGTCAAATTCTAATCTCGCACTCAATTTTTAGGATTGCGCCTAACTTATCACACATTTTAACAAAAGCGAATCGAATTTCGTACGATGTGCCCACCTTGAGAAATCGGCCTATTTTCACAGACCGTGCACCCAAAGATTCAACGTTTTATTCGATCTGGCTATCTGTACACGTGCGAACGAAAACGGAACGGATCCCTTGGAGCTCGCTCGTTCGGACAATGCATATATATGGCAATGTGGATTAACGCACATTACCCACGACGAGGTAAGATTCATCGGTTTTCAGGCTATATCTCCTTAACCAATAACCCGATCGGAAAATGATAAATACATTTTCGGTAGGCAACATTGAGCTCTAAGCGATGAATTACGACTCTCGTTTATGCGTCCTTTAGTTCGGGAGTTACGAGCCGAAAAATAAGCAAATTTACGTAAAAATGGGGACTTTCCCCTGGTTTCGAGACTATTTGTCCTAAACTATTGAACCGATTTCAAAATGATTTAAACATTTAGCTAGGCCGCGGAAAACAATAAACCACAGAGAGAACCGCTCGTTTCTGCCAAGACTCGTTCACGAGTTATGAGTCGGAGTATTTCATAGATCAGTAAATTTAGGCACGTAAACCCGGTTTTAAGGCTCTAGAGCCTAAACTATATAATCGATCTGAAATTATTTCGCACGTTTCAAGGACACGACGAGTCGCTCTAAACAAAAAAATGATTTCGTTTTTCTACGTCCGTTGATTCGTGAGCTATGAGCGTGCGAATGAACGAAATCAGTAAAACTGGGGAAATAAACCTGGTTTTTCCGATATTGCGCCGAAACTATTACTCCGATTCGAAAACATCCGTTGCGTTTTTGGAAGGGGACGAGCCGCTCTAGACAACGACACAAACCGCACGTTTCTACGCCAATTCCTTCGGGAGTTACGGACGGTCAAATTCTAATCTCGCACTCAATTTTTAGGATTGCGCCTAACTTATCACACATTTTAACAAAAGCGAATCGAATTTCGTACGATGTGCCCACCTTGAGAAATCGGCCTATTTTCACAGACCGTGCACCCAAAGATTCAACGTTTTATTCGATCTGGCTATCTGTACACGTGCGAACGAAAACGGAACGGATCCCTTGGAGCTCGCTCGTTCGGACAATGCATATATATGGCAATGTGGATTAACGCACATTACCCACGACGAGGTAAGATTCATCGGTTTTCAGGCTATATCTCCTTAACCAATAACCCGATCGGAAAATGATAAATACATTTTCGGTAGGCAACATTGAGCTCTAAGCGATGAATTACGACTCTCGTTTATGCGTCCTTTAGTTCGGGAGTTACGAGCCGAAAAATAAGCAAATTTACGTAAAAATGGGGACTTTCCCCTGGTTTCGAGACTATTTGTCCTAAACTATTGAACCGATTTCAAAATGATTTAAACATTTAGCTAGGCCGCGGAAAACAATAAACCACAGAGAGAACCGCTCGTTTCTGCCAAGACTCGTTCACGAGTTATGAGTCGGAGTATTTCATAGATCAGTAAATTTAGGCACGTAAACCCGGTTTTAAGGCTCTAGAGCCTAAACTATATAATCGATCTGAAATTATTTCGCACGTTTCAAGGACACGACGAGTCGCTCTAAACAAAAAAATGATTTCGTTTTTCTACGTCCGTTGATTCGTGAGCTATGAGCGTGCGAATGAACGAAATCAGTAAAACTGGGGAAATAAACCTGGTTTTTCCGATATTGCGCCGAAACTATTACTCCGATTCGAAAACATCCGTTGCGTTTTTGGAAGGGGACGAGCCGCTCTAGACAACGACACAAACCGCACGTTTCTACGCCAATTCCTTCGGGAGTTACGGACGGTCAAATTCTAATCTCGCACTCAATTTTTAGGATTGCGCCTAACTTATCACACATTTTAACAAAAGCGAAACGAATTTCGTACGATGTGCCCACCTTGAGAAATCGGCCTATTTTCACAGACCGTGCACCCAAAGATTCAACGTTTTATTCGATCTGGCTATCTGTACACGTGCGAACGAAAACGGAACGGATCCCTTGGAGCTCGCTCGTTCGGACAATGCATATATATGGCAATGTGGATTAACGCACATTACCCACGACGAGGTAAGATTCATCGGTTTTCAGGCTATATCTCCTTAACCAATAACCCGATCGGAAAATGATAAATATATTTTCGGTAGGCAACATTGAGCTCTAAGCGATGAATTACGACTCTCGTTTATGCGTCCTTTAGTTCGGGAGTTACGAGCCGAAAAATAAGCAAATTTACGTAAAAATGGGGACTTTCCCCTGGTTTCGAGACTATTTGTCCTAAACTATTGAACCGATTTCAAAATGATTTAAACATTTAGCTAGGCCGCGGAAAACAATAAACCACAGAGAGAACCGCTCGTTTCTGCCAAGACTCGTTCACGAGTTATGAGTCGGAGTATTTCATAGATCAGTAAATTTAGGCACGTAAACCCGGTTTTAAGGCTCTAGAGCCTAAACTATATAATCGATCTGAAATTATTTCGCACGTTTCAAGGACACGACGAGTCGCTCTAAACAAAAAAATGATTTCGTTTTTCTACGTCCGTTGATTCGTGAGCTATGAGCGTGCGAATGAACGAAATCAGTAAAACTGGGGAAATAAACCTGGTTTTTCCGATATTGCGCCGAAACTATTACTCCGATTCGAAAACATCCGTTGCGTTTTTGGAAGGGGACGAGCCGCTCTAGACAACGACACAAACCGCACGTTTCTACGCCAATTCCTTCGGGAGTTACGGACGGTCAAATTCTAATCTCGCACTCAATTTTTAGGATTGCGCCTAACTTATCACACATTTTAACAAAAGCGAAACGAATTTCGTACGATGTGCCCACCTTGAGAAATCGGCCTATTTTCACAGACCGTGCACCCAAAGATTCAACGTTTTATTCGATCTGGCTATCTGTACACGTGCGAACGAAAACGGAACGGATCCCTTGGAGCTCGCTCGTTCGGACAATGCATATATATGGCAATGTGGATTAACGCACATTACCCACGACGAGGTAAGATTCATCGGTTTTCAGGCTATATCTCCTTAACCAATAACCCGATCGGAAAATGATAAATATATTTTCGGTAGGCAACATTGAGCTCTAAGCGATGAATTACGACTCTCGTTTATGCGTCCTTTAGTTCGGGAGTTACGAGCCGAAAAATAAGCAAATTTACGTAAAAATGGGGACTTTCCCCTGGTTTCGAGACTATTTGTCCTAAACTATTGAACCGATTTCAAAATGATTTAAACATTTAGCTAGGCCGCGGAAAACAATAAACCACAGAGAGAACCGCTCGTTTCTGCCAAGACTCGTTCACGAGTTATGAGTCGGAGTATTTCATAGATCAGTAAATTTAGGCACGTAAACCCGGTTTTAAGGCTCTAGAGCCTAAACTATATAATCGATCTGAAATTATTTCGCACGTTTCAAGGACACGACGAGTCGCTCTAAACAAAAAAATGATTTCGTTTTTCTACGTCCGTTGATTCGTGAGCTATGAGCGTGCGAATGAACGAAATCAGTAAAACTGGGGAAATAAACCTGGTTTTTCCGATATTGCGCCGAAACTATTACTCCGATTCGAAAACATCCATTGCGTTTTTGGAAGGGGACGAGCCGCTCTAGACAACGACACAAACCGCACGTTTCTACGCCAATTCCTTCGGGAGTTACGGACGGTCAAATTCTAATCTCGCACTCAATTTTTAGGATTGCGCCTAACTTATCACACATTTTAACAAAAGCGAAACGAATTTCGTACGATGTGCCCACCTTGAGAAATCGGCCTATTTTCACAGACCGTGCACCCAAAGATTCAACGTTTTATTCGATCTGGCTATCTGTACACGTGCGAACGAAAACGGAACGGATCCCTTGGAGCTCGCTCGTTCGGACAATGCATATATATGGCAATGTGGATTAACGCACATTACCCACGACGAGGTAAGATTCATCGGTTTTCAGGCTATATCTCCTTAACCAATAACCCGATCGGAAAATGATAAATATATTTTCGGTAGGCAACATTGAGCTCTAAGCGATGAATTACGACTCTCGTTTATGCGTCCTTTAGTTCGGGAGTTACGAGCCGAAAAATAAGCAAATTTACGTAAAAATGGGGACTTTCCCCTGGTTTCGAGACTATTTGTCCTAAACTATTGAACCGATTTCAAAATGATTGAAACATTTAGCTAGGCCGCGGAAAACAATAAACCACAGAGAGAACCGCTCGTTTCTGCCAAGACTCGTTCACGAGTTATGAGTCGGAGTATTTCATAGATCAGTAAATTTAGGCACGTAAACCCGGTTTTAAGGCTCTAGAGCCTAAACTATATAATCGATCTGAAATTATTTCGCACGTTTCAAGGACACGACGAGTCGCTCTAAACAAAAAAATGATTTCGTTTTTCTACGTCCGTTGATTCGTGAGCTATGAGCGTGCGAATGAACGAAATCAGTAAAACTGGGGAAATAAACCTGGTTTTTCCGATATTGCGCCGAAACTATTACTCCGATTCGAAAACATCCATTGCGTTTTTGGAAGGGGACGAGCCGCTCTAGACAACGACACAAACCGCACGTTTCTACGCCAATTCCTTCGGGAGTTACGGACGGTCAAATTCTAATCTCGCACTCAATTTTTAGGATTGCGCCTAACTTATCACACATTTTAACAAAAGCGAAACGAATTTCGTACGATGTGCCCACCTTGAGAAATCGGCCTATTTTCACAGACCGTGCACCCAAAGATTCAACGTTTTATTCGATCTGGCTATCTGTACACGTGCGAAAGAAAACGGAACGGATCCCGTGGAGCTCGCTCGTTCGGACAATGCATATATATGGCAATGTGGATGGATTAACGCACATTACCCACGACGAGGTAAGATTCATCGGTTTTCAGACTATATCTCCTTAACCAATAACCCGATCGGAAAATGATAAATATATTTTCGGTAGGCAACATTGAGCTCTAAGCGATGAATTACGACTCTCGTTTATGCGTCCTTTAGTTCGGGAGTTACGAGCCGAAAAATAAGCAAATTTACGTAAAAATGGGGACTTTCCCCTGGTTTCGAGACTATTTGTCCTAAACTATTGAACCGATTTCAAAATGATTGAAACATTTAGCTAGGCCGCGGAAAACAATAAACCACAGAGAGAACCGCTCGTTTCTGCCAAGACTCGTTCACGAGTTATGAGTCGGAGTATTTCATAGATCAGTAAATTTAGGCACGTAAACCCGGTTTTAAGGCTCTAGAGCCTAAACTATATAATCGATCTGAAATTATTTCGCACGTTTCAAGGACACGACGAGTCGCTCTAAACAAAAAAATGATTTCGTTTTTCTACGTCCGTTGATTCGTGAGCTATGAGCGTGCGAATGAACGAAATCAGTAAAACTGGGGAAATAAACCTGGTTTTTCCGATATTGCGCCGAAACTATTACTCCGATTCGAAAACATCCGTTGCGTTTTTGGAAGGGGACGAGCCGCTCTAGACAACGACACAAACCGCACGTTTCTACGCCAATTCCTTCGGGAGTTACGGACGGTCAAATTCTAATCTCGCACTCAATTTTTAGGATTGCGCCTAACTTATCACACATTTTAACAAAAGCGAATCGAATTTCGTACGATGTGCCCACCTTGAGAAATCGGCCTATTTTCACAGACCGTGCACCCAAAGATTCAACGTTTTATTCGATCTGGCTATCTGTACACGTGCGAACGAAAACGGAACGGATCCCTTGGAGCTCGCTCGTTCGGACAATGCATATATATGGCAATGTGGATTAACGCACATTACCCACGACGAGGTAAGATTCATCGGTTTTCAGGCTATATCTCCTTAACCAATAACCCGATCGGAAAATGATAAATACATTTTCGGTAGGCAACATTGAGCTCTAAGCGATGAATTACGACTCTCGTTTATGCGTCCTTTAGTTCGGGAGTTACGAGCCGAAAAATAAGCAAATTTACGTAAAAATGGGGACTTTCCCCTGGTTTCGAGACTATTTGTCCTAAACTATTGAACCGATTTCAAAATGATTTAAACATTTAGCTAGGCCGCGGAAAACAATAAACCACAGAGAGAACCGCTCGTTTCTGCCAAGACTCGTTCACGAGTTATGAGTCGGAGTATTTCATAGATCAGTAAATTTAGGCACGTAAACCCGGTTTTAAGGCTCTAGAGCCTAAACTATATAATCGATCTGAAATTATTTCGCACGTTTCAAGGACACGACGAGTCGCTCTAAACAAAAAAATGATTTCGTTTTTCTACGTCCGTTGATTCGTGAGCTATGAGCGTGCGAATGAACGAAATCAGTAAAACTGGGGAAATAAACCTGGTTTTTCCGATATTGCGCCGAAACTATTACTCCGATTCGAAAACATCCGTTGCGTTTTTGGAAGGGGACGAGCCGCTCTAGACAACGACACAAACCGCACGTTTCTACGCCAATTCCTTCGGGAGTTACGGACGGTCAAATTCTAATCTCGCACTCAATTTTTAGGATTGCGCCTAACTTATCACACATTTTAACAAAAGCGAATCGAATTTCGTACGATGTGCCCACCTTGAGAAATCGGCCTATTTTCACAGACCGTGCACCCAAAGATTCAACGTTTTATTCGATCTGGCTATCTGTACACGTGCGAACGAAAACGGAACGGATCCCTTGGAGCTCGCTCGTTCGGACAATGCATATATATGGCAATGTGGATTAACGCACATTACCCACGACGAGGTAAGATTCATCGGTTTTCAGGCTATATCTCCTTAACCAATAACCCGATCGGAAAATGATAAATACATTTTCGGTAGGCAACATTGAGCTCTAAGCGATGAATTACGACTCTCGTTTATGCGTCCTTTAGTTCGGGAGTTACGAGCCGAAAAATAAGCAAATTTACGTAAAAATGGGGACTTTCCCCTGGTTTCGAGACTATTTGTCCTAAACTATTGAACCGATTTCAAAATGATTTAAACATTTAGCTAGGCCGCGGAAAACAATAAACCACAGAGAGAACCGCTCGTTTCTGCCAAGACTCGTTCACGAGTTATGAGTCGGAGTATTTCATAGATCAGTAAATTTAGGCACGTAAACCCGGTTTTAAGGCTCTAGAGCCTAAACTATATAATCGATCTGAAATTATTTCGCACGTTTCAAGGACACGACGAGTCGCTCTAAACAAAAAAATGATTTCGTTTTTCTACGTCCGTTGATTCGTGAGCTATGAGCGTGCGAATGAACGAAATCAGTAAAACTGGGGAAATAAACCTGGTTTTTCCGATATTGCGCCGAAACTATTACTCCGATTCGAAAACATCCGTTGCGTTTTTGGAAGGGGACGAGCCGCTCTAGACAACGACACAAACCGCACGTTTCTACGCCAATTCCTTCGGGAGTTACGGACGGTCAAATTCTAATCTCGCACTTAATTTTTAGGATTGCGCCTAACTTATCACACATTTTAACAAAAGCGAAACGAATTTCGTACGATGTGCCCACCTTGAGAAATCGGCCTATTTTCACAGACCGTGCACCCAAAGATTCAACGTTTTATTCGATCTGGCTATCTGTACACGTGCGAACGAAAACGGAACGGATCCCTTGGAGCTCGCTCGTTCGGACAATGCATATATATGGCAATGTGGATTAACGCACATTACCCACGACGAGGTAAGATTCATCGGTTTTCAGGCTATATCTCCTTAACCAATAACCCGATCGGAAAATGATAAATATATTTTCGGTAGGCAACATTGAGCTCTAAGCGATGAATTACGACTCTCGTTTATGCGTCCTTTAGTTCGGGAGTTACGAGCCGAAAAATAAGCAAATTTACGTAAAAATGGGGACTTTCCCCTGGTTTCGAGACTATTTGTCCTAAACTATTGAACCGATTTCAAAATGATTGAAACATTTAGCTAGGCCGCGGAAAACAATAAACCACAGAGAGAACCGCTCGTTTCTGCCAAGACTCGTTCACGAGTTATGAGTCGGAGTATTTCATAGATCAGTAAATTTAGGCACGTAAACCCGGTTTTAAGGCTCTAGAGCCTAAACTATATAATCGATCTGAAATTATTTCGCACGTTTCAAGGACACGACGAGTCGCTCTAAACAAAAAAATGATTTCGTTTTTCTACGTCCGTTGATTCGTGAGCTATGAGCGTGCGAATGAACGAAATCAGTAAAACTGGGGAAATAAACCTGGTTTTTCCGATATTGCGCCGAAACTATTACTCCGATTCGAAAACATCCATTGCGTTTTTGGAAGGGGACGAGCCGCTCTAGACAACGACACAAACCGCACGTTTCTACGCCAATTCCTTCGGGAGTTACGGACGGTCAAATTCTAATCTCGCACTCAATTTTTAGGATTGCGCCTAACTTATCACACATTTTAACAAAAGCGAAACGAATTTCGTACGATGTGCCCACCTTGAGAAATCGGCCTATTTTCACAGACCGTGCACCCAAAGATTCAACGTTTTATTCGATCTGGCTATCTGTACACGTGCGAAAGAAAACGGAACGGATCCCGTGGAGCTCGCTCGTTCGGACAATGCATATATATGGCAATGTGGATGGATTAACGCACATTACCCACGACGAGGTAAGATTCATCGGTTTTCAGACTATATCTCCTTAACCAATAACCCGATCGGAAAATGATAAATATATTTTCGGTAGGCAACATTGAGCTCTAAGCGATGAATTACGACTCTCGTTTATGCGTCCTTTAGTTCGGGAGTTACGAGCCGAAAAATAAGCAAATTTACGTAAAAATGGGGACTTTCCCCTGGTTTCGAGACTATTTGTCCTAAACTATTGAACCGATTTCAAAATGATTGAAACATTTAGCTAGGCCGCGGAAAACAATAAACCACAGAGAGAACCGCTCGTTTCTGCCAAGACTCGTTCACGAGTTATGAGTCGGAGTATTTCATAGATCAGTAAATTTAGGCACGTAAACCCGGTTTTAAGGCTCTAGAGCCTAAACTATATAATCGATCTGAAATTATTTCGCACGTTTCAAGGACACGACGAGTCGCTCTAAACAAAAAAATGATTTCGTTTTTCTACGTCCGTTGATTCGTGAGCTATGAGCGTGCGAATGAACGAAATCAGTAAAACTGGGGAAATAAACCTGGTTTTTCCGATATTGCGCCGAAACTATTACTCCGATTCGAAAACATCCGTTGCGTTTTTGGAAGGGGACGAGCCGCTCTAGACAACGACACAAACCGCACGTTTCTACGCCAATTCCTTCGGGAGTTACGGACGGTCAAATTCTAATCTCGCACTCAATTTTTAGGATTGCGCCTAACTTATCACACATTTTAACAAAAGCGAATCGAATTTCGTACGATGTGCCCACCTTGAGAAATCGGCCTATTTTCACAGACCGTGCACCCAAAGATTCAACGTTTTATTCGATCTGGCTATCTGTACACGTGCGAACGAAAACGGAACGGATCCCTTGGAGCTCGCTCGTTCGGACAATGCATATATATGGCAATGTGGATTAACGCACATTACCCACGACGAGGTAAGATTCATCGGTTTTCAGGCTATATCTCCTTAACCAATAACCCGATCGGAAAATGATAAATACATTTTCGGTAGGCAACATTGAGCTCTAAGCGATGAATTACGACTCTCGTTTATGCGTCCTTTAGTTCGGGAGTTACGAGCCGAAAAATAAGCAAATTTACGTAAAAATGGGGACTTTCCCCTGGTTTCGAGACTATTTGTCCTAAACTATTGAACCGATTTCAAAATGATTTAAACATTTAGCTAGGCCGCGGAAAACAATAAACCACAGAGAGAACCGCTCGTTTCTGCCAAGACTCGTTCACGAGTTATGAGTCGGAGTATTTCATAGATCAGTAAATTTAGGCACGTAAACCCGGTTTTAAGGCTCTAGAGCCTAAACTATATAATCGATCTGAAATTATTTCGCACGTTTCAAGGACACGACGAGTCGCTCTAAACAAAAAAATGATTTCGTTTTTCTACGTCCGTTGATTCGTGAGCTATGAGCGTGCGAATGAACGAAATCAGTAAAACTGGGGAAATAAACCTGGTTTTTCCGATATTGCGCCGAAACTATTACTCCGATTCGAAAACATCCGTTGCGTTTTTGGAAGGGGACGAGCCGCTCTAGACAACGACACAAACCGCACGTTTCTACGCCAATTCCTTCGGGAGTTACGGACGGTCAAATTCTAATCTCGCACTCAATTTTTAGGATTGCGCCTAACTTATCACACATTTTAACAAAAGCGAATCGAATTTCGTACGATGTGCCCACCTTGAGAAATCGGCCTATTTTCACAGACCGTGCACCCAAAGATTCAACGTTTTATTCGATCTGGCTATCTGTACACGTGCGAACGAAAACGGAACGGATCCCTTGGAGCTCGCTCGTTCGGACAATGCATATATATGGCAATGTGGATTAACGCACATTACCCACGACGAGGTAAGATTCATCGGTTTTCAGGCTATATCTCCTTAACCAATAACCCGATCGGAAAATGATAAATACATTTTCGGTAGGCAACATTGAGCTCTAAGCGATGAATTACGACTCTCGTTTATGCGTCCTTTAGTTCGGGAGTTACGAGCCGAAAAATAAGCAAATTTACGTAAAAATGGGGACTTTCCCCTGGTTTCGAGACTATTTGTCCTAAACTATTGAACCGATTTCAAAATGATTTAAACATTTAGCTAGGCCGCGGAAAACAATAAACCACAGAGAGAACCGCTCGTTTCTGCCAAGACTCGTTCACGAGTTATGAGTCGGAGTATTTCATAGATCAGTAAATTTAGGCACGTAAACCCGGTTTTAAGGCTCTAGAGCCTAAACTATATAATCGATCTGAAATTATTTCGCACGTTTCAAGGACACGACGAGTCGCTCTAAACAAAAAAATGATTTCGTTTTTCTACGTCCGTTGATTCGTGAGCTATGAGCGTGCGAATGAACGAAATCAGTAAAACTGGGGAAATAAACCTGGTTTTTCCGATATTGCGCCGAAACTATTACTCCGATTCGAAAACATCCGTTGCGTTTTTGGAAGGGGACGAGCCGCTCTAGACAACGACACAAACCGCACGTTTCTACGCCAATTCCTTCGGGAGTTACGGACGGTCAAATTCTAATCTCGCACTTAATTTTTAGGATTGCGCCTAACTTATCACACATTTTAACAAAAGCGAAACGAATTTCGTACGATGTGCCCACCTTGAGAAATCGGCCTATTTTCACAGACCGTGCACCCAAAGATTCAACGTTTTATTCGATCTGGCTATCTGTACACGTGCGAACGAAAACGGAACGGATCCCTTGGAGCTCGCTCGTTCGGACAATGCATATATATGGCAATGTGGATTAACGCACATTACCCACGACGAGGTAAGATTCATCGGTTTTCAGGCTATATCTCCTTAACCAATAACCCGATCGGAAAATGATAAATATATTTTCGGTAGGCAACATTGAGCTCTAAGCGATGAATTACGACTCTCGTTTATGCGTCCTTTAGTTCGGGAGTTACGAGCCGAAAAATAAGCAAATTTACGTAAAAATGGGGACTTTCCCCTGGTTTCGAGACTATTTGTCCTAAACTATTGAACCGATTTCAAAATGATTGAAACATTTAGCTAGGCCGCGGAAAACAATAAACCACAGAGAGAACCGCTCGTTTCTGCCAAGACTCGTTCACGAGTTATGAGTCGGAGTATTTCATAGATCAGTAAATTTAGGCACGTAAACCCGGTTTTAAGGCTCTAGAGCCTAAACTATATAATCGATCTGAAATTATTTCGCACGTTTCAAGGACACGACGAGTCGCTCTAAACAAAAAAATGATTTCGTTTTTCTACGTCCGTTGATTCGTGAGCTATGAGCGTGCGAATGAACGAAATCAGTAAAACTGGGGAAATAAACCTGGTTTTTCCGATATTGCGCCGAAACTATTACTCCGATTCGAAAACATCCGTTGCGTTTTTGGAAGGGGACGAGCCGCTCTAGACAACGACACAAACCGCACGTTTCTACGCCAATTCCTTCGGGAGTTACGGACGGTCAAATTCTAATCTCGCACTCAATTTTTAGGATTGCGCCTAACTTATCACACATTTTAACAAAAGCGAATCGAATTTCGTACGATGTGCCCACCTTGAGAAATCGGCCTATTTTCACAGACCGTGCACCCAAAGATTCAACGTTTTATTCGATCTGGCTATCTGTACACGTGCGAACGAAAACGGAACGGATCCCTTGGAGCTCGCTCGTTCGGACAATGCATATATATGGCAATGTGGATTAACGCACATTACCCACGACGAGGTAAGATTCATCGGTTTTCAGGCTATATCTCCTTAACCAATAACCCGATCGGAAAATGATAAATACATTTTCGGTAGGCAACATTGAGCTCTAAGCGATGAATTACGACTCTCGTTTATGCGTCCTTTAGTTCGGGAGTTACGAGCCGAAAAATAAGCAAATTTACGTAAAAATGGGGACTTTCCCCTGGTTTCGAGACTATTTGTCCTAAACTATTGAACCGATTTCAAAATGATTTAAACATTTAGCTAGGCCGCGGAAAACAATAAACCACAGAGAGAACCGCTCGTTTCTGCCAAGACTCGTTCACGAGTTATGAGTCGGAGTATTTCATAGATCAGTAAATTTAGGCACGTAAACCCGGTTTTAAGGCTCTAGAGCCTAAACTATATAATCGATCTGAAATTATTTCGCACGTTTCAAGGACACGACGAGTCGCTCTAAACAAAAAAATGATTTCGTTTTTCTACGTCCGTTGATTCGTGAGCTATGAGCGTGCGAATGAACGAAATCAGTAAAACTGGGGAAATAAACCTGGTTTTTCCGATATTGCGCCGAAACTATTACTCCGATTCGAAAACATCCGTTGCGTTTTTGGAAGGGGACGAGCCGCTCTAGACAACGACACAAACCGCACGTTTCTACGCCAATTCCTTCGGGAGTTACGGACGGTCAAATTCTAATCTCGCACTCAATTTTTAGGATTGCGCCTAACTTATCACACATTTTAACAAAAGCGAAACGAATTTCGTACGATGTGCCCACCTTGAGAAATCGGCCTATTTTCACAGACCGTGCACCCAAAGATTCAACGTTTTATTCGATCTGGCTATCTGTACACGTGCGAACGAAAACGGAACGGATCCCTTGGAGCTCGCTCGTTCGGACAATGCATATATATGGCAATGTGGATTAACGCACATTACCCACGACGAGGTAAGATTCATCGGTTTTCAGGCTATATCTCCTTAACCAATAACCCGATCGGAAAATGATAAATATATTTTCGGTAGGCAACATTGAGCTCTAAGCGATGAATTACGACTCTCGTTTATGCGTCCTTTAGTTCGGGAGTTACGAGCCGAAAAATAAGCAAATTTACGTAAAAATGGGGACTTTCCCCTGGTTTCGAGACTATTTGTCCTAAACTATTGAACCGATTTCAAAATGATTTAAACATTTAGCTAGGCCGCGGAAAACAATAAACCACAGAGAGAACCGCTCGTTTCTGCCAAGACTCGTTCACGAGTTATGAGTCGGAGTATTTCATAGATCAGTAAATTTAGGCACGTAAACCCGGTTTTAAGGCTCTAGAGCCTAAACTATATAATCGATCTGAAATTATTTCGCACGTTTCAAGGACACGACGAGTCGCTCTAAACAAAAAAATGATTTCGTTTTTCTACGTCCGTTGATTCGTGAGCTATGAGCGTGCGAATGAACGAAATCAGTAAAACTGGGGAAATAAACCTGGTTTTTCCGATATTGCGCCGAAACTATTACTCCGATTCGAAAACATCCGTTGCGTTTTTGGAAGGGGACGAGCCGCTCTAGACAACGACACAAACCGCACGTTTCTACGCCAATTCCTTCGGGAGTTACGGACGGTCAAATTCTAATCTCGCACTCAATTTTTAGGATTGCGCCTAACTTATCACACATTTTAACAAAAGCGAAACGAATTTCGTACGATGTGCCCACCTTGAGAAATCGGCCTATTTTCACAGACCGTGCACCCAAAGATTCAACGTTTTATTCGATCTGGCTATCTGTACACGTGCGAACGAAAACGGAACGGATCCCTTGGAGCTCGCTCGTTCGGACAATGCATATATATGGCAATGTGGATTAACGCACATTACCCACGACGAGGTAAGATTCATCGGTTTTCAGGCTATATCTCCTTAACCAATAACCCGATCGGAAAATGATAAATATATTTTCGGTAGGCAACATTGAGCTCTAAGCGATGAATTACGACTCTCGTTTATGCGTCCTTTAGTTCGGGAGTTACGAGCCGAAAAATAAGCAAATTTACGTAAAAATGGGGACTTTCCCCTGGTTTCGAGACTATTTGTCCTAAACTATTGAACCGATTTCAAAATGATTGAAACATTTAGCTAGGCCGCGGAAAACAATAAACCACAGAGAGAACCGCTCGTTTCTGCCAAGACTCGTTCACGAGTTATGAGTCGGAGTATTTCATAGATCAGTAAATTTAGGCACGTAAACCCGGTTTTAAGGCTCTAGAGCCTAAACTATATAATCGATCTGAAATTATTTCGCACGTTTCAAGGACACGACGAGTCGCTCTAAACAAAAAAATGATTTCGTTTTTCTACGTCCGTTGATTCGTGAGCTATGAGCGTGCGAATGAACGAAATCAGTAAAACTGGGGAAATAAACCTGGTTTTTCCGATATTGCGCCGAAACTATTACTCCGATTCGAAAACATCCGTTGCGTTTTTGGAAGGGGACGAGCCGCTCTAGACAACGACACAAACCGCACGTTTCTACGCCAATTCCTTCGGGAGTTACGGACGGTCAAATTCTAATCTCGCACTCAATTTTTAGGATTGCGCCTAACTTATCACACATTTTAACAAAAGCGAAACGAATTTCGTACGATGTGCCCACCTTGAGAAATCGGCCTATTTTCACAGACCGTGCACCCAAAGATTCAACGTTTTATTCGATCTGGCTATCTGTACACGTGCGAACGAAAACGGAACGGATCCCTTGGAGCTCGCTCGTTCGGACAATGCATATATATGGCAATGTGGATTAACGCACATTACCCACGACGAGGTAAGATTCATCGGTTTTCAGGCTATATCTCCTTAACCAATAACCCGATCGGAAAATGATAAATATATTTTCGGTAGGCAACATTGAGCTCTAAGCGATGAATTACGACTCTCGTTTATGCGTCCTTTAGTTCGGGAGTTACGAGCCGAAAAATAAGCAAATTTACGTAAAAATGGGGACTTTCCCCTGGTTTCGAGACTATTTGTCCTAAACTATTGAACCGATTTCAAAATGATTTAAACATTTAGCTAGGCCGCGGAAAACAATAAACCACAGAGAGAACCGCTCGTTTCTGCCAAGACTCGTTCACGAGTTATGAGTCGGAGTATTTCATAGATCAGTAAATTTAGGCACGTAAACCCGGTTTTAAGGCTCTAGAGCCTAAACTATATAATCGATCTGAAATTATTTCGCACGTTTCAAGGACACGACGAGTCGCTCTAAACAAAAAAATGATTTCGTTTTTCTACGTCCGTTGATTCGTGAGCTATGAGCGTGCGAATGAACGAAATCAGTAAAACTGGGGAAATAAACCTGGTTTTTCCGATATTGCGCCGAAACTATTACTCCGATTCGAAAACATCCGTTGCGTTTTTGGAAGGGGACGAGCCGCTCTAGACAACGACACAAACCGCACGTTTCTACGCCAATTCCTTCGGGAGTTACGGACGGTCAAATTCTAATCTCGCACTCAATTTTTAGGATTGCGCCTAACTTATCACACATTTTAACAAAAGCGAAACGAATTTCGTACGATGTGCCCACCTTGAGAAATCGGCCTATTTTCACAGACCGTGCACCCAAAGATTCAACGTTTTATTCGATCTGGCTATCTGTACACGTGCGAACGAAAACGGAACGGATCCCTTGGAGCTCGCTCGTTCGGACAATGCATATATATGGCAATGTGGATTAACGCACATTACCCACGACGAGGTAAGATTCATCGGTTTTCAGGCTATATCTCCTTAACCAATAACCCGATCGGAAAATGATAAATATATTTTCGGTAGGCAACATTGAGCTCTAAGCGATGAATTACGACTCTCGTTTATGCGTCCTTTAGTTCGGGAGTTACGAGCCGAAAAATAAGCAAATTTACGTAAAAATGGGGACTTTCCCCTGGTTTCGAGACTATTTGTCCTAAACTATTGAACCGATTTCAAAATGATTGAAACATTTAGCTAGGCCGCGGAAAACAATAAACCACAGAGAGAACCGCTCGTTTCTGCCAAGACTCGTTCACGAGTTATGAGTCGGAGTATTTCATAGATCAGTAAATTTAGGCACGTAAACCCGGTTTTAAGGCTCTAGAGCCTAAACTATATAATCGATCTGAAATTATTTCGCACGTTTCAAGGACACGACGAGTCGCTCTAAACAAAAAAATGATTTCGTTTTTCTACGTCCGTTGATTCGTGAGCTATGAGCGTGCGAATGAACGAAATCAGTAAAACTGGGGAAATAAACCTGGTTTTTCCGATATTGCGCCGAAACTATTACTCCGATTCGAAAACATCCGTTGCGTTTTTGGAAGGGGACGAGCCGCTCTAGACAACGACACAAACCGCACGTTTCTACGCCAATTCCTTCGGGAGTTACGGACGGTCAAATTCTAATCTCGCACTCAATTTTTAGGATTGCGCCTAACTTATCACACATTTTAACAAAAGCGAAACGAATTTCGTACGATGTGCCCACCTTGAGAAATCGGCCTATTTTCACAGACCGTGCACCCAAAGATTCAACGTTTTATTCGATCTGGCTATCTGTACACGTGCGAACGAAAACGGAACGGATCCCTTGGAGCTCGCTCGTTCGGACAATGCATATATATGGCAATGTGGATTAACGCACATTACCCACGACGAGGTAAGATTCATCGGTTTTCAGGCTATATCTCCTTAACCAATAACCCGATCGGAAAATGATAAATATATTTTCGGTAGGCAACATTGAGCTCTAAGCGATGAATTACGACTCTCGTTTATGCGTCCTTTAGTTCGGGAGTTACGAGCCGAAAAATAAGCAAATTTACGTAAAAATGGGGACTTTCCCCTGGTTTCGAGACTATTTGTCCTAAACTATTGAACCGATTTCAAAATGATTGAAACATTTAGCTAGGCCGCGGAAAACAATAAACCACAGAGAGAACCGCTCGTTTCTGCCAAGACTCGTTCACGAGTTATGAGTCGGAGTATTTCATAGATCAGTAAATTTAGGCACGTAAACCCGGTTTTAAGGCTCTAGAGCCTAAACTATATAATCGATCTGAAATTATTTCGCACGTTTCAAGGACACGACGAGTCGCTCTAAACAAAAAAATGATTTCGTTTTTCTACGTCCGTTGATTCGTGAGCTATGAGCGTGCGAATGAACGAAATCAGTAAAACTGGGGAAATAAACCTGGTTTTTCCGATATTGCGCCGAAACTATTACTCCGATTCGAAAACATCCATTGCGTTTTTGGAAGGGGACGAGCCGCTCTAGACAACGACACAAACCGCACGTTTCTACGCCAATTCCTTCGGGAGTTACGGACGGTCAAATTCTAATCTCGCACTCAATTTTTAGGATTGCGCCTAACTTATCACACATTTTAACAAAAGCGAAACGAATTTCGTACGATGTGCCCACCTTGAGAAATCGGCCTATTTTCACAGACCGTGCACCCAAAGATTCAACGTTTTATTCGATCTGGCTATCTGTACACGTGCGAACGAAAACGGAACGGATCCCTTGGAGCTCGCTCGTTCGGACAATGCATATATATGGCAATGTGGATTAACGCACATTACCCACGACGAGGTAAGATTCATCGGTTTTCAGGCTATATCTCCTTAACCAATAACCCGATCGGAAAATGATAAATATATTTTCGGTAGGCAACATTGAGCTCTAAGCGATGAATTACGACTCTCGTTTATGCGTCCTTTAGTTCGGGAGTTACGAGCCGAAAAATAAGCAAATTTACGTAAAAATGGGGACTTTCCCCTGGTTTCGAGACTATTTGTCCTAAACTATTGAACCGATTTCAAAATGATTGAAACATTTAGCTAGGCCGCGGAAAACAATAAACCACAGAGAGAACCGCTCGTTTCTGCCAAGACTCGTTCACGAGTTATGAGTCGGAGTATTTCATAGATCAGTAAATTTAGGCACGTAAACCCGGTTTTAAGGCTCTAGAGCCTAAACTATATAATCGATCTGAAATTATTTCGCACGTTTCAAGGACACGACGAGTCGCTCTAAACAAAAAAATGATTTCGTTTTTCTACGTCCGTTGATTCGTGAGCTATGAGCGTGCGAATGAACGAAATCAGTAAAACTGGGGAAATAAACCTGGTTTTTCCGATATTGCGCCGAAACTATTACTCCGATTCGAAAACATCCATTGCGTTTTTGGAAGGGGACGAGCCGCTCTAGACAACGACACAAACCGCACGTTTCTACGCCAATTCCTTCGGGAGTTACGGACGGTCAAATTCTAATCTCGCACTCAATTTTTAGGATTGCGCCTAACTTATCACACATTTTAACAAAAGCGAAACGAATTTCGTACGATGTGCCCACCTTGAGAAATCGGCCTATTTTCACAGACCGTGCACCCAAAGATTCAACGTTTTATTCGATCTGGCTATCTGTACACGTGCGAACGAAAACGGAACGGATCCCTTGGAGCTCGCTCGTTCGGACAATGCATATATATGGCAATGTGGATTAACGCACATTACCCACGACGAGGTAAGATTCATCGGTTTTCAGGCTATATCTCCTTAACCAATAACCCGATCGGAAAATGATAAATATATTTTCGGTAGGCAACATTGAGCTCTAAGCGATGAATTACGACTCTCGTTTATGCGTCCTTTAGTTCGGGAGTTACGAGCCGAAAAATAAGCAAATTTACGTAAAAATGGGGACTTTCCCCTGGTTTCGAGACTATTTGTCCTAAACTATTGAACCGATTTCAAAATGATTGAAACATTTAGCTAGGCCGCGGAAAACAATAAACCACAGAGAGAACCGCTCGTTTCTGCCAAGACTCGTTCACGAGTTATGAGTCGGAGTATTTCATAGATCAGTAAATTTAGGCACGTAAACCCGGTTTTAAGGCTCTAGAGCCTAAACTATATAATCGATCTGAAATTATTTCGCACGTTTCAAGGACACGACGAGTCGCTCTAAACAAAAAAATGATTTCGTTTTTCTACGTCCGTTGATTCGTGAGCTATGAGCGTGCGAATGAACGAAATCAGTAAAACTGGGGAAATAAACCTGGTTTTTCCGATATTGCGCCGAAACTATTACTCCGATTCGAAAACATCCGTTGCGTTTTTGGAAGGGGACGAGCCGCTCTAGACAACGACACAAACCGCACGTTTCTACGCCAATTCCTTCGGGAGTTACGGACGGTCAAATTCTAATCTCGCACTCAATTTTTAGGATTGCGCCTAACTTATCACACATTTTAACAAAAGCGAAACGAATTTCGTACGATGTGCCCACCTTGAGAAATCGGCCTATTTTCACAGACCGTGCACCCAAAGATTCAACGTTTTATTCGATCTGGCTATCTGTACACGTGCGAACGAAAACGGAACGGATCCCGTGGAGCTCGCTCGTTCGGACAATGCATATATATGGCAATGTGGATTAACGCATATCACGAATCACCTATGACGTGACGAGGAGTTAAGACCAGGTTTACAGGGGAGTTATGTCCAAACACCAGGGACTAACATGAAGGAAAGGGAAATTAATGCTACAATTAATCACTCAATGAAGTGGTTTAGGGGCAAATAAACCTTACATTGTTGCCCTACTTGAAGCATCAATTCCAACTCCAATCACTCCACAACCAATAATGCATGCAACCAATAACAGTAAATTTCTCTAATATTTGAACAAAATAAACTATTCTTAGTCAGAGTTAAGCCTGCATTTCATGTATCATGGGCTATGCAGACATATATAATGTAATATAATTTAAGCTTCTTCACTCAATAACTGTTAAGGTGACCGGCAAAATATTGTGGACATACCACCTTTAGCAAAGTACATTAATTTATAAACCATTTTCAATATTTCAATGGCCTCACATGATATGGTTTATCATTTGATTGAGTTTCATGAAGACATTTTCAGGTAATGCCCTTTGTTAGATCATGTACTTCATGAAATTATTGATTTAATGTTATAAATATAAATGTTTAGAGGCTATGATAGGTACATTTCAACATTCGAACTGAATAATCATCAGCTATCTTCTCCTCATCAGCGTTATTGCTAATCCTTGTAATGTTGCTATTGAATCCATACAGTTCCTTAAGCACCCAGATCAAAATTTTTGCTTTCCAGCAGCTTTCCGATTGCCTTACACTTTGGAAACGTAACGGAAAGCAAAAATTTTTATCTGGGTACCTATTTCTCCAAATGATAACACTGAGCGACCTAAATTGAGTTTAAACATAAAGTAACCTCCAGCATTCACTATGGAGGTTCAACTATGCGAGGCATAGTATGTATATGCCCACTTCGTCGAAACGAACAATTTTTGTCTGCCAACCAAAATTAATAACATCATGACGCTAATCTTAAAGATTAATATTATACGGAAAAGGAAACGCCATTAGTGCCAAGAGTGAACAAATTTGTTTAAGTTTCAAAACAAGAATAGAGTCTCAAAACCTCACGAAATTACTGACTAATAATAGAGCATATAATACAAAACCAAAAAAAACAAGCCGAATATAAATGGAATTGGAAATAGGTACGTTCAATACGGCCAAATGATGTTCTCATTGCGATGCTAACTTTTGACGTGGTTACTGCATATTACTGGTTTATTTCGAAGTATCAGAACCCGAGGAGCATACCTGACATAAACAAGGTAATGGAATGAAATTACTGGTATTCACGTACGAGTGTACTGGTGAAATGCAGGATAAAAATAAATCAGATAATACGTAATAATAACATACATGCATATATAAGCAAAAGTCCTTAATCAGATGCATGCCTTAACAAAAAAATGAGGAATATGAATGATCAGCTGTTAAATATTTCGTGAACATGAATACACAGTCAACGGTATGCTCGTGATTTTCACCACTTTTAGTTTAATTCACCGACAATTCATAACCTTCGTCTCATATGTATGGCATGACTTGTTGGGGAAGTAAATCTAATAACCCAAATTTTCACGATAACTTACCACAGCCATGAATTTATCAATGGAGACGATCTTCGGTGGATGTAGTTTCACTGACCAGCAAGTAGCGAGTTCCAAGTTCGGCCAACGCACTTTGTTTACCAATAAGATATGACATTCCAATTGTTATAAAACATATGTACATCCAAATTCTGAAAAGCAAACACAATTGAATCGTTTACTCACCTCACAGAGACGAGAATAATTGGAAGGCTGCCATTTATCGCATCCACAATACTGCACCCATTTTGCCCTTCTAGTTGGCTCCTTGGGGAAAATGAATAACCTCACTCAATTCTTGACTGTTCTCGAACAATTAGGAGCCGAACAAGTTGGCATCTCGAGCGATAATATCTCTGCAACTCGACAAAAAAAACACTGACAGCAATGCTTTTCTCACGGAGATCACAGAAAAACAAGAGCAAAGCGAACTTGGCCCACTAATTTTTTCCCCACTATATGAAATCGGCAGTGCTACCAACAGTAACAGTTAAGCATGAATTATAACCTTAATCCCTCGTTAATATCTTTATGAAACTTACAAAAGTTATTGAATATACTTTTAACAATTAAAGGAGCCACTCAGAACTTGTAAGCACATCCTCGTATAGGAATTATTGTATTAGGAACATAGGACGAAATATCGTCGAAAACACCACATTTTAAACGTTATTTCTCCAAATCCCCGAGTACGATTTTAATGAAACTATCACATAATGTTAATAATACCATTATCAAAGATAAGTGATACACCGAATTTCTAAGCACGACCTTGTTTAGGAACTGTACTATAACGAACATAGGATAAATCCTCCTCGAAAACACTAAAGTAATAATGTTAATTTCTCCAAATCCCCGAGTACGATTTTAATGAAACTATCATAATTTGTTAATAATAATATAACCAATACAACCTTATACACAGCACCTCTAAGCACAACTTAGTTTAGTACCTATTCTATTACGAACATAAGATAAATCTTAAATGAAAACACTAAAGTTTAAACGTGAATTTCTCCAAATCCCAGAGCACGATTTTAATGAAACTTACACATTATGTTAAAGATGCTATTACCTATCATATCATTTTTTATATTCCATGCCATTAAAAAGTGCACTGCACAAAATTAAAAAGTACACAAAAAATTAGGTATGGCTAATAAAATTGGGCCTATCACGCTTCCCTGGGGAACACCCGATGTAACTTTTACTTCGCCTGAGCTGACACCATCTAATACCACCCTTTGAACGCGTTTATGTAAGAAGTCTCCTATCCAGCCTACTATATTACTGGCTATCCCGTATGATGCTAACTTCGCGAGCCGGCACCCCTTCCTTTCGAAATACGAAACTTGGTCGGAGGGAGGGCGTTTCTCCGAGAGGAAAAATTCTCCGAAACAATCCGAAATGGTTAAATGTCGGCAAGTATTGCCCACAAAGAGGGCATGCTCGGTGGCCCAACGGAGAAGGTTACAAGGCAGTAATGCCTGCACGCGTTAATCCCTTCCTGGTCTTCTCGCCAGACGCTCGGAACTCCTGCGTCTCCACAATAAACATATTATTTAATAAACGTCGTATTTCACGAATAACAATGGTAAATTACTGACCCACTTCAAGTGGGTACAACTTATTTCCGACCACAACTATCCAAAGACAGGAAAACCACCAAAACAATGAAGTGAAACCCTCGCAAGAAAGAAGCTATGGAAGGGAAAAACATAACTTATGAAATGGAGGAGATAGAGGGGAAAATATTTATTTTGCAATTAAATGTCATGGTGTAGGCAAATTCTGAGAATCTTCCATGACCGACTTTTCGATGGGTCCCACCATCAAACCACTTGCTCCTCTTCATAGCGATGAGTTCCAGTTGAGGCCCTTCGGCTCTCTTGCTTCTCACTGTGTCTGGATTAGAAATGACGATCTAGTACTTCATTGACAATTTCAAAAGAAAACATTATATCAGCTTGACATCTTAGCTATTTAAATTACTATGACCTAAGTGATACTTACCTTACCAATTATTAAATTAATTATGTGAGGGAAGGAAATTTGGTGGCTTAGTCTTTATTAACCCTTTCGCTCCCGAGCTTCGTGGAGGGAAATTCTTCCTCGTTACGAGTCTCTTGAAAATTTTCTTCACTCCCCTGTACGAAGCTTCCTCGCGTCGACGGAAGGCAGAGGTTCCCTCCCTAACCATTTTTGGACCCAACTCAGCGGGTCGCCGATCCCTTTCCTCGGCCGCTGTCCCCAGACCCTCGAGGGATTAAAAGAGTTCTTCACATCGCGAGTCCACGGTCAACTGACTGAAATTGCAATGTTTAATATAAACAAATATTTGTTCCTTCGCATCAATTTTTTTACATTTAAAATGAATTTATTGTGTTTTTCTGAGCGTGCAGAAATTTTAAACGAAGTTCTAACGTTCATATTGACAAAATTTTCCAAATGCGTACGTTAAGGCCGCTTTCGATTGCTGTTCTATAACTCCGTTGATATTAACGTAAGAATATCGTTTGAAATTTCCATGTGGCAAGCAAAAAAAAGATGAATTCATTTCTAACATTGGATTTCTAAAGTAAGCAACAAATATTTTTTGGAAAAAACACTGCAAATAACAGTAGTTGACCGCGTGGAGAGGATAGGAAGGGGTCGATCTGAGCGGCCGAGGAAGGGCCTGGGCTCGCGCTAAGCCGGATCTCGAGGGGCGACCGCGTACGTGGGTCTACTGTTTCCGCCACGGTCACTTTCTTCCGACCTGTGCCGCATATATGCGGCATTCGTTGTTTAGGGAAGAATATTCGCGCCGCATATGCGCGGCATTTGGCGCGAAAGGGTTCAAGTCGCCATATAGTAACATGCATAAGACTTTCGCTCAGAAATACGCGAATCGGCCAGGTGAGCAGTCTCCTCTCACTTATACGCAATATAAAACCAGTAAATTTGGGACTTTATAACTTCGGGATGGAATGGAAATGCAATTGGCATACGAGCTGGGTAATAATTGGTCAGTAACATGCAATAAATTTGCTTTTAAATAACTGCATTCGTCTTCCAATCACTGTTAACCTCACATAAAACGCGCACCAAAAACGCCAATCTAACTGTAGTTCGTGCGCGACTTCATTATTGCAGTCAAGATATAGAAACGGAAAAATCAAAAAGGCTCCATATGAACTACGTAAAACACAAATCCACGTATGGAGACTACGACAGAATTCTGCGGAAATTTCCAGAACTGTTCTGTTGTACGTACAATGGAAACAACATTTACAAATACGATAAATGATTGAGCACTAACGCAGACCCTAAAAAAATGCGTTACATGATTCACACCTACTCGTACAACAACTGTTGTTAAGAGGTTATTTTTCTTCCTCTACCGAACCTCATAATATTAAATAAATACTAATCACGGATAACGCCCGTTTAATCCTAAAGGTACATAGGCATGAAAAACTTGCTGCAATAATCTATCTGCATAATAAATTACTATCCATGAGAGGCTGGGCTGGGTAGAACATAAGTTACCGAACCAGAAACTGCTTCAGAATTTCAGACCTTAGTTATGAAGTCACGTAGCACACGGTAAAATTGAAGAAGTACTGCTTAAAATGTACATTGATTTTCCAATTTGATATGAAATTAACAAAACGATTCGGGTACCAAATAGCAAGATAAGAGTATTGACAAAAATTTACTTAAATAGCACGTTCGTAGTTACATATAATAGACAGGAAATGAAAACACAAACTAATTAGTTACCTTGCCTGTTCCACGCGTACAAATGTCTGGTATGGAATCGTTGATTTTCCTGGCAATATTTATGCCCAGCAGATTTAAGTGCAGCACAATTACTTGCGGGAAAACCAGAGCAAACGTGCGCTCAATCCCTCAATCACGACGGGAATCCAACGATGGCGATTTCCGCAGAGTTGAAGCGACGTTCGCTTGTTCATAATTTAGGTTTTATAAATTTCCGCTAGAGCGAGCTCATGATGTCAACAACTGATACTATAGCCGTGTCCCAATTCGTTAGGCATTAGGGAGGATGCGGTTAGCTACCGAAATATTTAGAGGCCTTTCGGTAAGGGAGCTTGATTTGGGACATCCTTCGCTAGTGTTGCCATCTACCGAGCTGAAAAGAAATGAAAAACATATGAGTAATTAATGAAGGACTGAATGAAACAAATGAAACCTGAAATTGAGACATTTTTGGCGCCTGTGGCTACCTTCGCATGCGTTGTGAGATTTGGAAAGTGAAATAACATTTTTTCATCCATTTCGTTGTTTGGAGATTCGTTAGTTTTCAGGGTATTTAAGTTTGTGTCGGTGTTCTGGGATTTAAATTCGTTTTATTTAAGTGTACTAAGCAAAATTTTTCTTTTGTAGTCGGGTGTAGGTTTGCGAAATTCTAGAGAATTCTTTCACAACATACAAAATACTTGCCGGCCATGTTTGCCACTCTTCAACAGTACTTCCTTGGGTACGAGTTTCCTTGTACGACGCATGCAGCGCCTTGCATGACGGGAAATTCAATAAGGAGGCGGATTTAGGATAAACTCTATCTACCCTAAATTTCATCCCCGAGAAAGGAACCTAAATCCGCTCCCTCATGATGCCGAAGGAATTGGGACACACTTCAAGATGGCGTCCTCCCTAAATCTGCTGATTTAGCTGCCTAAAGGGTGAATTGGGACACAGCTTATGTCTGCTACCAAATACTAGACTAAGAATTAAAATTTATTCACGAGAGGGAGAAAATGTGCCTTCCCAAAAGCAGCATTGGCTATTATATCTAACAGTCCATCAAATTTTTCCATCCTTGATTGTCCGAATCTCGGCATGCTCTTTGATACGGATACGTTAACAGCATGATATACGTATATTATCCGGTAATGATTTCTTTAGCGTATCTTTCACCTGGTATTTCCCGTTCACAACTGGGATTCGATATCCCTTGTGCTGGCTGGGGTGCGGTCACCATCTTGCTCAAGATGGGTTGACTGGGTGACTACATAGGATACTTCAAGGAGCGACGGAATGGATGCAGTAATATGTTCGACGGCGAAGTCAGGAGCTCTTACTCTGTGCAAGGTGATGTCTGTGGATGGGACTGACATCTCGCTCCCCGTCGGCGTACCACTTGGGACAGACTTCTCCCTGACCCTCAAATTTCCCGAAAGCTATATTTGTGTATTTTGGTGTAGCGATCGTTTAATATCATTGTTTGGGAAATCAGTCACCTTCTTTTGCTTTAAAAATTCGGAAGGCGTCGAGAAAGGGTACAACATCACCACAAACCAATCTTTGGGTCCAGGTGAATACAGAAAAGCTGAAGACCACTTAACCATCCTCAGCATCGACATTTACGAAGACCTGACCAACAAATCCTTTGGTTCCATGAGTGAGGTGGTACAAAAGTATTGGCAGACATATGAGCTATATGTGGTGGAGCACTGAAGCCTAAAGCTGTGTTTACACTGATCACGTGGCATCTCTACATAAATGCATAAATGTGCATACTCTGCATGGATCTTTGCTGGCAAAATTTTGATTTCTCATTAAAATATTTTAGAAAACGACATCTTTAACCACTTGCTCAAGCGACCTCATTTAAAAGTTTAACAATTCTATGTTTTACCAAAAATCTCAATCGGCGTGGGATTCCCCAAAAGGTGTAAGTTGACATGGAATGAGCCAGCAAGTTTTTAATTCAGTTTTTCTGTCGTTCAATACAGTTTAGAGTGATCAGCTCAGGGCCGTATTAAGAATACTTAGAGGTCTTGAATTCTTATAAGATTTAAGTGTCCCCTGATATATATTTGCATCCTTCTGTGGACACTGATTCAGCCACACTATTCCAGTGGTGCCCACTGCCCTTAGTTCCCTGAGGACGTGCTAACTTTGCATTGATTCCTTGATCAACTACCCAATCGAAACATAGACAACGTGTCAGTATTACCTTTGTCAAAACAATGTTCATGTAACATTATAAGGTTAAAAATGTTAACATTAAAATCTTATGTCATGCATGCCCTGACATAATTCCCAGTTCCCATCCGAAGATAACCAAGGGAGCAAGTTGAGGAAAAATTGACATACACTATGTTAACACAAAATTATTCCTTACCCGAGATTCCCTAGTTCTCCTCTTTCTCCAATTCCACCTCTAAAGCTGCTACACCTCCGTCATCCAAAGGGAACCTATTTCAGATGGAATTCTCCACTACCCTCACTTCTACTCGAGAGTAGTTCTCCTCTCTCAGACTCATTCTTAATCTTAGATATTTTTGCTGATCAAGAATGAGGTTCAATTTGCACCTCATCTCAGCAAATCTTCCTCGTACTTCACGGCAGAATGCCTAGAAATCTGGGACAAATTTTTAATTGTTCAATCAAACGATGCAAGACTACTGTTTATTTGGCTTAAATTCTAATTATGATCACAGAGAGATGTGTTGCATTCTTAAAAAGATATGGTAAGGGGAGATGGTGATGTTTGTGCTCGCACAAGACCGCTCATGTTTCCCTTTCACCCCTGCATCCAACACAGACCGAGAATACTCGGGGGCAACTACATGACGAATTAGGGAAAGTGCTTTTGGGACGCAGACGGTGCACACTAGTGAAACTCTCTGTAATCCTTACCCAACCTTAGATACATAAGTGCACCCTTGCAGTTATTCTCTGTAGGTCTCATTTTCTGTCTTGCATAATAAGTTGAACCTCACTTGACAAGGCAAACTATTTCTTATGGATGGCTACGCTCCCCCAACCTTACCAGTCTCATAGCATGGTTTTGTCACGGGATCTGGTTCTTTGTGGATATTTTTGCCCTCGCAGATCACATCTGCAGAATACAGTTTCATCTTTTTCTGCAATGGTGATGGAATTTGGCAAAAGTTAAATCATCTTCACTGGCTTCTTCATCATCTGAAGAGAAAAAGTATAGCCTCTCTGGTTTCCCCTTCTTTCTTACAGAAGATTCCTCATCAGTCTCCAAATTGGATGTTGCCATGGCAGTGATCCACTTTCTATCAGCATTACGAAATACTGAGGATGACTCACATCCAAATGTCAATTTTCGATTCCACCGATTCTCAGGATTAGAATCAGCATCGAGAATCGATCGCCGTAAGTGGATTACCATTCCAGATAGACAAATATTTAAATCAAATGGCATTTATCACATCATATTTGTCTCAGTTATTTTGGGTGTAGGCAATCAACATGTACTTTTAATCAACCTCAATTAGCTGCAGATATCACTGAATATACTTTTTGAGCGACTTAAATGTCTTAGTCATTTTATTTCAGCCAATGCGTGAATTTAAATAATAGTCGTACGCTACTGGTATATCAATATCGCACCTGTTACTGGGAAAAAGAATCGAAACAAAATCGTGAAACGATTTGAAAGAATCGGAATCGAAAAATAGTGGAATCGAATCATCCGTGCAAAATAATGTCTAAATACGAGAGACAGGCTTCAACCAATATTTACTTTAAAAAAATCGTGAATGTTGATAGGTCATTGTTGCAATCGCAATTGTTGAGAGGTATGAATCGGTGAAAATGGTGAAGTTAGCTCCAATAATAGTTAAGGTACGTTAATATAAATTCATCGCCAAATTTCAATCTGTTATACATATAATATGCTGACAGCATATAAATACTTACCATATATTCCTAAAATTCTTAATTCTAGGATAATAGAAAGTTTTATAGTCAGTGTCTTAATTCATCTTTTGACCAGGTTTGCTCATACAAACTCTCCTTCTAAAGGATGCTTCAGTTAACTCTCTCTCGGGACTTGTAATGAGGCCACCAACATTCACTACTATTATTAAGATATGGGCTGGTACCATCAATCCATAGGAATGGCAAACCCTCAACCTCTATTTTCTATGAACTCACTCATATCAAACACCTTCTTTCATTAAATGAACAAAGTCGAAGATTAAGTTTCAATTAATAACATTCCACTTAAATAACCCATTCTCTCTAACCTACGACATAGGTTTTGAATTACTTTGAAAGCTTATACTTTTATTTAAATTTATTTCTACTACTTAACACATGTATCAAAATATAAGTTTAACAAATAAATGCATACCTAAAATAAACGAACATGAATATTATTCTTAATCCGTGTTAGCTTTGCATACAATGCGACGTTAATAGTCACTCAACAAGGCATATATTTGCCCACAATACAATTGCAGTCTACTTGGTCAGAGGCAAATGCCCTGTCTTTAAATGAGATGATCAATATCTTGAGAGAATGGGAAATATAAAATTTTAAGACCAGTCTAGTCCATATTTTTTACCATCCAATGAAAAAATGAATTTTTTTCACAAAATTGCAGAATTAATGAACCCAAGAGTAAAGAAGAAGGTATCTTTATTTAACTTTGTGCAATGAAATGTATCCACACTTCCTCCCACTAGAGCATATGTGAAAGGCCTCAAACTTTGTGTACGACCGAGTGTCTTACTAAATCAGACTAGCGAGAAAATGCCTTCCCACAAGTGTGACACTTGAAAGGTTTCAATTTGCTGTGCACGTGCGAATGTGTTGCTAATTAACACTAGCGAGAAAATGCCTTCCCACAAGTGTCACAATGGAAAGGTCTCAACCAGCTGTGCACGAGCGAGTGTGTAACTAAATTAGACTTGAGAGCAAACCCCTCCCTTTCATTTGTCACACTTGGAAGGTCTTAATCCGCTATGCACGACCGATTGTGTCTTATCAAATTGGACTTGAAAGCAAATCCCTTTCCACAAGTGTCACACTTAAAAGGTCTCAATCGGCTGTGCACGATCGAGTGTGAAACTAAATGAGACTTGAGAGAAAATCCCTTCCCACAAGTGTCACAATGATAAGTTTTCAATCCGCTGTGCACGAGCGAGTGTGTTGCTAAATCACACTTGCGACCAAATGCCTTCCCACAAGTTTCACACTTAAAAGGTCTCAATCCGCTGTGCACGAGCGAGTGTGATAATAAATGAGACCTCTGCTTAAATTCCTTCCCACAAGTGTCGCACTGGAAAGGTCTCAACCCGCTGTGCACGAGCGAGTGTGTTGCTAAATGAAACTTGCGAGCAAATGCCTTCCCACAAGTGTCACACTTGAAAGGTCTCAATCCGCTGTGCACAACCGAGTGTCTTACCAAACTATTCTTTCGAGAAAATCCCTCCCCACAAGTGTCACACTTGAAAGGTCTCAGTCCGCTGTGCACGAACGAGTGTCCTACCAAAGTAGACTTTTGATTAAATCGCTCCCCACAAGTGTCACACTTGAAAGGTCTTAATTCGCTGTGCACCAGCGAGTGTGTTTCTAAAGCTGACTTGCGACCAAATCTCTTTCCACAAATTTCACACTTAAAAGGTCTCAATCCGCTGTGCACGAGCGTGTGTGTAACTAAATTACACTTGAGAGTAAATCCCTTCCCACAAGTGTCGCACTTAAAAGGTCTCAATCCGCTGTGCACGAGCGAGTGTCTAACTAAATTAGACTTGCGAGTAAATCCCTTCCCACAAGTGTCACACTTGAATGCATCACATTCACTGTGCAAAGTAGAGTGTAGTTTCAATGACCTCTTCCATTTAAACTCTTTTCCGCAAATTTCACATTTAAACGTCTTCAAACCCTTGTGTGATTTTAAGTGATTTGTTAAATTATACTTCCACTGGAACACCTTAAAACATATTTCACACTGAAACTCAGACGAGCCTTCTGATTCTGTACACTTTGTAAGCGAATCCTTCGGCAGTAAAGTCTTGGATGACTTCCCTCTCGAAGTGCATTCTCTAACGTGTAGGACTAACATATTTTTATCTGCAAATTTCATTCCACAGGAATCGCAAACGTAAGCCACATCTCCATCAAGGTGTGTTTCATGAGAATCAAAACACCTTCGATCATTTGGCAATTTGTCAGTGCGGGTGGCCGTATTCTTCATGTTCTCCTCAGATTTTAATTCTTCCTTTTCCTTTACACTTGACCTTTTCCTCAATTGATACCTTGGAGTTACGAAGGGTGAGGTAGAATGATTTCTTGGGGAGTGATTTCCAGGTAAACAACTAGGGCTGGTGTTCTTTTTTGTTTTCTTTGCAGTCATTTTTTTTCTCTCTTGCCTTAGGTCACCCACCATCTTCTCAGTAGTTTTTGCAATGACTCCCATCACACCACAATCTGGAACCTGCAATTATCAAAATTTGAAAACAAGATTTTCATAAAGCAAACTTAAATGGAAGATTAATGCTTTAAAACAATTCACTTTTGTAAAATAAACTTAAATCTGTTGGAGTTAAAAGTTGTCCCGACAGATGCCGCCTATATTCAATGACAACCGGTGTGTACTCTTCTGTTATGCACCTTAGTGTGGCTAATAAAGGCAGTCGTGTTGTCATTTTCCACCCTCTTACATTTACTTACAAATTTACCCCACAGAAAAAGTACTCCTTTAATTAAATGAATATTTAAGAGACAACAATTTGAAATAGACCCTCACCAATTCAATGAAAGCAAACAAATCCATAAAAATTGCTGAATGGCAAACACTGATCTGAGCAAATAAAAACAATTGGCACAATTAATTCAAAACATATGGAAATTAATGTTTTATTATGTAACAATTAACCACATCCTCCTAGTTTAATTTTGAACAAGAGCTGAATGAAGTACGAAATTAAGGTATATGCTGCTGAAAATTTTTACCAGCTTCGGTTGAGTATTCCTACTGAAATCATCGGTACTCCACCGAACATCTAATGAAACCAACTGTACCCTACCGAACACTACTTCATCCCAACATTCTCTACTGTACAGTTCAGTTGCCTATTGAAGTGGGATGCAGATGTGCACTTCGATGCTCAAGGGCACTCCATTTTAGACATGCTATGAGCTATTTCACATTGCTCGTCTTAGAAACTAGGCAGCTTTATCTAAGTAAAAGAGTAAAACTCATTAATTTTTTTGTTTAAACTTAGTTTTGTCCTTGTATTCCTACTCGTCATTGTGTGGGAAGTAAAATGTACTCTGATAATGCTGTTAATATATCCACCTCATAAATTTTCAATTCTCTCCAAACTAAAGAATAAATGCACTCCCTGCAAAATAATTAGAGGGAGTGCATTTATTCTTGGAATGTTAGCAGAACTGAGCAACATTATTATTTAATTCAATCCATATTAATATTTCCTCACAGTTAAAAATGCTCATTTACCAGACGAAGAAAGCATGTCAACCACAGAAAAAACAATTGCAGAAAAGGATTAAATATATTTTGCAATGTATATATAACATGCTATAGTCAAAAGAACGCCAGCATAATGAATGAACACAAGTGTGGCAGTGGTGGTAAATTTTATGGTTCTCTTGGATCACTTTCCCCAGCCAAAGTGGCTAACTGCAGTAAATTGTTGAAACTGGTTCTATCTCATGTAGGTGAGTCATGCACACAACTCATGTAGGGAAGTTAGAGGAAAGGCAGGGATTGAGATGTGGCCTTTATAATTAACACCACTGTTCAAAATAATAGTTGTCCGTATTAACAATTCTTTCTCTTACACATTTGAAAACTATGAAATGTACAAACACTTGGTTTCAATGGATATACACATTGAGGCAATCTAATTTATCATTATCAACACCTACTGTTGGGCCATCCTTCTAATACTGCTTCATAATAGGGCACACAAGCCCCATTAGATTGACTTGTCACATGCTCTCCCCCTAAGAGGATAATTAGCTTAATTATCGCTACACAATGACAACTTATTTCGTTACAAGAAAAATGCAGTATACTGCATATATCTCACCTACTCGTCCATCTCTTAGCTGCAAAGCCCTATTGTTTCTTCGTTTTGACATGAGATTCTGAGCACTTTCAAATATTTTATCCCCAATTTTTACTCTACCATACTCCTTCAGATTGCGCAAATCCACCCCAAGTTCCTCCAATGGCGTTCTTCTTTCAGAATCCTGAAAAATAAAGGCTTTCTTACAACCTAAATACCTGACACCTCCAACCCTTAAGGACTTTTTGGTCAAGCCCTTAGAAAAAACTTGTATTGTCATGTGTAGGTGCAATAAGTCATCTGCGTTAATAAAAAATCGATCACGAAACACCCTTTTCCTGGCCAAATACGTCTGACAGCTGCGAAATTGACCGTTACCTATTAATATATTTCATTCATGACATTTTAATCTAAACTTAAGTCCTTTAAAATGCTTTTTTTTAATTTTATATGTGTGGCGAATTTATAGCTAATACATATAAGAACATATTATGCAGTCAGACGTAAAAGAGTTGTTTATCTACAACTACACCTAATTTTGGTTAAATTTTTCGTAAGGTTTATTTGTATGTTCTGCATTTACTAGATGAAGCTTCACAGTGAATGGCTTGTCACCAAGCTTCCTTTGATAAGATGAAAGAAATCTCGAAAAAATATATCTAAATTATTCAACATTGATGCGAGCACATTATATAGTAATTCATGAAATCATATATTTACGTTTATTTTCATAGTTTAATCCCATCCTGACCAACTAAGGATGGATTTATATTGGATCATGAATGATTCATTTATAAATATCCATTTTGAGATCAAAACTTCATCAATCTAGAAATTGAAAGTCGTGAAAAATTACAGTACGTAGACTCCATCTATTGTAGATAAATCTTTTTGTATCAATACTTTGTGCAAATAAATATTGATTTACATTATTTCGGTGAAAGAGACACAAGATGCGTCATTCAAGAAGATCCTAGAAAATTCGACCATTACAAATATCCCTTAGTAGTAGGAGATGAAGACTTCAGCATATATTTCGAGTAGGGTGGGATAGTGAATATTTGTTATAAACAGTCTTTCAGTAACAACGATATTATTTGACGTAAGAAACATTCTTAAATGTACACAGTGATATACTGCCGCTGAATGCACGAATAACATAGAAGAACACTCAAAAAAGAGGCAATTGATGAGTAAGTTATAGGCTCCGGCAAATGTGAGCTCCATTGCGGCTTTCAAATATTTGCAGTAGGCGATTTCTTCCTCAGTGTTGCCAGTCTTTCGAAGTATTTGCTGCTCCTAGGAGTTCCCAAGAATGCCGCATTCTCGCGTGCGAAATAGTTTTGCGTTAATTTCTTCTGCCACTGTATTTAGTTAATTTTTTTCATTAAATCTTTATGATCATGGTCCAAAATGCTCGTGGTGTATTCGAGGAGTGACCTAACCAGAGCGAAGCAACGTCTCTCTTTTACTTTTTCATCCGAGGAACTTCCTACTACATACTTAACAAAACCTACTTTCTTTAATGCTGTGCTGCATATGTTCTGTAAGTGTTCCCCACGATATATCTGAAGTCAAAGTAATTCCAATATATTTTGCTGTATTTGAAGATTTTATGTTTTTCTCCACCCACGGTGTAGGTATGGCTTTTGTGAGATGACTTTTGCAGGAAGTGAACTGTGGTGCATTTACTAATATTTAGTTCTAAGCCGTACTCCTGCCACCAGGAATGAACGTTGTTAAGGTCAGATGACAGAACTTCAAAGTCCACGTCTTCGCTTATTTCACGGTAGATTACTGTATTGTCAGAAAATAATCTTAATTTACTACGAATTTGAGAACTTAGGCCATTAATATAAATAATGAATAAAAGAGGGCCAATCATGCTTCATTGAGGAACTCCGGATGTGACTCCGACCAATGAGAGTTAAAACCATCAATAAGTACTTTTTGTTTTCTATCAATGAGAAAGTCTCTCATCAAGTTCACTACTTTTTTATTAACTCCGCATTAACACAATTTATAAATTAGTTTTTTGTGAGGAACCTTGTCGAATGCCTTCTTAAAATCAAGGAATATCGCTTTGATTTGCTTATTTGATTCACCTGATTAGAGGATATCATGAAGGAAGAGTGCAAGCTGTGTTTCACAGAACTTGCCCTTACGGAAGCCATGCCGACTGCTGTGTAAGAGGTTACAAATATCCAGGAATGCCATAATATTGGTAACATTAATGCATTCGAGGATTTTGCATAAAAGCGATGTTAACTATATAGGCCTAACATTTCCTGGGTCACTTCTATTTCCTTTTTTTTAATATCAGTGTGACATTGGCTATTTTCCAGTCTTGGGGCACCTTGCCTTCGGATAATGATTTGCTAAACATAATTTCTAAGAACGGTGCAATCTGTGGCGCTAACTCCTTGAGCACGCGTGCGGGTATTCCTTCTGGACCTGGGGACTTGTTACTCTTCAATGAACGCAGTTGTTTAATTATTCCATCACGGTTAATTGTTATGTCTGCTGTCGGTTAGTTAACATCTGGAATGTCTAAATTGTGTACTGTGTCATCCTTAGTTAGTACACTTTCAAAGTAGTGATTTAATAAGTTGGCTTTATCGATGCTGATGGTGAACATTTCGCCATTTGAATCCAATAGACTCAACTGTCGAAGATTCGCCTTGGAGCTCTCTCACGTAAGACCAGAATAACTTGGGGTTTTCACTAAGTAATTCACCTAGGATTTTTTTCTTGAAGGTTCGTAAACTAGTGCACATGATTTTCTTTGTTTTGAGCATTGTGCAACATAAATTTCTCTCGCCGCAAGTTCCATTATTTTGTTACCAGACTTAATACAATTTTCATATAGATTGTGTAATTGCCTTTGTCCCCTGAGCTCTCACCGTACTTCATGGATATCCCAATGAGGTTCTTTACTCTCTCGTTTGAATCTTAAATTTAAAATCAAATTAAAGTTCAAATAAAAAAAAATTGAATCTGTGTGGAATATATTTGTTGATTCCTTTACATAGTATTTCCAAAAAGTATCTCCATGATACTTTGGTGCTCTCGTCCTTCATTGTGACTATGAATTTCATGAATGATGCTTCCAACATCTCTCCAAATTTTATGTAATTGCATTTTCCAAATAAGTAGACTTTCTGTTTCAATTTAACAATGGACTGCTGTTGTTTTCAATGTCATAGCAATACTTTATGATCACTTTTGCCTTCCAGGATATCTAAGTATTTAATCATTGTAGGGTGACTAACAGCTAAAAGATACGTTTGATTACCTCTCGTAGGTTCGTTTACAACTTGAGAAAGAGAGTGGTGTGAAAATATATTAAGTAAGGCCTCACATATATATCACACTTCCTTGAACCCGTTCCAATGCTATTGGTTTTCCTATTTATAGCCGGGAGGTTGGAATCTCTACCGATAACTATTACTCTTTTGTTATCTCTCCAGGTTAATGATGATAAATGAGTTTCGAATTTGTACTAAAAGTCTATTTTGGAGTCTGGTGGTCTGTAAAATGAACATATATGTATATTTCTAATGTTTTTCCCTTAATCTGCTTAAATGCTCTCTATTTCACTGTCCCCTAATTTGTGTTTGGAACTATTCAAGATATTATGATTTAACTGCAAAACATACTCTGCTGTCAGCACTATCTGGTCTATCACGTCTAAAGGTTTTATATCCTGTCGGAAAAACTTCGCTATCGCTAGTTTCGTCTGCAAGCCAGCTTTCTGTTCCAATTATTACACTGCATTTTCAAATAGATGCTCAACTTCGGCACATTTGTTCTTTACATTAGAAATTTACTATCACTAAATTTATGTCGCAATTAGCTTAATAATTGTACGTTCGCTGTTTTCTGTGTGTTGTCTTTTTGATGTTCTATGAAGCCACTGAGAAGAGAGTTATTCTTTGAAGTTTCGAAGTTATCTTGAGAGCACGAGTTGGAATTACTTTTGCTAGGGATGTAACATTTATCAATTTGTGCTTCTCTAAAGTTTTTTCAGCAATAAAGGTTAATGTTACTCGGATTAACTCGGGGGCTGTTGTCGGTTGTATACTTTTGAATCTCACTGAATGACCTACTCTCTAACCTAAAAATTGCCTACAATGCTTGAAAATCCAATGAGCCACCTGTTCTGATGCCTGGGCAGATTAATGCACCCCAGAAAGGTTGAGGGGAACCCGGTATGATCCGAGCACCGGCAGAAGATCTACAAATTCTGCTCCTATTCTTACACAGAATTCCCACAGCCTCCTGTTTAGGCAGTCAATTCTTCTCCAAACATGGTGACCGAGGTCAGTCCGCGGAACAACCCTACAAATGGACAGCCGCAAATAGGCACCCGATGCCCTCCAAACATATTCCACCTCTGAGTTGAAATCCCTGAAGGGATTCAAAACCTCATCGGCTCCACGCTCGGATAAATCATTGGTGCTGACATGGGCCACCACCCACAGCCAGGAGCAGCATGTATATCTCACTGCTGTTCGTACCACAGCCATGGTGTGGGGAACCAATCCTCCTGGTATACACCAGGAGGTGACCCATTGGTCTGCTCCGTCTCTCCTTGTCCTCTTCCCGCAATGAGAGCACAATCCACTGGACGTTTGAACTCCCAATCAATAAAATTCCCACCCTCCCTGCCTGGCAAACCTCGGCAGCAGCGCTCGACAACAGGCATCACGGGGCCATCCTCAGATAGCACAGTGAAGCTGTTGCATATGGAGATTGGGGCAGCCTCTGCTCCCATCTTCCCTCGTTTTGGACACGTCACTGCCCCCTGACCTTGGGACACCACAATCCACTCCGGCTTCTCCATGGGTATCGTCCTCAGGCTTGCTTGAGGCATTGCATCAAATGGGCCCATTACTACAATAAAACAGTCTATGGGAAGTAAAAATGGCTATTAATTTGATAAAACATAGTTGGGATAAAATGACCCCTAGCCATCCTTCTAGCTCAGGCAAAACTCCCGTCCTCCAAGTGTTGAGGCCCATAAAACAGGGCATGACCTTCAAAAATTACAAATTTAAGGTTTGACACACACAGTATCTAAATAAGCTTGAGGCATCGAATTAAATGGCCCACATGGCACATCCCATCTGCTGGAGGTATTTAATAAATCAGTGTAACATAATCCATCCATTCAATGGATGGATGGTTGACATATTTGATGTTTGAGGTTGGATTCTAATGTTGTACATCTTCAATGAAGTATGTTTTGTTTCCATGATGGTAAGAATAAAATAACACAGTAGTAATTTCCATACTCTTAAATTACAACTAAGTTACATCATTCTCACCATCATGAATATAGAATATTTCCCCAAAGCTATGCCGTTAACTCTTTCATAGACATGTAGATTGTAGATGGTGTAAGAGGTGGCAACATACCTTCCCCTTCTCATTCCCTTCCCACCTCCCTAGGTCATTGCCCTAAGTCAACATTACTCTTTCCCCCTCCCCACAGACATTTCACCCATGTCAGACCGCCCCTCGCTCGACATCCTGACAGCAGCAAGTCAGCACTTCATAGAACCGTCTAGAACCTCCTTTAAAGGAGATGTTCTCTACCATCAAATGAGGTGCAACCCTGTGATCACAAGGTGACGCTAGGGTGGGCAGAGGACGAGGCGCTTGCCCCGGGGAGTAGGATTTTGGAGTCTTGTCTGTGGTGTACATGAGGTAACTGACAATAAGGAAGAGTAGCTAAAGTATTGGTTTAACTGATTGAGTAGAGATTGAGTAACTAAAGTAAAAATAAAGTGTTGGTGTACTCATTGTATCCCTGATGAACACTCGACGGACCCCACACCTCAATAGCGGCTTACAAATTAGTGTCAGAAGTTGGATCTTGTCGCAATTACCAACATTACTTATGGGTTTCGTGGTGGTCATCATATACAACCGACACACTAGGTAGGAATGTTGGGCAATCTCATCATTCATATTACATAAATATTTAAGTAATATTGTAAACATTCTCTCAAATTCCTTCAAACATTTTTCATCAATACTGTGAAACAGTATAGTATGGTATTGTTTATAGCGCTCTTGGTTTCGGTGCAAAATGAGCATCAAAAATATCAATAACTGTTCTGCGAAACCTTTCATATGAATTTTTCCGTGGGATTATCGCCAATCTCTTACCCAGGTGTCCCCTGGCTGAAGAAAGCCTAGGTAAGGATTATGAATCGCACACCAATTAAAGGATAAATAATTTGGACAGATGTATCATTTTTGTGCATTAATTTCTTTAAGAATAAATGATAATTTTGATAAAGAATAAACAATGTTATTATTTAACCAAATACCTGGTGCCCGGTCATGTGACAAAAAATAGCACGCCTGCTGGAAGGTTAATACAAAAGATGACTAATTAAAGCGATGCATCACACCCACACAGCCAGACGAATATGTCACGATTTCCAACCCCAGATATTTTGTTGAAGACTTTTATCATCGAGTTGAAATTTTCAAGACATAAATAATAGACCTTTGCAAGAGAGAACTGTATTACACATATACCATTTCATCTGAGTAGTTAAATAAAGCAACAGGAAATTGGTTAGATATCTTACTAATACATATATAAAAATCTAGCGGTGTCTGTCTGTTACTCATTCACTCATAAACAGTTGAATTGATTGAAACAAAATTTGGCAGGATACTTGATGTATCTGGTTCATGCATATGCTACAGAACAATGGCCTAGGGGCCCTACAAGGCCCTCAAGTGGGCTCTGTCATCGCCAACAATTGGCCCTGGCAGATAATTCTTGCCTGAATTAAAAACACATAAAATATACCTATACTGAATGTACAAAAATCATGGGGTCGTAATTCATGCTGGTGCCCCAGAGGGCCCAAGATTCCTAAAGAATGCTTTCTTAAAAGCCCCATAAGTATTGAACGAGTGAACTGATTTAAGTGAAATTTTCACACATGGTTACTTTACTGATCTAGTAAAGCTTTTTTAAGGAAATTGGGACTATAGAGAAGGCCCCCGGGCCCCAAGGGCAGCGTCTGGTTTCTTATGTGTTTGAAAAACTCAAGTCTGAACATTTTGGTTCAAGTGCAGTGGTTTCTCTTTTTGCCAGCTTTAATTAGTTCTACTAAAGATAGAAGACTGTAGTTTTCGCCATTAGATGGATAATAGATTGCAGTTTCCTATTCTTTCATTTAATTTTCTTGTACGAATAAAATTTCCCTAGAAATCGCATTTTTAATGCCAAAATCATGAGTTTTACTTCTGTCAACAATAGGAAATTTCCTTGGTCACCGTGAAATTGCCATTAGCTTTAGAAGGGAAATGGGACCTTTACAACGGCGGCTGGGTTTTATATCTAGAGATAGGTATTACAGTGGAAATCTAGGCCATATACAGAAATCTTGCTGATTACGATATTTTCAGGGATATATTTGCCTAAAATTGGCAAAATTTAAGGAGACCAATTTAAGTTCGACCGATCTAAAACAGGAGAATGCAACGATGTTATATTAAAAGATTGACAAGATTGACAAAACTTGGTAAGCATAATATAATGCGGTTTACATCGGCTGACTCAAGAAATTAAACTAACTGTATAGTTGATTTTCCCTAGACAAAAAATACACCTCATGAGTGACTCGAACCTACAACCTATACACCCTGTCTTTCTTTCATCCCACATTGACTTTCAACGAGTACCTTTGCTAGTACTTAATAATGTATTAGATATTTTAAAATATAATTCCGTGAGACTACATTATTCCGCCAATTCTGAGGTCTGACACGGACAAGATGGATCATGATGAAAAATGTACATTGATCTTTCAAATGCACTCACCAGATCTCCCGTCTCAAGCGGTGAAGTTGCATCATTAGAAGTCTCTTCATCCCAACTAGGGTTCTCCTCTTTTGCAGTCTCTGCTTCTGAATATGATTCACTGTTTGCAGCCTCTTCTTTCACAGAAACCTGTACGATAGAATGCATTCATCAGTGTTCAATTCCTTCTTTACATCAACCTGGAAGATGACAAGATTATTTAAAGAGCAGATGACTAATTAAGGTGATGCATCACACCCGCTCAGTCGATCATATGAGTCAACATCACCAATGCAATATTTTTTGTTTGAGACTTATGTCATCACCTTGAAATTTTGAAGATATAAATAATAGACTTTTGCAAAGAGGGACCTGTATGTCAAATATAACAATTTAATCTGAGTAGTAAAATAAACCACCAGGAAACTGGCTAGACATAGTCTATTTTTATAAAAACTAACATCAGTACTGAAAAACTATAAATACATGGATATATATCAATCCTTCTTCTATCAGAATGACAAGGAACAGCTGCCTTGGTTGAGAGATGTAATCTATTATCGGTTCATTTAGACAATCTATCTGAGTGGTTTTTGGTGTCAGTATGCACAGATGGTGACACAAATAGTTTAGCCTATCCTCACAGACCTCGACGAGCACTGTTTGTAACAACATGAGGCAGACCCAACAGCAATTTGCAGGCAATCGTTGCCATGAGTGAGAGTTATCCTGGAGTGAGAGGCTTTCGCTGTCATGACACCTCGATCAGGTGCGTGAGTCACCATCTGGAGGGTTTTCTACCAAACTATTCATTTCCCATAGGTAGGAAGTGTCCTCTGACACAGGTGATAACTTGGGATCATATCATATTTAAAGAACACACTTTATGCTCAGTTTTGACATTAAAAACTTTCCCGCATGACTCAGATTGCTGAACATTATATGAGATATCACATCTATGTTTAAGCTTTACAAGATGAATGGCAGGCTTCCTTTGCCAATGAATACTGCACATGAAAATTCAAAATGCCTGGTGATTTTTCATAAATTTATTTTGTAAGACTGGTTTCATAGAATAGGCGACATGTTTAGCATGAGAATGCTTCATCTCCACCAAACACCTGAAGTTGTTGCCTATGTTATGAAATCATTCTTACAAAATAAAACAGCGCAAAATTACAAGACATTTTGAATTGCTACAATGGATTTTGACAAAGTAAATCCTGGAACCATTGAATTTTAAATGATACACAATCAAACTCAACCTTAAACACTAACATGATGAGTTTCATAGGCGCAAAAAAGATTTCACCCATTTGCGTACCTTCCCTCCATGAAACCTGTCGCTTTCTTTTCCCGCGAATGTAAATTCCTCTTCGGGTGAATGCTCGTCAGTGGACACAGCAGGAGTTCCCTCCATCGCCATTTCAACTACTTCCACTTCATCGCTGTATTTTCTACTGGTTCTCATGCTGGGTCTCTTATGGACAGCCTCCATTGGCTCTCTTGGCATTGCCCTCGACTGTAAGGTAAAGTACCCAATAGGGCATGATGGTTATTCATAAAAACCATCGGCTAATGTGACTACACATTAGTAAAAGAGGTTAAAAATTGATTAGCTGGAAATGAAATACATCAGAGGAAATCAACCAATATATGTAGGGTTGATTAAAATTTTATATTAGAAAAATATGTTACAATTCAGGAAAAATAGAAAAAAACTTCCTAAAAATCAACTTTGTAATAAAACCAACACTAACACTACAAGAAGGAAAGAGACGGCCAGAATCATTTGAGATATTGCCATGGGCTCAAAATCAGTTCGTGGGTTAAAATCACAAATGAGGAGGTCAGAAGAAGAGTGGAGGAGGTCCTTTGCCAGTGGAATAGAGAAAACATCTCTATTCTAGGATTGGGCACATTCTGACACATGGTGGACTGTTGCTCTAATTGCTACAAGGCTTTGTGGATGGAAAAAAAAAACAAGAGACAGACATGGGATGGGGAACATCGACCAAATCGTAGAGGAACTAAGCTGCCACTCGATGACACAGCTGAAGAGCGTGGCAGGATACTGCCATATTAGGAAAAAAAGGAAAAAAGGAAAACTTCTACCATCCAACCTTCAGGTTGACTACCAAAGAAAGAATAAGAACGATCCCTCCCCTATTCTCCCTCTATCCGTGGTCACCAAATTTGCAACAACCCCAACTCTCTTGATCTTTTTCTCTCTAATCTCCACCAATCCCTCCTTCACAGAGGCTACCCTGAGCATCTCCTTCAGAAAAAATCCAACAACAACCCTCCTCTTCTAAATCTCTCTCTCGCTCAATAAGCATCCTCATTATCAAATCTCCTTCTGTACCACCTACTTCCGTGAAGTTCACTCCATCCGTCGTATAATCAAAAACCTCTACCCCATCCTTTCTGACAACCTTACTACTTCCAAAATTTTCCCCCGCTGTACTTCTCTCACTTTTAGATGCCCCCCCAAACTCTCCGCCCTCTTCAAAATAACCAAACCTCTTTCTAAATCAAGCACTTCTAAATCCCTTCTGATGCCTTGCAATCGCCCGCGTTGCATAACCTGCGGCATTCTCATCACCCAGCCTCTGCCTGATAAATTCCTTGCCGTTCATCTTCTGTCCGTCCTCCTGTAGACTTAAATAGGTAAGAATGACTTCCCTTTCAAATCACCTGTTGGCCCTGGTGAAATATTTTCCATCCGATTTTGTATGTAAACCTAGGGAACTAGGTGAATGGAAGAGATTCAAAACCACAGAACTTTGCAGAATACTCTTTCGTGATAAAGTGATAGTATTCAAATCTTTAAAAATACATATATATGAAAACTTCTAATAAACGCATTGTGGGCTTAGAAGTTTTAGCGATTCCCGTCTTTTAATGTTCCACTCTGATGCTCAGAAAATCTCTATTCATTGCTATTAAGAAGACGATGCTAAGACTACGCTGGCTAGTAGTGCCTGTTAATGCTATGCCTCATTATGTTAACATTCCTCGACAATCTCTGTGGGGAGGAGTGGAGTTGGGGGGTAGGAGAAACTCCCAAAGCATTCAATAGGGAGGGTGAGAAATCGAATTAAGTCCCAGAGAATTACAGGAGATGGGAAGATGCAGAGAGCAAAACAGCAAGGTGAGCTTTGCTGTGTTTGTCCCTGAGAAGCAGCCATTAAACAAAAAAGAAGCTACAGTAGAACCTCGATCTATCGTTTATCAATGGGATGGGCAAAAAAAAACGATGGATGCGGGAAAAGATTTCCTGGGAGCCAAAACGAGATGAACAAGCGAGAATTTTATGGTAACTTTTCACAGTGGAGGGGAATCTTAAAGGAAATTCTCCTAAAAGTGGGAGAATTTTTAAATTTAATGAAAATACTTAGTGCATCTCTAATTTTTCGTTTGACTACTAACTGTTTAAAATATTTTATTAGTAGTACATATCCCAATGGTATCTTGGATGATAAAAGTAAATAAACAAGGTCCTTTATCATGTTACTGGATGATCCTCAAGCCCGCACACCGACCTATCCATGCATAGAATTTTATTCGTTTCAAATATCCTTGAGGGTGAGAAGTGCGCCTAAAATTGGTTGGGGAGGATGTAATCTTTTGTCGCACTTTTCATTGTGCTCCGCTGTTGGAGGAGTGCCACCCATTAAAGATGGAGCAAGCTTGACGCTACCAAGTGTACTCTTGTTTATCTGGAGCAATCGCATAACCCACAAGGCATAGAGCAAGAGAGGTGTAGCAGGTTATCGCCATATGGTTCAGAGAGGCAAAAGCCAGCAAGCAATCGGGTTCAAATGAGGAATTCCAATATCGGCAGTTGGATTTCAGCTTGGCATTACTACATGAGCACCAATTTCAAAAGAATAAATCATTTTGATGGGTCACAGTGCCTAAAAAAAAATTTCTGGCAATGCAAGCCCACATCAGACAACAGACAAGAAGGAACTTAGCCCACGCTCACAGGACTTCCACTACAACAAAGTAATGGTTGAAACATCTGCGTTACCTTCAGCCATCTTAAAACACCTATTTTGAACAGTTTCGGCTTTAGGCTCAGAAATAAGTATTTCAGGGAAATGAATAGACATAAATACCTACTTTAACTGGCGAGACACGGAAAACAATAGAAAAAGGAAAGATCACAGAGCACGTAGGGTTTGGCCGCACTTACTAGAGGCCCACGAAGTGACCATGACGGAGGTCAGGGAGTGACTGAATTGCAGAGGTTACATGCCACGCCCGCTGCCCTCTGGTTGGTTCCGCGAGAGTCACATGACGAGAAACCCCACCTCCCTTCATTACTTCAGCCACTCCCCCATTTAAGCCCATGTGGCCCACGTCATTTGAAATAATGCACTGGTTACATACAAGAATTGGGTGAGACAGGTAATTTGGGGACCCTGTTTTTCATGGGAGAGACAGGTCAGGTGGAAGACCTTTGAACCTCCCAACCCTTTCCGCGGACAGGGCCCCACTCACTGAGGGGCGCATTAGTGGAACGTCAGTTTATTTTGCTAAAGTATTTAATCGGAAAAAATTGACAGAAGAAGTATTATATGAAGTTTTTCCATTAAAATGTGCTGAATTGTCAATGTTGGATGATTGGTTTCTCCACCTTGACCATACAGTCAATCACACAGTGCACTTGGTCTGCCAAAAAATGACGTAATTGGATCACTCCACTGCTCCACCACCAACACTCATTACGTTAGACACCCAATGCCTCTTTTTTGTTCCCCCAAATGAAAACGGATCTTAATGGGAAATGTCTGGAAGGCATTAGAGAGGTGAAACTAAATATGCCAAAGATCCCCATAATGCATCAGATCAGATGAGCATGTAAAGTGTTTTTAGCAATCCTAATATGAAGGTGACGAGTGAATTCATTCAAATGATGAGTTTAGTAGTTTAGATGTGGTGAAATGTGAAGCCACAATATCAGCAATCACGTGAAATTTAAGAAAAGTAAATTTTGCTACATGTTTTGGTTACTTAGTTCAATGGATTCTAATTGATTGCACCATAGTTTCCTATGAGAATGTGGATAATTATTAATTTAAACAAATAAAGAATAAATGCATGGCGAATGCATATTTAATAAGTAAGTATGTACATGCCCAATTCTAATATGGTATCAATCGAAAACATAGTGAAATCCAAAATTAGTGTATTAGCCCACAAGTGATATAGGAAAATGAAGATTATCGAAGATGATAGACTGGCTTCAGCTTATAGCATTGGCCAGCATAGCAAATGCCTACCCAATATATACCTCAATGATTACACATAATCCACTGCCAGCCAAACATTGCACTACTAAGTCCATATCATCAAAGAGTCAATCCTCAGTTAGTGCACTCTTCTGTTCTCATAACACAGTGCTGTATCATTCTGCTTATCTAAACCACAAAACAGATTTCTCGTCTCCACTCACCTTCCCTCCACGGCCTTCGTCCCTTTGTGTACTTGAGATGATGACCTCCTCAGGAGGACACTCATCCGTACGAGCGAATAGAGTCTCCTCTTTCACTTGCTCCACAACTTCCACTTGATCGTTGGGCATCCTCCTGGTCTGACTGCTAGGTATTGTTGGTATACTCTCTCTCATGCTCAACTGAAAAGTAAAAGGAGTCATCAGAGCAGGAATCATTATTAAATGAAACAATTCCACCCATTACACCCCATGCCACATGTCCATGCAGTGGCTCACAAGGCAGTATAAAGATGTACATTATTTATTCCAATGCCAAATTTTAACCTCATTAAAATATTTTGAATAGGTATCACAGACTTTTTCCAATCATTTCTGAAATACGTCACATGTCCCATCTAAACTGCAACTGTATTTTTAACCCTTTCCTGCCAAGCGTTGAGTATAGCTGACCTGAATTTTCCTATGCAAATGAACAAATGTTGGCTATGGTGGCCGACAGAGAAAAACCAATGCAAAAGCCCAATTGTCGGGTATGGCCAACGTGAGGGTAGAGAAGTGACCGATAAAGGAGCAATAACCCTAGGTATGCAGTAATCCCTTGTGACCCAGCTCAGGGACAGCCCAGACCCTGTCCTCGGCAAGTGACCCCGACCCTCCACATCATTAGCAGCCCTCTTTGCTGCATGAATCCGCGGTTCATTTATTGTATTTGCAATGGTTTTTCAAGGTCATTATTTTTTCACTCTACCAAATTTTTAACTTTATGAAGTGAATTATATGTTTTTTGTTGAGTCTTTGCTAATTTCAAATGAAATTCCAGCATTTATACTAACAGAGCTCTTGTGTGGAACTCTCAATAGTTTGAGCTCTAAATAGAACTCTGAATTTTAATGCTTACACATGAAGATCACAGCCAACTAATAGTCTCATGGTCGACTGATATCCTTGGATATAGCGTTTGAACTCAGAGTCAAGGGACAACCAAAAGGAAATAAGTGAGAATTAACAGGTAACAGAAGGAAACTCATTGAGAAATGGTGATGAATCCTGCTGAATGGGCCCAAAGTGTGGTGGACAGCTGTGAATAAGGGGAAACTTGAATAAGCAGTCCACAATTGAGGCATCAGCATCATCGTGGTTTGGTGAGGGTGACTCGCGTCAGAATGAAACTCTCCAAAAACCACACAACCCAATGACAATGCTGTGTAAAAGCGAATAGGTACTGCTATATACAGCATGGTGTCCCACTGAGTATGGTTCCAAAATAAGCAAAAGGTATACCTGAGCGATTCGTCGCCATGAGAGAGCTCCGTAGAGAGGAGTACAGAGAATTCTCATGCCAATCGCAGCAGGAACAGCATTTCCTTTCTAGAGACTTCGGCACAAAAAGGTTGAGGAGGGTTTACTTAAAGAAAGCAAAAGGCCATATGCTAAAAGAGAAAAATCCACTGCTTTTGACTAAGCTTCGATTTTTAAATAAAACATTAACAATTTTTTAGTGTAGGCAGTATCATACAAATTTCCTTCCCTATGAGAGAACAAAGCGACTTTGCTTCTTTGATTTTTGCTTTGATGTTTTTCTCATGAAGAGCATTAAAACTGCTTCTTGGAAATTCCAAATATGAATTGAAATTACTCCCAAACAAATCATTCTATAGTCAGAATGCTTTCAAACAGACTTCCCTCAACTCAAGCACAAAATTCTGACAGCACTCAACTATTGTTTCCCTCTCCTTTCCCTACACTTTATCAACCCCCTCAAATCCCCTTGTACAACATCCCTTCTCGCATCCCATCCCAACAAGACAAACTTCTGCTTCAAAATTAAAAAAAGAAAACTTTTTTCCGTGAGATAGGGACTCTATCAAAATGACTTCCCCTGGCAGTTTTCAAACATCAACTCACAAACTTTTTACAGTTGGACTTTGTGTTAATTACATTGCATCTAGAAAATAAAACATTGACCACTGGGGTTCTATCGCATGCTTACTGCTCTCTTTTCTTCAATAGATCACTCTAGGAAGACTAGATTAAGGCAGAGTTAATAAATTCATAAATTTACTCTGCTCTATTGTTTGCCCATTCTTTGGATGCACTTTACCACTCATAACTCTAGAACAACATCAAAGGACTTCATTATACAATAGACATGCTCCCTAAATTCAATTGTACTGTTATAATCTGGATAATTATGAGTAAAAATTAAGTTGCTGCTAACATATGATTATAAGGCAGTCAGCTTAGATAATTGGCTAAATTCCTGACATGATCTTAAAAACAGGAACATGGCAGAGGAGACTTTAGGACCTTCGAGACTTCTTAACAAAAGAAATCATTTCTATTCAATCTAAAAGGGAAATGCCTCCATATGGAAAAGGACTGAAATACAAACTGATGTAATCATTGGTTTTATTTAGAAGAGTCTAGATGTCTCATTCCTCTTAACTATCCAATAGCACAAGATTTCTTGTAGCATAACATTGTTTTTATCGGTGTTGCAATGTTTCGATTTTATTTCTTATGACACTCTTTGTAATCGACCGAACACACAATCTTCATACTACATTCCGACAGTTAAAAATGACTCGATGTTATGTAATTCACTCTTTCAACATCCTAAGCTCTATCCTCAGCTGGAAAAATTATTGACCTCAGCATCCACTCTCTTAGGCTAAATCAATGCATTCAGCTAATTCACTGTCGACATTCGGAACAATATTTTGCAAAAAAAGGAGGCCTGCACTACCATCCTGCCATGAGGAAAGGCTGAACTCCACTAAACGTGATCTAAACTGGGCTGCGGATTCTTCCTCCGCTGGGAGTGGGCAAGTAGGAGAGGCGTAATTTATTAGCTGTAACCATTGATTTGGGTTATTTTGGTCTTCTGTTTTATTGTTTGCAAACCAGAAATAGGGGTAGATCCGCTAATCTGGATAACATCTAGTTGTCTCATTCGTAACAAATAGAAGACGTGGAGAGGAGATGTCCACCCAAGGTAATAGAATATTACTTTCTCTGAAACCATGATGCCCATCTATAGTCTCCATCTCCCTGCGTATGACAGCAATATATTGCATGACAATTATGATTCTTGCTTTGGCCTTAGTGTGAGGGTCATCCCAAGGAAATATATCTATATTATCTCAGCAAAGAAAGTGTAATGAAACAAAGACACTGATTTGAAACATGTGTCCCAGTGGTTGCTCTGGGGACTGCTTGGCCATTTTGATGAAGATAACAAACACTCACCACTAAGCCCCTGTTGGTGATCATCGTTAGGAATGTAATCTTTGTGTGGATGCACATCGTCTTGAATTGTTTGAACTCCTTCACTTTTTCAACGCATTCCTTGCAAATGGTCCATGGCAGTCCATCTTCCTTTGACACCTTTGGAGAAGACGAGAGAAGAGAAGTATCAGAAATCATGGTAATATTTTTTTCCAGGAGGATTAAAGGGTATTATATGAAAGACATTAAGAAATATATATTTTATAAAATTCCAGCCACATTTATAGCACAATGTAACTTTCTTGGGTTTTATTTTCAGATCATGGAAATACCTTCACCTTGCAATAGGTTTGGATTGCATAGGTGAAGTACTCAGGAGAGACTCAGTTTAAATGGGATGCCAGCTCTATCTCGTACATCCATTAACAATCGGTATGCATACATCAGAGGAAACTATAAGTTTCAAATCTCAAAGTTAGCTATCAATCATGGTTACGCTAACTAAAAAAATTGACTATTAAACTCTCAAGCAATGAAATTGCATTAAATAATACAGCGATTTATTCTTACACTTCAGACACTTTATAATTATCATCGACACGCATAAATTATCATAAATAAACTGTGATGTTTTTGGCTAAATTTAAACTACTTCTGCTGACTATCCATTGCTACATTACAGTACGTATTCTTTGATGGCAATATTAACAGTTTAATTTACCCTGTATATATTTTACACATTGCACAGGAATGTACTGTTTTCTTTTCTAATTGTCTGGCATTCCACCTTCTATAATATCACACGGCTAATGATTTGCTATAAATTTTATTTAATCACAACTTCATCCCTAACATGCAATGGACGGCTCATACTGATTTTGAGACGGTAAAATTAGATCTCACAAGGCACATTAAATTCACTACGAAATAATTCATCCAACGAGACAGACCAATGCTCAAAAGAAACAGGAAGGTGAACCACCTAAATTCTTAACCAAGCGCTGGCTTTCGTGTACCCGAGTTAATACGAGAATTTAACATGTATGTCAGGGAAATGCACAGTTACACGTTTCAAAGGAGATATGTCGGCTGTACGTCATCTGGAAAGGGAGATATGAAGAAAATTCCTTTGATCCTCTTTGCATGGAATTAACCCAATATATTTGGAAAGGTGTGTTACCCTATAAAACAAAGCTAAGAGCCACCATCATCCACTGCCATCCTTCCCCTACACAATTTACAGTCGTTCTAACATCATTTCGCACGTACCAGTTAGGAGTGACACATAAATGATTATACGCGCAGCATTTGCCATGAAACATATCCACCTTTTTTAGTAAATGGGGCAAAATTACCACAGCATTTCTACACTTGACCGACATATACGTGATACACGAAACAATGGTACAGACTTACCTCCACCTGAAGGAGTTCCTTGATTATTTCCCACAGTCGAAAACCCTGATATCCACACGGATCGAAAATACAGATCAAATCTTCTTCTTTCGCAAGACACAGTCGACAAATGGGTGCTTCTTCATCGTCCGAGAAATCGCTAACACTCCTAAGCATGATGGCTGTTTACCAAAGATACACAGGAATGTTTATAATGCATGCAACACAAACTCGCGGTTTCACATTCACATTATAATACCCCAGTTCGTATAAGTGTAACTGATGTCTTCCGTTGTCATAGAAACGAAGTTACGAAGGGAATTGCGTGGATCCTGCCAGGTCATTCAGCATACAAAAAAAATTAGAAAGGACGGTTTAAGTAGCTCATGAATATACCAATACTAATATTATTCTCACGTTATTCGTTACCTCATATGGCACAATAGTTACAATTTTTCTTCCTAGTTCATCTATTCACGAACGTCTCGTAATCCTTTGGCTTGTTTACGCTGACATTTATTAACTAACGATAGTGTTTTCACCCACCTGAAGTGATACCTAGCCGCAAGAGACAGATGGCAGCACTTTTGAGGAAGAACTTACGAGCGGTAATAAATTTCACCTTTAAGAGGGGTTATGAAATTACCGATGAACGCCGTGCACTTCCTAATTACACCAAGATATAATCTAGATAAACTTAGATACATGCACACAATGATAAAAGCCATTAGTTACTCTTTTCCATTGCTTCCAGTTATTAATGTAGAGGGCTCGCAACGAATATTTACATTAATGCAGCGTTCGATAATATAATTGAAAGGTGTTCGTCACATGGCAATGGAAACAATTTTGTTTGTTGTAAATATTGTAGGCATTGATTTTACCGAGAGAGCGATATGGAAAATGAAAGTGGTTTACGCATATGATAGTTTTCATCCTGATCCTCACCACATTGTGTAACAGAAGACCATTGAAATCAGTACGACAAATATCTCCGGTAGTAACTTGAGACGCAACATCATAAGGTGGAGGATAGAAGAGATACACATCACTCTTGAAGACATTGAATGCCAAGAGACTTACTATGGGTAAAATGTTAGTGCGACAGGTCCATCGAGTGTCTTACATATGTCTATTCCCTTTCTACCTATGGTTAACAATTACTTAAGAATATTATTGTTGCGCAAAACGAAACTAATAGGACTCTGATTAATTATTGGTTTGAAAGGAAGAGCGCGGCAGTCCTTGGTATTTTCACATATCCTCATGAAGGTGAAATTTTAATTACCGCTCCTATTTTGCTTTCTCTAAAGTGCTGCCATCTGGCTCTTGCTGCCTCCACTTCAAGTCGGTGAAAACACTACCATTAATTAAAGTCGTTTGCCCTTAAACTATTTGCACCGAGGCTAATAATGTTGTCACTTTATTAGTGATGTGGTCAACAAGACAGCTCAGCCAAAATTACGTGAGACCATTTATATTCATGCGTGAGACTAATACGCGCTCAGTCATAATTACGTGAGACAATTTTGGCAGTAAAGAACGACTATCCAAACCTATCCACAACAAAAAAAAAACAAATCGTATTTAAAGTGATAAATAATTTAAATAAATATAAAGATAGCTCGCGTTTATCGGTTCCATTGTTGTATGAATTATTGAAGTTATTGAAAGTGGCGGTACGGCGGCTCCGCACCATCTATAGGACGAAGACTCAACAACAAAAACAACTCGCTGCCGTGTATGCGCGTGTTCCATCCATCTGTTACACTGCGGTCGGTGGTTTGTTTACAAATTTATTGACGACTTGTGTCTGGTTAAAACGATTTTATTATTTTGTCCTGCGTTTATCTCTCGAGTGGGTGATTAGACTTTCAGCATAGTAACTTAAATACTAATAAATGCTTTTAAGTGAGGTTCCTCTCTCAATTTGAAGAAGATATGTGAATTACCAGACTATCTGTTCAACAATGGCAAGCAGCACGACTTCCCATTTGGAGTTTAAACTATGCAGGCTATGCCTCTGCCGAGGGAGTAGTCTAATGGATATATTTTCTGTTAGTTATGCAAGGGATTTCTCTGTCGCAGACACAATTGAAGATCTGTTGACATTCAGGGTAAGTAGAGGTGTTTCCTCATATAATAGGGTATTATCATTTGGCCAGTTTTTGTCCGATGGTCACCAAATTCAGGATTTGAAATGTTATTATATCTAGTATTGTTTAGAATGTAAAATAATTGATGAATCCTAAATTTGGTGGCCATCGGACAAAAACTGGCGTAATGATAATACCCTACTATAACCGTGTTTCCTCTTTTATTTAAGCGCGAATGTTTTGGTGATAATTTTGTGGCTTCATGCGCTGAGAAGTGTTTGCCATCTTTGTAACGTATGACATGAAGTGACGCAGCTTTGTAATGCAGTTTAACTTGCATTTAGTAAATATTATACGAGGTGTATCACTTCAACATGAGGCGAAAATTAGTCCGCATCCAGTGATGTGGTAAATATGTTAATGACGGTTCCACCAATCGGTCGGTGCGGCTAATGGTTCTAATACATTACTCAACCAATGCATTGATGGGTTCAGTGTCTAATTGATGTATTCTCATGTAATTGATTAAATGATATATATTTTTATTACACACATCATATTTACTAATGTGGGAATATTATATCTTCGGAGAATTGGATAATTTGCGCGCGTCTTTTCGTCTACTGCGATGTAATCTAAGCGTGTACTTTGCGGAAAAGTATCGAGCCTTTATAGTGTCACTCCATAAATTCTAGACTGCCAGTATAAAAACCGTCTTTGCAAGATTCTGTTAATGGATCGTGTTGGCCATATGTTATTTTTGGGGAGAGAATAAATCAAAGCATTTAATGATGGACGTAGGTCTAATTTTTTAAATTTCTCTTTGCAAGAATTTTAAATTCTCACTAGAGGAATGTGGTTCGGTCGCCTCAGTATTGATTATGCGTTTCGTGAGAGTGTAAACCCCTAAGTTTGTATACGGCTGTAGAAGCAATGATAGAAAACTGGATGAGTTTAATCGATGAAATCTTTTTTCCATTCTCGTCCACTCAGGCAGTGCAGAGCCCTGATTTCCCGTGGCTGGTGTGCTCAACGTGCATGACAAAACTGACAGAGTTTCGTCTCTTCAAACAGCAATGCCTGGAGTGCAAGATAACGTTCGAAAGCCGATTCTTGGGCATGGAGTCAAGGATCAAAGTGGAAGAGGTGAGAGGCGAATAATGCACTCTTCTAAATTTAACATCCATCGAATCAAGTTATCATTAATTTGCAACATTTTTAAAATTTCATCATTCACTCTCCCCATGCAAGAGATTTCTCTGTCAGTAAATGTGGATTTAGGCTTTGACATATTTATCCTTCCATGCACTCTGCTTGTTGCTTCATCTGCAGAAGAGAACAACTGTTGTAAATTTCTTACAATTTCATTTTTGGCTGAGTATAGTTTCTGTACTGTATGCCATCATCAGGTGTACGTACCTCAGTTGACTTACCCATGTAAAGACCCAACCAACACATAATCGGCTGTTGATAGCAATTGTGCGTCAAAATTACAAAACATCATATAAATGTGCATGGGTAAATTTTATGAAAATGCGGCATGCATAAATCATTACTGTGCGCCTAAATATGCTGAGGAAGGTTATCCTAAAATACGAGGAGAGAGATAGTTCTGGTTTCATTGTGAAAAATATTTTATTTTAATATACAATGAAATATACCTCTCAGAGCTTACCTAGTCCTTAAGTCGTTAACTATCAAAAATTTAATTTCATGTTTAAAAGAGAACTTGTAACATGGATCAAGGCTAAACACTTTTGGTTACTCAATGAAGAGGAACAGTACTACGGAACGTTGAGCCCGATACAAAATCAAGAAATGAGAGTGCATTATGGGATCGTGTCATGACCTGGGTATAAGGACCTTGGTTTTCATTAACTGACAGCAATCCCACCTGCAGAGCTTATTAGGAAATAATGCCTAGTAACTCCCTCAAATCCTACCACGCCAGACTTACGGACTACAATAGGATTTGCTTTGCTAGTAAATAACATGCAGTTGTCATTTTTGGATCTTTCATTGAAACGCAAGGTTTATTATTCTCACCGGATCCAAATAGCTAAAATAACTAACAACTACAAGGGTGTACTCATTGTGTTCTTCCCCTAAGTCATTCTTAGAATTCAATTTATGTAACATAAATACCCACGATGACCTGTATCATCAAAGATTAATATTCTGCACTACTCAAGGAATAATAAATGCCAGGACTTGCCGACAAGAACGTCGATTTTAAACCAATGTTTTTTGATGAAGTGATGACACGGAACGGCAATTAGGGTCACTCAATGAAGGGTCAACCATTGATGTAAATTTGAGGTCGACATCAGATCAACGGCCATGTTTCAGCTGTTTCCCTAGCATTGATCTGAACACCATCGACGAAAGGTCAACCATTTACGTAACGTTGAGCTCAATTTCAGATCAACAGCCATGCATCAACCTTTTCTCTGCAATTGACCTAACCTTTATGTAAACGGATCCCGACTGTTCCAGCTGGGGATGGATAGGGGTTTAGATGGAGTGGGTGTTGACGATGGGGTGGGTAACTGTACTTGTTTAGCTGATGTCAATTTGGTGTTTGGGGGTGTATGACTCATTTGGTTAAGAGGAGAATGAGGAGAGTGCATCTCGAACCATTCATCCGAAATAATCCAAACATGCACCCTCATACATTCATCCATAAAAACATTGAATAGCCATATTGACAATATGCATCCAGCCTTGATGATCTATCTTTTTGTCCAACCAGTCAATGAATGATTATGATATTTGTCACACAAAAATGCCTGCCTTTCACCAAATTTTGCACTACTAAGTGGGGAAAATCATTCTCCATCTGGTCTTGTAAATTGTAAACTCCCTGCTAAATAACATCAAAATATCCAGGAACATCTCACAGTCCAAAAGGAGCACGACAGCTAATTTATTTACCCCGGTGTCCTGTACACCATATTTTTGGCTCACACAAATTGAGGGATATTTATTCTTTGCGTCTGTTATTTTCTTATTTGTATTGTTATTATGAAATAATGTTCCAAAGATTGTTCCCAGTACAATAAAATCTGTTTCCATTTCTATAGCGATTACTGCACGACAAAATGTGAAGAATTATTCTATATCTCCACTTGTAAATTATAGACTCCTTTAAATTTTTTATTTAGCCATCTTTTTATTTTATGATTATTTTATCTTTCAGTGTTCTGGCTGATTAATGGTTATGTTTTAATGTTTATATATTTGATAATTGTCTTAATTGTCGCACAGTTTATACCAATTTTTTGTACTTTTGTTTTTTAAAAAGGTGCCCGTCTCACACGAGTAAATACGGTAGGTGCCCCGTGGTGAGATGTATTTTGAATTAATGTTCCAAGGGACATTGTTCCTCAAACATTAAAGTTGTTTCTATTCTATTCTACCTGTTCTCTTGCTTCATTGTTTGACCTCATCATGAAATCATTCTGATCATTCTCAATGAATAATATGTCTTATGTGTTAAATTTTTACCCTCAAAACTGTTCTCCCAATTGCATTATGGTTTTTCAAAAGCCCCTATAATTTCCATAATTCCATCCTTCACTCTGTTATTTCCCTTTCATTCATCTGTAGTGAATGCATTTGCAAAACATTGATTTGTCACGTTGACATTTTGCATCCCTGCTTTACACCCTGTTTTATTTCTAACCAGTTAATCAAGACCCCACTCACTTGAACACTTTCACTTCTCTTGTCATACGACACCATCATGACACACACTAGTTACTCATTCACTCCACAGTTCTTCATGACCTTCCTCACATTGTGTTATTCACCCTGATATATGGCTATTCTTAAGCCACAGATGGACAGTTTACTGTCTTTTGTTAGTGCATGCAACCTTCTCGCACTTGGTGGAGTGTGAACAGCTGATATCTACATCCACTCCCAGGCATAAACCCTAACTGAACACTTTTGCTGAAACACTCAATAAACCAAGGTCAGTATAATTTTTACGTTTGGTCTTCCCACCCCTCCTTGTGAACCATAGAACTCTGTATCACATTCCTCCAGGATTTACAATAATAGAAGCTTCTACACATAAATTATACTAATAAAAGATGTATTTTATTGGTCAATTATCTCTACACTCCAGCATTTCTGTGGATATCCCGTCTGCCAATGCAGCTTGATCAATTTTTAATATTCTTCCTGTGGGTTAACACCTCATTTTAATTTTTTCCTTTGGTTGTCCTATGACTCAGGATTCAAATAGAGCATGTTCAGGGTGACTATTCAACTGGCAGTGAGCCAACCACCATTAATTCTCTGTGAATTCTGTGCATAAGCTTTTAGTTTTGATAGCTTTGGGCACTTGATTAATGTAACCATATTTTGAGGTGACATTTACATGAGTCAGTTTCATTTAGTTCTGAGAATATCTCTGGGAAGTCTGCTCTGTGCATCCATCCCTTTGGTGCTACGGCTCGCGAAATGCCTGCACCTCCAGAATTATTCATTTTCATTCCTTTCTGCTTTCGGCCTTCGTCCTCCGTCTTCTTACCCCCATTCTCTGCTGATCATCCAGCCTTTTTTTCTGAGCCTTTCTCTCCTCCTTCTTCCTCCCTTCACATGAACAACCAAGTGCTAGACTGTTGTTTCTGGCCTTGAATGGAGTTGTCCTGCCCATTTGATCCTTCCTTTATTTATATAACTCTCTATTTGTTTCTTGTATAACTCTCTGTTTGGCTCTGTGCACTGTGTGTCCCATTTTTTGATTTGCTCGCTCTCTTCACCCTAAAGCTCTCTCTGTATTTTTCCCATTTCCCATTCAGTATCCATATTGAGTATCCATAAACTGCCATTGGTTTCAGGAGAGTTTTGTATAAGTTGACCTATATTGCCTTGCTTATGTTTTTCAACTGCACTTTTAGCCAAAGAGAGAAATACCACCAATTACTAATTGCTGTTCTTTACTATATTTCTGTAGATATGACATTATTTTCTGTAATTATTGAGCTCAGTTGTTTCAATTGTCAAACTCTCTCAAGAGTCAAGTTCTCCCATCCTTAATGTTGCCATTCTTCTCTTTCCTCTCCAATGTTTCTTCCTGACTTCATATAATTCGTCTCATTTGCTTTGACCCTAAGCCCAATGCATCTTCCTCTAGCTGCACAAATCCTTCAACTTTTCATGTATCTGCCTGACTGCTTTCTGTAGTGTGACATCGGAGAGAACTGTTGACAGAGCATTGTCCTGTCTCGAACCTCTACAGTTTTCAAACCCGCCCTTCATTCCTCCTTCCAGCATAACTTAACTCCTTGTTCCTTCCTATGTAGTTTTTGTCAGATGTATCAGTTATCAGTCTCGCCTTGATTGTGTTTCAGAGTGTCTTCTCCTGGCCTTTGGGGTTCCATTCCCACATACAAGGCAGTATTAGGGAATGTTTATAGCAGCACTTATTCGCTTTGACACTCATTGGGCTGTGTGGTTTTTGGAGAGTTTCATCCTGACATGAGTCACCCTCACCAAACCATGATGATGCCACTGCCTCAATTGTGGACTGCTTATTCAAGTTTTCCCTTATTCACAGCTGTCCACCACATCTTAGAAAAATAGAATAGAAAATAGTTTTTATTGTTCTGGGACTTTGAGTCCCCTGGAACATAGAAAAGAAATAAATACATGCCATAACAAAAAAAAAAGATTACAAAAACTAAGCAATTTTACATAGGTAATCAGTCATGTTTGTCTTGAACATCGAAATTGTGATAGAGGTTCCAACATGTACAGGTAAACAATTCCCTATCTTGCAGGAGGAAATTAGGAAAGAGTGCTCAAATAATAAGGTATGGAATTTAGGGTCTAAGAATAACTCAGTGACACGAGTTGATCTTTTTCCTGTATCTACATTACATATAAAATTTTCATACAAATAGGAGGGGTTTTTGGATTTCAGGACATTGAACACGTATAAAGCTTTTTGCAGTTTTCGGCTTTTATCCAATTTCAGCCATTTAATATTTTCGTAATAAGGCGTGACATGTTCATCATAGCGGATGTTGAAAACAGAACGCAGACAGGAGTTTTGAAGATGCTGCAGCTTAATGCACAGTTCTGAGTTAACATATGAGAAAGTGATTGAACAATAGTCAAAATATGGGAATACCAGAGTTTGAACCAGCTTCTGGCGAAGTGAAATTGGGAGCCGATGCCTTAGGTAAACAATTGGTACATAGTCTTGTACACATAGTTAGATATAGCTTTAACGTGCTCCCGCCAGCTGAAGGTGTTATTTAAATGAACCCCGAGACTTTTCACTGAGGTGGAGTAGTCTATAAGGATGTTCTGTACTCTTATCTTGGGAAGGCCACTCATTGAGACGAGATGAGATAAGATAGGAAGGACTACCAAATATTATTAACTTCAGCCGATTAACAGCTAATCATTTACAGATAGATTGGATATCTTTATTGATCAATTCAACAGCATTTTCTAATTCATTTGGGTGGGATTCAAGATAAATCTGCAAGTCGTCTGCATAAAGATGGTATTTACAATGAGATATGGTGGTAGTGAGGTCTTTGATATATATAGTGAACAATAGGGGTCCAAGAATTGAGCCTTGCGGGACTCCTCGGGGAACAGGTAGAAAACTTGATTCTTTACATTCACCGTATTTAACAGCCTGTTGCCGATTGGATAGGTAAGAATGAAACCAGAACAGAACGGAGGGAGATAACTGAAGTTGAGCCATGCGTTGTAGTAGAATATCATGATCTACGGAATCAAAGGCTTTGCTAAGATCTTTGCTTAGATCTTAGGGACCAATCAGCAGGATTCATTATGATTCCTCAATGATTTTCCTTCGGTTACCTTTTTAATTCTTACTTATTTCCTTTTGGTTGTCCCTTGACTCAGAATTCAAACACAATATCCAAGGAAATAAGTCGACCATGAGACTGTTAGTTGGCTGTGGTTTTCATGTGTAAGCATTCAATTTGATCATGTATCGGCTCTTTGGTTATTGTAATCAGTTTCTGAGATGGCATTTACAAATGTCAGTTTTATTTTATTCTGGGAACATTTCTGGAAAGTCTGCAGTGAGTATTATTTTGATGTAAATTTCTGGTTCAATTCCTGCGGTTAGATGGTAAAAACTTGAGGTCAAAGTGTTATACTAATGATTGTTTGTGACTCCTCATTTCTGCTCCCATTGACTTATCTTTGCATTTATTTGCTGGATTCTTGACGTTCTTCCTGGGCACCATGGTTTTTGTTCAGAAGGTTGGAGTGGTAATTAGTCTCCTATATTGATAAGTTTTATTGACAGTCTGGTGCATTGAATCGACTCATGAACATTAAGGTTTAGGTGTATGTGTTGATGATGTAAATGTTTAACTTAATGCTTTTTCTGTATAATTTTTAATTACATTTGACCCTCACTTAAAGATATTAATCCATTCCAGAGGACCGATCGTAAAGCGAATTCCATTGTATGTTGAATCGGCATTTTTACCGGACGAGGAATCGGTTTAAAGAACAATATAGCCAATCCATTCAGTGTATTAAAACACTATCGATATTTAAAACAAATCAGAGGAATTTGAAATTTTAAAATGCGCACGCAAAATCAGCTCAGATGGTAAGTTGAATCCATTGTAAGTTCAAACCCATTGTAAAGCGTTGGTCTACTGTACCGTATTTAATTAGGTAAATATGATTCTGAATGCTTCTGATTTGCAATCAAATAAAACTGTGGAAATGGCAACATTAGAACTTAAAAATTCTGTGAATTTGATTGCCGTGAATGAGTTGTGTTCACTCTGACAGACATACTTATTTGAAGTTGCCTTTTGTCTTCATGTTAGAATGATTGTGTATTTTCTTATCAGGTGGGCAATGCACAGGTATCCGACGGCAATTCTTTGAGAGATGCATCAGTGAAATAGTGCAGAAGCGTTTTTGGGAAAAAATTTTTGGCAGATCTAGAGACGATCAAAGTTTTGACCATTTTGCACTTAGACCTTTTTTCTATATCTCCTAAATGAAAATAGCTAGAGAAACAGTTGACATCTTATTTTGTTTGCAAAAGAATGTATAGAATGTGTGTGTTATCATTTTTGTAAAAAAATAAATTTTATTGAAATTGTTAAAATGTTAACTTTTAACTTTTTTAACTTTTAACTAAACTTCATGAACTTTGTAACCTCTGCCTAGGAAAATCTGTGAAATCTACAGCATTGACTTCTCACCAAAGGTTGCGAGAGTAGATAAAGATACAAAATGGCAGGCAAAATTTTTAAAAAGCATATTTTGTTGTTAGCGAATGAAAATGTTTAAACCTTATCCAGTCCTACAAGTTGCACAGAAAGAAAAATTTATGCTGAGGATGCTGAGTTACAAAGTTCATGAAGTTAACAAAACTGCTTAATTTAGGTAGTGCGGGGTACATTATTGCAGTAATGCATTTTCATTGTTGGCAATATTCTATAATATAAAACATTGGTGAAATAAAAATAAATTTATCTTAAATTTGTGTATAAAGAACTGTACTAGCATTTACGCAGACCAAGATATAAATTCTCAAAGTACAACGGCACATCATTTTAATACCGACCCTCGTGGCGAATGAGGGCGTAGTCCAATATTTGAAGTTTAATATCTCTCCGTTGCTTGTTAACTGCCCATGACCAAACTTGTTTCTTAGGTAAGACAAAAGATTAACATGTCAAACTAGAAAAAAAGTCAAATTGAAAACTGGTTGTATTTTTGTTGTTATAGTATAAAAATGTAAAATTTAAACACTTTCAATAAAATTTACTTTTTTTACTAAACTGATAAGACACTGTTGCTGTACATTATTTGCAAACAAAATAAGATGTCAACTGTTTCTCTAGCTATTTGCGTTTAGGAGATATAGCAAAAAGAAAAAAGGTCTTAAGCACAAAATGGTTGAAACTTTGATCTTCTCAAGATCTGCCAAAAATTTTTTTTTCCTAAAATGTTTCTAAATTTTTTCATTTAAGGCCACATGGAACCCAAACAAATATGTTGGTTCAAATTGGAGTCACCAAGGGTCAACTCACTGCTGATCTGACGTGGAACGACCCAAATATATATTAGTTTTGATAGATTGGCCATAAATATTGTTTGGTTCCGTTAATGTGAAGGAGTCACATAGTGTTTGCTATTTCTTCAAGGTGTCTCTTAAGGAGGAGGTGAGGGAAGAGAGTGAACGTTGGAGTAATGGAATAGCTGTTGAAAGAGAGGACGAGGCAAGACCCAAAAGGCCTCAACTGGAATCTGTTGAGTCTCTGCCTCTGCCACCTTACGATGTGAGTCCATTTTGTGGCCCTAAGAGTGCAACCACTGATTAAGGATGAATCTCTTGTTCCATGAAAGTTAAATGATGAACTCTTTGAAAGCTAAACACATCCCAGGATCTGAAAGACGTCATAAACATTTCTTGGAAATCGGACATATTCGAATAGCCAGCAGTTTTTTATGAAAGTGGTTTTCAATTTCATGAAGTGCAAATTAACGCAGTCTCTACTTTTCTTTTGTTTTCTCTCTAGAATTAGTTTGATTTTTCTTGGGCCTCAGTGTCCACTTAGTGAATGTATGAAAGGACAGTGATATGTTTGGAGAGATTGGGAGGAGATGGAGGAATTAACAAGGGATCTATGTGGACAAGATCCTGAGAACTCTCTAGTGCCATCTGTGATTCAGGCCGTACTAAATGGAATTAAAATATTTCAGGCCTCCCATTCCTAGGGGAATGACTTTATTGAGGAAAAGTTAGGTCTGCTTTTCGACGAGTTAATGCATACAAATTACACATCACTAAAGAAATGCTGGAAACCTGAATAGATCGCACGAATTAGCATTTATTGCACTTCATGTCATAATAGACTGCATATCACATTTATTTGCAATAATCGCTTTTGCGAATTTTCCATATCTCTAATTGTCATGAGTGCCACTAAGACTGCTGCTGCCCTCTTCCCCAAAGTAAACAACAATAGGTTTGGCAAATTAATCATCCAAATCGGCCAAACCTATTATTGTCATATTATATTTAACTATAACCTATAACATTCTTACAGTCACATCTGGTATTCCTCAAGGAAGCGTCATTGGCCCTCTTTTATTCATTATTTATATTAATGACCGATGTTCACGAGTTAACAGTAAGTTAAGATTAGTTGCAGATGATACAGTTATATACTGGAAACCTCTACGAATTACTACTGAAAAATGCTGAGAAAAAATTCGTTATGATGCAGACTGGTTACTGAGAGGAAGCCTCAGGATAAATCCATGTTTACGTTTAGTTTATTTGATTCAGAAGTGAGGAAATGCCGATTGATGGTCTTCCTCACACTTGGCAACCGTTTACCTCTTACTTTGATGAAAAAGTAGGAAAACCTATAAAAAATGGTCATGTAAATTGAAGATGGACCATCAATGCGCCAGGTGATTTGTGTGGGATAACTTGGAGCTCAATTTGAGAAAAATGCACTGAATTGTCAATGTTGTATGATTGGTTTCTCCACCTTGACCATGCAGTCAATTACACAGTGCACTTGGTCTGCCATAAAATGACATAATTGGATCACTCCACTGCTCAACCACCAACACTCATTACATTAAGCACCCCATGCCTCTCTCTTGTTCCATTAATTGATAAAGTATCTGGACGTGTAATGTCTGGAAGGCATTAGAGAGGTGAAACTAAATATGCCAAAGATCTCCATAATGCATCAGATCAGATGGGTATGTAAAGTGTTTCAGCAATCCTAATATGAAGGCGACGAGTGCATTCATTCAAATGGTGAGGACATGGGAAGTGACTTATGTTTGTATGACAAACAAATGAAATTAATTGTTTTAAATGAGGAATCACAGTGTCTTGTTGGTGACCCCAGGGGCACCTGCTTCTTTCTATTACCCGTTTTACGTATAAAGCCTTCACAAGGAACCTCCTCGCCATTATATGGTAGAATCTTTACTGGGATGTCTATTGCAGTCATAAACTGAGAATATCAGTTTTAGGATATAAATAAGCCTACTCTGTTCGCTTAAATCTGTAAGTAACTAAATAACATCAAATTTAATAAATAAATAAATAAATTGTAATTATTTCTTCTGACCAAGAACTAAAATTTTAATTACTTTAAATAGCTACAGTGCATCAAATAATTCGGGCAAATGTAGAGAAATCGCAATTAAAAGTGTTGGTGGATTTGACATTCTTTTAGAAATCTTCACTTGACTATTACCTTGAATATCTACACGTATGAATGGGACCTTGTACTGGATTAAATTCCCAACGTTAAGGAGGCTTGGATTTGGCAGACATCAATAGATATTATTTCTAAGATTTTTGTAGGATAGAAACGAATAGATTTAGATGGACAGCAATACATGAATTATCCATATTCTTCTCTTTTTATGGAATGCCAGGATCTCATCAAGATGGAGGAGTTAGACTTGGTGGAAGAGAACCAGGCAAATGAAGAAGAAAAGGATTTCACAATTAAAGACGAAAATGTCCCTTCTGAAAATGAATGCTTGGAGAAAGTGGATGAAACTACTTCAGACAAGGTAATGACTGTCATTTCTGCGTAAACTTTTAGGGGCCATGGCCCGCCATTATATAAACTATGTCCAAATTTGTCTCCAAAGTTAATATTCATTAAATATATCGTAGAAATCTCGGATATGCAACCCTTGTTTATATGACGGCCTCATTTATACACCATTTTTTTTTGGTCCCGTAAATAACTTTGCATGACCACATGTATTTCCATCCTCATAATCAAGGAACTCAGTTATAAACCATATTTTCTGTCCTATGGTTAGAAATTTCTCACTTTGATGACTTTTCAGGGAGTTTACTGATATGAGACTGCTTATTTGCATTATTGTCAACGACGATTATCAGTCCAGTATTTTCAATCATGCTCTCATGTGTCGTAAAACTGTTATAAAGTTAGTTGACATAAATGTCCTTTGCACTTTCTGGTGAAGTGTTTGTTGAAGAAACGTTTTCCTTTCGCCAGCTGATTGACTAAGTCCACATGGGATCCCTGTGGTTTATTAAAGCTACATCATCAGTCTAATCATTTGGTTGGTGTGTCATAATTAACTTTCATCAAGATATGGGTAAAAATATTAATGACATGTCTTGAACTAAACAAGTGTAATGAGCATGAACTATTTGCCCGTGCATATTCACAACTTTATCAACCATATCAGAAATCGTACATCGAGCATCATTTGTTTACTTAAGAAGATGGGACAAAAAGTTTTTGGATCATCCAGCTGATCTTTTATTGTTTATACATGCTATTATTTTAGTTTAACATCATTTTTCATGAAGAATATGAAAACCAATAAAAAAATTTCCTAAAATTGAATCACCATGCCTATGTTGTTCTTTTTCTTCAATAGTCCTCAATTAAGTTCAAATGTACATAATAATGGATATTACAAATGCATACAATTTCATCTTCTGCAATACTAAGCACAGTATAAGCCAGCGATCGACAGCATAATACACGGTGTCACGTGAAGGTTTAGTTTGATCCATGTCTATTATAAATTGATTTGGGGATTATAAAAAATTTTGTACGCTTAACTTAGACATATTCAGGGGTAGCACACTCCTGGGTTGTTTTTAAATTTTATGTAGAATATGGCTCGTAATTAATGTCAAGGACTGACACTGACTGGTAGAAGTGTTTGGATAACGTGGGTTGATTTGTGCCACTTGTCAATGTGTAATTTTGTGAGTAATAGCTCAGATAAACTGTTTACAGTATTGTGGACTGAGGTGTTTAAATTAAGTGCCATTCTTGCTAAATTTATTAGTAGATAAAGTGATTACAAGTGAATTTATATGACCTTTAAAAGCAAAGATGCATCACTCGGTACGTTAGTGGTTTGATTCTAGGCTTTTAAGCCATACATTCTTATACTTAACCTATGGATTCCGACTTATGAGCTAGTCTTTGGGATTTATCCCTGTCATTAGAGTGGGAGCACTTTTAACTTTAATTTTTATTTGTAATTAGAGTGTTGAGATGGAGACAGCAGACATGAATGATGAGGGTACAAAGGAGGAAGCAGAGGATGACTTCACACATGATGATCGAAATTTGTCCGATGAAAATGAAGATATAGATGTCGAGGAGGACGATGCTCCACACCAGGTAATTACCGTTACCTCAACCTTCAACCCACCATTGATCCCACTATAAGTTTTCTCTCATGTTGAGTGAAATGTGCTTACTATTTAATCATGGATTGGAATGCATTTCTTTTCGTTATTGCTGAGTTGTGATCTCTTCTCTGTGACATGCCATTCTAGCAAATGTCAAGAAGGGGTCAGTAATCATGTAATGATTTTTCTAGCACTGCGTTACTTAAATTCATACATAATTCATGCTCTTTCGTGGCACTAGGAGCCCATTATTACACTGTGCTGATGACAAATTCATTATTACACGAGACTGAACTTCAGTCACACTTGCGTAATTGACTACTATTAATTACCATGAGCATATTTTAATAAAATCCCAATTTTAAAGTGCATAGTGCATGCTGCATTTATGCATCTGAATACAAATTGAATCGTAACGAACTTCACTCATGGCTAGTTACTAACATTGAATCTGTTAACTTTTTAATCTTAAACTCATTCCATATAATCAGTCAGTACAGTTTTATTTTGATATCAGAATAGTTAAATATTAACTTAATGTGATCCACCATCCATTGTTGCTCTATAATAATAGAACATATGGGAATTCATTAAATTTACATCTGTTGTACGCAGTCATTTTAAGCCAATATCTGGATTATTTCAAATTGACTACATAGTTATGGTCTTATTACTAGTTAAATACGGAGACTCATTGTCATCTTCCATATTGGATGGGATATATGAATCATTAGAGTCAGAGAAGCTGAAGAGTGAAGTATCTGAATTTTGAGAGTAATATTTGGTGCGTTGGTGGTTGGGGGATAAAAAATTGTCCCATGTCAAGGAAGTTAGAAAATTGATGAAGAGTTATCGGTAGAGACTGGAAGGAATAAACAAGGCACTTACAGCAGCACAGTCGGAAATCATCAAAAGAAATCTGAAGAAGCTATTATTCAGAGTAGCACAAAGTGGAAGATTGAAAATCTTGCCCACCCATGTCCAATGCAAGTAAAATGATTATATTATGTAGCTGAACAAGGCCTCCCAACAAGCCTATTCAGCCAAACCCAATGCCTTGCCTTACACGTAAATGGGCTTATTATTGTCACAAAGTGACTCTTGGTATGGCAAGTTACTGCATTAAAATTAAGAAACACTTCAATATTCATCCTTTATTGAGGACATTAAAAAGCACACTTAATACTCAGAAGCAATCCTAAGTCACCAACATCATTTCAATTGACATAGAATCCAAATCTCAAGTTAGACATTTGATGCAATGACATAATAGTTGCTGCTAACAGTCATCTCCGACATTTGTTACGCAATTGTAAGTCTTTAAGCAGAATTCCTGTCACAACACACAATCTCAATAGATGAAGCATAACTCTTATTAACCTTAATATGTTAACACATCACCACGAGCACACACAAAATCCATCACAGCACATAAGTAACATTTGAAAGCACTGGTATGCCACAATAAACACTGCCTCGTTATCACACGATAAACCTTTTCACTATCCTCAGAAAGTATGACACCCACGTCCTTGCAGAAATGAGATTTAAAACTTCCAACTGCAATTAAAAGTGAAAACAAATCGCTACAATAGGATAGTTTGTGACAATTGGATAATATAATTATTCAAAACAATACGCGTAATTGAAATAGTCTTCCAAAACATTAATGAACAGCAATCTAGGCCACCAATTGTAATTTAAGTGAAGAATGGTGTGTTATATTTCTTTTATAGTCTGTAAAACATTCCAAACGACGATAGCTATTCAAATATCAATCAATTAAGAAACAAAAATAAACCCACCTTCGAATGCTAATGGCCGCTTCGACAGATATTTTGTTGTGTATTGTAAACTGAGGATGTGAGCGTGAGGCAAAATACGTTCCAACTTTGGTTACAAAATAGGCACCGGCAATTGTTTTCGAATTATTACCCACAATTCAGCGGGAATGGCTCCTTTACACTCGAAGGTTAAGTTATAAAATCGGCCCCCTGATTTTATGTCATGCGTTCAATGTCGTTATTCTCATTGACAACCGATATTGCTTCAATTTAACACATAAATGGCAATGCAAGGGAAGGAATATGAGAGGACATTTTGTCCACGGGATTAAAAAAGACTGTGATATCGCCTGAGGAGTCGGATGCATCGTAATATTTTTCATAGCCCGAGCATCGAGTGTTAGAACATAGACTGGTGGAGCTGGCGGGTTTATCACGGAGGTGATGAACTATCGTAGCGAAAATGGCGCTGCTCAATTCGTGACACGACTTTTGAAAGATATAGTACATAATTAAATTTTTATTAAAAATCCAAATCATGACTGCATTCATGTTCTATTTGTCGCTCGAATCCAATGAATATTTCTTCTACATTCCTATCTAAAAAATATCGCCGACGAGTGTATTCTGAAGATATTTTAGACTAACGTAAAAGAAATTAAGAGCGTGAGCAGTGATTGCATCCCCACGAGGGGAATCGATTAATTACTCGACATCGGCCTTTCACTTTTCCCGGGTTCAGTGAAATTCGACATTTTCAACCATATCAAACTCATCTTCATCAATGAAAAACACTAAATGGACTACATGGCCATGTGATTATATTATCTTCATTTCCTTTAAAACTTTTGTATTCTTGGGAAATGAGTGCTTTTTTGCCTCTGTGGTGCACCGATATTCAAATGTTGGAAAATTGGCTCTCAATTTCATGTTTAAGTGGGCGTCCCTCGAACATGGTCTCATCTGATTTTCTGTTGATTGTTGCCAACAACTGATATGCTGTTAAGTGTTTGCTTTGGAAGTCAACCATATTCAGAGACTTGAGCACATTGTTTACCATGTTAAATTTGATGTTTTCTGGATTTACTTTGTTAACATCCATTGTGAAAATTTCCTGGTAATTTTTCACCGAGTCTTACTTTTTTGTAAGAATGGTGTCATGACATAAGCAACATCATAAGGTGTTTGGTGAATGTGAAGTATTCTCATGCTAAACGTATCGCATATCCTATGAAACCGGTCTTACAAAATAAAACTATGAAAAATCACCAGGCAACTTGAATTTTCATGTGCATTATTCAATGGCAAAGGAAGCCTGCCATTCATCCAGTGGAGCCTCGTCTTAGATGTGATATCTCGTACAATGTTCAGCCATCTGCCTCGTACTTGAAAGTTATTCATGTCAAAACTGAGCATTAAGTGTGTTTTTCAATTATGATATGATCCCATGAAAGTTATCACCAGTTTAAAAAGACACATTCTATGTATTGGAAATAAATAGTTAGGTGGAAAATCCTCCAGATGGCGACTCTCGCACTTGATCGAGGTGTTTTGACGTCGAGAGCCTCTCACTCCAGGATAACTCTCGCTCGTGGCAACAGTTGCCTGCTAGATGTTATTGGGTCTCCCGCATGTAGGCACTGGCCGAGGTCTGTGGGGATAGGATGAACTATTTGTGTCACCATCTGAATATACCACCACCACTGAGTATACCACTGAGATGGCTTTGAAAAATGAACCAATAACAGATTATATCTCACAACCAAGAAAGCTGTTACTTGGCATTCTGATAGAAGAAGGATTGATGCATCTCCATATGTGTACAATTTTGCAATACAGATGTTTACTTTTGTAAAAATATACTCAGTATCTACCCATTTTCCCAGTGATTTATTTAACTACTCTGATTCAATTGTTATATTTAACATACAGGTCTCTCTTTTCAAAGGACTGTTACTTATATCTTAACACGTTGCGTACCGGCTATTTAAATCCCATCTCATCGGGTGGGACCGAGCATTTAAAGGATTTTTAACCTTAATGACATTGATACATGAAAACCGGTATAGTGAGTTTAATTTTTAACGTATTTTAATAAAATTTGAAGCGTTTTACTCACCAGAGATTCTAGTACTTTGTTTTTGTATGGTATTTGGTGAAACATTGTCCTTTGTGCAGGGGAACCTTGCAGAATCCACAGATATACCGAGTTTCCTTCCTAAGTTTATTTGCTGAACAAACTCGGCACATCCGCGATGGATATTTCTTCTTCCCATACCCCACTATCCTCTCTAGTGTGTGTCTCATCATTCCCCCCGCCAGCCTTGCCGGGTTATCTCGGCGAAGCGCACGCTGAGTCGGCCTTTCTCTCCTGCCATCCGTGTCGTCATCGCTGGAAGACGCACTTTTTCCCTCCTCACATTTAGCCCAACCCTTGGCTACTTCCAAAACAAATTTTTTGAAAGTTAGGCGGGTAGTTGTGGTCAACGTTTTATACACCACAAAAGAATTAAATAGGGCACTGTTGATTAACCACAACACAACTTTTTTCGTCCACTTCATAGTTTTTCTAAGCACTGAAAAGTAAGCCAAGTACATATCTGCTCTATCTACTCCTCCCATGTACTTATTGTATTCCAATATGCATGTTGGTTTTTTTTGTATATCTCCCGTCCACCTGTTTCGTTTTCCTTCGCCCATACTCGAGTTATGAATTGTGGAAATCATCCTCACCTCCCTCTTGTCCTTCCACGCAAGCAGCATAACTTCGCCCCTTCTACAGAACGCATACTCACCTTTCTTCAAACTTTTGATTTCATGCCTAAATTCAGTGGGAAGCCCCCTGTTGGCACGAATGGTTCCACAAACTCGAGTTTTTTTCACTAAAAGATTTTCAGCTATTTGTATGCTGTTGTAATAATTGTCTTGGAACACATGATGCCAGCGGTGTAAATACGGATCTAGAAGAGTCAATATGGTTTCCTCTAATTTTTTTCCCTCAGCTGTGTATATTTCTATGTTGCAAATATAACCAGTTTCACTCTCACACACCATTCGCACCAATAATCCGTACTTCACCAATTTCCCTGGATTATATGTACTAAATCTCAATCTTCCCCTCCAAGGTATTACTCCTTCATCGAGAGATAGATCACGTTTAGGCATGTACACTGTTTTAAATTTTTGTAAGAAATATGCTAGAATTGGCCTGATTTTATGTAATCTATCGGAAGATTCAGAATTTGATTCGTTATTGCTGAAATGCCAGGAATTCCAAATTTGTTCAAATCTGTTCCTGCTGAGCAAATTACTAAAAATGGGTGTCTTGATAAATTCATCTGTGCTCCAATATTCCTTGATAGAATCTTTCCTGACTTTTCCCATCAAAATTATAATTGCTAAGAAAACTTTCATCTCTCCCACTGTTACATTTTTCCATTTTCCAGTTTTCTGTGAACACTTGTATCTGCCTTCGTTCTGCATGTGATACAAATTGGTCTCATTGCACATCATTTCAAGAAGATCATCCCCAAAAAACAATTTTGCTACGTCTAGAACACATTCACAATTACCAGGTGCATTGGTGATTCCTGTCACTCCCTGAAAATCTTCCAAACTTCTTGGAAGATCAATTTTACTCCATGTCACAGAGCTGTCCTTCACTAAGCTACCATCGCTGTCACTTACTTCAGAATCACTATCATCAGTGTAAACTAACTGTGCAGCTTTTCTTTTAGGTTGTCTTCCATCAATAGCAAATCCAATTTCACTATCTGAGCTCTCACAATCATCTGGCACGTCCGATAATTCATCAACACAAAGTTCTTCATATATATCCTTATCTGTCATTCCACAAGATGCACCACCACTAGTTGACGCCATTATTATCGATGGGGCTTATTATTACTGGAGTAATTTTTCAGTAGACACGATATGCAGGAATTATTGCTGGAAATTATTGAAAGCTACATAGACTACGTGTGTATGCGCTTATTTTTAGGGTAACTTCACAGAACATTTCACCTAAGGAAATGATTCTCAGTCAACTACGTGACTTCAGAACTCTAAGGAAGAGAGCAAAGAACTAAAGAACGTCCCAGAGGAGACTAACATGCATTCTAAGCAGGGAAAAAATAAAAGACTAACAAAGATAAGCACTGTCGCCATCTGGTCCCTATCTCTCAAGGACCGAAAGATGGGATGAAGGCTCAAAGGGCCCTCAGATTCCTTGGCGCCTCGGGAACTTGTGTTTACGTTGAGCAATGTAGCAAAGCAACTTCTGATAATCCAAATCAAGGCGCATGTGAAGGCCAGACGTAAATACGCATCGAGAGATGACCTATTCATTAATCACTTTACGCCACTATACATTAGGCGATCAGAGAATTACCGACATAAGGATTTTGTATTTACACTGATTGAAAAAAAACCATTCGATTATAGCTCTTCCTAATTAGTTATAAATTATAATTCTTGATTTCAGAACAATGGAGAATTTATAGAGTTGCTTAATTGGAAAATGGAATATTTAATCAAGTTTTATTCACACAGTATGGCTCAGTGAAATTTCATTCATACGCGTTATAAATCTCTAAAAGTGAATTACGATCATTTAAAAAATTTCATGAAATTCAAGATTTAATTGGCATAAGACTAGTATAAATCATTGACAGCACTTTCTTATATACACCAGAAGCAATTGGGAGCATAAGTAACTAATATTAAAAGAAGCGGGATAACTTTTGTTACCACATGTGAAAACACGGAAATCTCCGTGACCGGTCCTCAGCGTTCGGCGCCCAAAACACGGAGATCTCCGTGACCGGTCCTCAGCGTTCGGCGCCCAAAACACGGAAATCTCCGTGACCGGTCCTCAGCGTTCGGCGCCCAAAACACGGAGATCTCCGTGACCGGTACGCAACGTGTTAAAAATATCAATGTGATGACATAAGTCTTAAACTAAAAATATTGGGTTGGAAGTATTGGCACATTTGACTGACTGAGCGATTTGATGCGACACCTTATGCTCTTTAAATTATGTTGTCATCTTCCGGGTTGATGTCAAGAAAGAATCGGACACTGATGAATGCATTCTATCGTACAGGTTTCTGTGAAAGAAGAGGCTGCAACCAGTGAATCATATTCAGAAGCAGAGACTGCAAAAGAGGAGAACCCTAGTGGGGATGAATCCTCAGATGAAGCGCCTCCTAATGATGTAACGTCACCGCTTGAGACGGGAGATCTGGTGAGTGCATTTGAAAGAGCACTGTACATTTTTCATCATGATACATCTCTTTTAGACCTTGGAATCAGTGGTAAAATGTCGTCTGACCTAATTACAGTAGCAACTCAATAATATGAAGTTGGCAGGACTGAAAAATCGGCTTATTGTATTTTTGGGTTTGGTATTTTCAAACCTTTTTAATAAATGATGAAAAATATTTCTCCTTCCCCCAGACTTGAAACATGTGAAAATGATATACAGTCATTATTCATGAAAGTATTCTAAATAATGCCTTTATATCATAAGTTAAATGTCACAAACATTCGTGACAACTACTACTTCTTAGTTCCGAATGCAAATGATTTTTAGTCAGCGATCATTTTCTTTGCCAAATATTTGCCCAGTTTAGAAGACATATGTAAAGAAAGTCCTGCTTTTGGATGAGACTCCGGCTTCCTTAATCTGTGGCTAGTCTGGTTGTGCAACTGGTATGGACATTTAAAAAAGGCATTTGTTTCTAACATCTGCACAACTAACAATAAGACGGTAGCTGACCCAGCTGTGCTTCCAATCTCCCATATCTGTATCGCTCAATAATAGGTAAAAAGAGGAAAGGACTCAGTCCATTTTAAAAAAATCATTCACATGTCATTTTTGTGGTTTCATCTGCATCCTCTGCTGGAAATCCGAACTTAAGAAAAATATTATTTCGTTCCAATTGCTAATCGCTTGAGGACATTTTGGGTGTGATACATTATTTTCCATACCTTTATCAGCGTGGACTATACTAAGTTTACAGTTATAAATCGCGAAATTAATATGGAAGACATGCAGAATGATAGCGAAGAAAATCGAACCTCGGATCACAAACGAACCCTTCAACTACCGTCCAGGAAATGCCTTCGCTTGCAATGATGTCGCCTGACCAATCCTTATCGATGTTTCTAATATCTACGCTGTTAAGATTGTAGCTGACCCGACTGTGCTTACAATCACCCTATTTTAATCGCTCAATAATAGGTAAACAAAGGGGATAGGACTCTGTCCATTTAAAAAAATCCTTCACAGGTCATTATTTGTAGTTTCTTCCATATCGCCTGCAGGAGTTATGAATTCGAAAGAAATACTATTTCGTTCCAATCTATACTTTTTCACCACTCATTGAAGTTCGAGTAAGAAACATTAGCCCATTAATGCACAAGTTTTTTTCTCTTCTAAAACTAGTTTCTGTGCTGTTGTATAATCCAAATACCTCATATATCATCGGAAAAATATTTTTTTAAATTCTATTTCACCCTATTTTTAAATAATGAGGTAGTTCATTAATGACCCACTGGGCTCAACCCAAAGATAAGGATTTAAGGATTGTGGAATAGCGTACACCAAACAAATTTCATTATGAAAATTATTATCGTGAACCATTAATGAAACTACTCTTAACAAGTTTTTATATCAATATAAGTATTAATCCTGTGAAAAGCGTATTTTTTGTAAACTTTAGGTTATACATTGGCAATATAGGTATACAGTAGAACCTCGATCTATTGTTCTCCCATTGATCGTTTTCCCGCTTCTATTGTTCGCCGTCTTTGTTCCCAAATACAGCTCCATGCTGATAACGTTAATAATTCCCGCATCCATCGTTCCCCGAAGTATCGTTTTCACACTTCGATCGTTTCCAAATTTCGGTCCCCACATCTCAATTCCTGCATTCATTGTTTGAAAAAGAAGAAACCAAAAATTTACTCCGAAGTAAGATTTTGGAATTTTTGCGGCAGGAAAGGAGGAGGGGGAGGGAGTTAGGCGACGATGGACGGGAAGCCCTTGCCGTCCGAGTCCCTTCTTATCTCTATGGCCCAAACTCCTTCCTAGAGGACAATTGGCATTCCTCTTTTCCTACCCAAACGAGTCCCTACCTCGCTCTTTAGCGGCCTCATTCCTTCGCCATGAGCTTCTAACCTTTCTTCCTATTATCCTCTCAATGCTCACTTACCAGTAGTTGTCATACGCTCGCTCTCGGCACCATATTGAGATCTGATATTACCCATGTGGGTAAATATCAACGGATTTCCTTGGTGTTTGGTGTCAAATGTAACAGAAAATAACGGACAAACTTCACATAATACTTGTTCTGTAGATTTATGCCGATTAAAAACTGAAGCAAAATAAACTGACGTTCCACTAATGCGCCCCTCAGTGAGTGGGGCCCTGTCCGCGGAAAGGGTCGGGAGGGTCAGAGGTCTTCCACCTGTCCTGTCCCTCCCAGTGGAAAACAGGGTCCACCAATCACCTGTCTCACCCAATTCTTGTATGTAACCAGTGCGTTATTTCAAATGACGTGGGCCACATGGGCTTAAACGGGGGAGTGGCTGAGGGAAGGGAGGGAGGTGGGGTTTCTCGTCATGTGACTCTCGTGGAACCAACCAGAGGGCAGCAGGCGTGGCTTGTAACCTCGACAATTCAGTCACTCCCTGACCTTCGTCATGGTCACTTCTTGGGCCTTTGGTAAGTGCAGCCAAACCCTACGTACTCTGTGCTCTTTCCTTTTTCTATTTTTTCCGTGTTTAGCCAGTTAAAGTGGGTTTTTATGTCTATTCATTTTCCTGAAGTACTTATTTCTGAGCCCAAAGCCAAAATTGTTCAAAATAGGTTTTTTAAGACAGCTGAAGGTATCGCAGATGTTTCAACCATTAGTTTGTCATAGTGGAAGTCCTGCGAGAGTGGGCTAAGTTCCTTCTCGTCCATTGTCTGACGTGGGCTTGCATTGCCAGAAATGTTTTTTTTTTATTTTTTAGGCACCGTGGCCCATCAAAATGATTTATTCTTTTGAAATTGGTGTTCATTTAGTAATGCCAAGCCGAACTCCAACCGCTGATATCGGAATTCCTCATTTCAACCCCATTGCCCGCTAAATTTTGCCTCACTGAACCAGATGGTGATAACCTGGTACACCTCTCTTGCTCAATGCCTTGTGGGTTACGCGATTGCTCCAGATAAAAAGAGTACACTTAGTAGCATCAAGCTTGCTCCATCTTTAATGGGTGGCACTCCTCCAACAGCGGAGCACAATGAAAAGTGCGACAAAAGATTGCATCCTCCCCAACAAATTTTAGGCGCGCTTCTCACCCTCAAGGATATTTGAAATGAATAAATTCTATGCATGGATAGGTCGGTGCACGGGCTTGAGGATCATCCAATAACATGATAATGGACCTTGTTTATTTACTTATATCATCCGAGACACGATTGGGATATGTAATACTAATAAAATATTTTAAACAGTTAATAGTCAAACGAAAAAGTAGAGATGCACTAAGTATTTTCATTAAATTTAAAAATTCTCCCGTTTTTAAGGGAAATTCCTTTAAGATTCCACTCTACTGTGAAAAGTTACCATAAAATTCTCGCATTTTCATCTCGTTTAGGCCCCCGGGAAATATTTTCCCGCATTGTTCGTTTTCCCGCATCCGTTGTTTATCTTTTGCCCATCCCCTTGAAATACGATAGATCAAGGTTCTACTGTATTGTGAAAATGTGCATGAATCATATTCAGTCACCAGAATACATACTTCAATGGTAAATTGCACTCAAAAGTAATCAATATCAAGTATTTAAAAATCATTAAATTATAATATGTAATAAACACCTCACACGATATTTTTATGAAATTCCTCAAAACAGTGTTCTTGAATAGCGAAATCACAACACCTGTATGCATTGAAATTTGTACTTTTACAAATGACACACCACGGACGAGGCTGTCCCAATATTGGGAGATGCCCACCATGATGAAATCGAAGCATGTCGGATACAGGGACACGACATCCAGTCATCATCCAGTCCATGTACTGCCCATTCCTACGAGCAAGCAACAATGCATGACTCATAGCAACATCAAAGAACCAAAACACGAATGGGATATACCACCTTCTTCCTCTTATTCCTGTTCGGTTGTTGGAAATGATATTGTCTATAAGGTTAACTCCATCCATGTTCCTGTTTTATTTTGCAATAATAATGGCTGAGGTACAGAAATTTTCGTCTTTTCAATGGCTGAGTAGTGCTTTGCTTCTTGTAATGGCCTAACGCCATACTGATTTGATAGTCAATTGACAACATTATTGTCTTTCCAAGTGACCACTATTATATTTGCCTTTTCGTCAATATGGGCATCATATGCACCTCTCTCTTTTTTCAGCATTGTATTTTTGTCACCTAAGGGACATTTTTCTATCCGATAGAAGCGAACTGTTCCAGTGGCATTCATTCCATTAACAGCAAGAGGATCGATAAGTTAAACACCAGTAAAAAAATTATGATAATGGAAAGATAATTTGATTTGAGGATAGGCAGTTTGGAGGTCGCGGCAAAAACCCAACACTAGCGATTCTCCTCGCCCCATGTTCTCCAGGCACTCTTCTCCGTAATGTCCTTGATAAATATCAGCTTTCATGCAATAGCCCTGTCTCTAAGCAAGAACCCAACTCTTGAAACTGAATTGGATCAGTTTATTTCACTGCTTGCACCAAGGCAGCCAAAATATGGAATCCTTGCTTCATCTACAGATTAATTTGTTTCAAAGGGAGCGTACTGCATAAAAGACTTATTCAGCTGGCACAGGAGAGGTCTGATCTTACCCATTTTATCTCTTGGCGATAAGACTTCAATATTGCTTACATGAAGATATTTCATAATTTCTTCAAATTGATTTTGACGCATGGAGTTGGATATACCAATTGACAGTGCACGTCAACATCATTTTCCCAATGCAGACGTCTATGCAGAAAAGGGACGTACCCAGGCAAGTACAAAACTCCAAGGAAACAATATACTTCTTTGGCAGAGATTTGAACCAAAGGATAATTTTTTCGTACAGCGTACATATTGGTGTACTCAACAATGAGGGTTCTTTGAGGGTTTTGAAGATACTCAAGTAATCAAAATGAGATTAATCTTTTGGTGTATGCATTGTGTTGGAATCTAATGTATTTACAGATGGGCTGGTAGGTAAACTAAATGCTTATAAATCTCCTTTCTCGAATTTTTGGTCAGTTACCTTCCTTTTCGCTATCTTCATTCTAGAATCTGTGGAGGTAGCGTTGTCCTTAGATTTTTGCTTCTGAGTAAGAAGCTTGGGGCAATCAATAACTGCCCTAAGGGGAGGTCCTTCGGATTCGTCATCAGTAACATGAAGCCCTGAATCTTTGCCATCTACAGTCTCAGCATACCCTCCATCAAATGTCACTAATTCTGCTTCTGCCTGAAGCTGGCAATGTCCCAGGCAGTCTGGGTCCGTGCAGTCTTCATCACCAGAATCCCCGTCGGTTTCATTCCCATGATCAACTGGGGGGCAAATGTACATATCTTCAGAGGAAGTCATTTGGGTCAATGTTTTCTAGGGCATCCACAGTTTCTGTCACTGTGAGACTCCTTAGCCTGATTGATGTGGATCATGGAGAAAAAGAACATGCAAAATTTTTTGTAACAAAGCCCTTAGAGTAGAACCCTCAAAAAAGAAATATGTGAGTAATTGTAAATAATTTATTAATTATAATTGTCTAAAACACATGTTACTGTGTGCAAACCACAAAATTCCGAAAAAATAGTAGGCACGAGATTGTGACATGGTTGTGGGACTTGTGCCCAGTGGGTCGTTAGCAACCCATGCTCTACATAACTCATCATGATAACAACAACAGGAAGAATTTAAGTGACTTATCTAGCGGTTTACGAAAAGTGATCCCTTTCGAGATATAATCACTCATTACTGGGAAATAAAAGCACTCTATAATATATGTAACTCACCATACACCAGGAGACCATGAGGATGGTTCTGCCATGCCAACATCAGGTCTCACCAGACAGAAAGGAGGGAGATAACTGAGAGCGTGGAGAGTTTCCACTAATGAAAGATACATTGTAGTACACAGTAAGCAAACTGGCAGCTCTCTACTACTGATTAATACAATGATAGAATTTTTTTTCCTGGTGGGTTGCTGGTGACACACTGGGCGTAAATGGTTTCACGCGATTAATTTTTATCCTTCTATGCATAATCTCTTTGCGTTGTGGGTGTCATGCTGACTGCCATTTTACCCAATGGCATCCTTATATGCCAACTTTGGTGAGCTAAAGCATATAAGCTAATGAAATGCATTATATGTGAAAAGCGATATCTGAATCACTCCACGATTTTAGGAAATTTTCATTCATTTACGATAGTGTGAAAAAGAAACTTTATCCTCAATGGGCATCGCGGATATATTCCAGATCCAGCGTTCTCCATTCCATTATTTAGTTACATATTTTCTTTCCCCTCTGCGACTTAAGCCTTTTATACTTGACTGTGATGTGGAGCATAAAACACGAAAATGAAATTAGATTAACCGTTTTAGGCGTAATTTTGTAAAATTAATTCAAGGGGACGTTGGAAGAGGTATGTGTCATGGAAAAAATCTGCTGCAGCTGAGGCTGAAACGTAACTCCTCTTTGCGGTAAAGTCCAGATAATGACAATTAGTTTCTCACGGAATAGTATTACCATACTTTGATCCTTCTTAACGTTGGATTATTTTGAAATAGAGCTCATCAGGACCCAATGCATGCCCATTTGTGTCATTGACGTATTAATATGCATAGAACTCAAAGTTACTCTTTCCATCACAATGAAATTGATTCAATTGGTCATTTATCTCATGGAAATCAGGGATAGCAGTGATGATAGATCAAATGTAATGTATCAAGGACTGGTTAAGTAACGAATTCACTGTAGTAATTTGTTGGTGAAAGTTGGTTCCAGAGTAATTCCATGGCATTACCCCAACAACATCTTGGAATTAAGTTTATGAGCCATGGTGATTTTATTATAAAGATTTCAGTTTTCTGGTTTACTCATGCGATGAACCATATTTCATAGGATGATATTTGGCGGACGATGGCTTCTTCAGGTTGAAGTGTCTTAGTGATTTATCACAGCTCTCATCATCTAATATATAAAAGTGAATGTTTGTTTTTTCGTGTTCTATGTGTTCCAATATCATTCATAGGATTACTTAGGAAGAAGGATTACAGTTAAACTTTGAGGAGTTGTTGTGTGCACGCCCTCAAAGGTTTTTGAATTTTTCAATCCATTGTATAATAGGTAGAGCACAAGTCGTTTCAACAAATGATTGTTGGCACGCGAGCTCCTCATACAACTGAGGAATGGCAAGCAAGCAACAAAGCAGATCGTTTATGAGGTGCTCAATGGCATGCATCTGAATCACATCTGCTGGTGCTGGATTGGAGCTAATTGAGATATAGAAAGGGAAGAGGACAGAGTGGAGTGTTTTTTTAATGATGAGTCTTTGAGAAATGATGAGATATTGTTATCATTCTCTCATTGTTTTAATGACTGATGGTGCATGACAACAAGCGATAAGATCAGTTTGGATGTGCATACCTGTTTATTTCTTGAAATATAACATGGGATCAAAATAATAATTTCCTTGTCATGCTGAAACTGGGTCATCTGAAATTTACAAGTCTTAGACTGTTTTCGATCTTGCCAAATTCATAGTTCACTGCCATTCAAGTTATCTTGATCCCCAGTTAGACTGAGTGTCTAACTGGAATCCTCACCTGACACTTTTGGAGCCATTCTAAAATGGAAGAGATGTCGTGTGGCCATAATCCACGGTCATATACTCATCATCTTGTTTAACATAGGAAAAGCAGCATCTACAATCATAATATTGGATGATGATTAGGGTCGATAACTTCCCTAATATCCTTTCTTTTTCTTATGTGAATATAGAGGAGGCAATATTATTTATAAAATCTTTTTACTTATGAATAAAATAGTGCATATATGTTATAATGGTGTGAATAATAATTATTCTATGAATGCTGGGGACTTTTATAGTGAACGATATAACCTCTATTCATATATTCACTTCAGCCAAAGTGGAATATTTTTGTGTATCGTCGAAAACTTTATACAGTGTATTAAGTAGTATACAGTCGTAGATTCACACTTGAAAATACTTGAGCAAAAAGTGTGCTCTTCAATTTTTCCTTAAAAAAATGATAAATATCACTTTAAACTATTGATTAATAATAAGCAGTATTCATTTGATAGTTCCTTCTCTTCTAGTTGCTAAATACAGTGGAAACTCGATGAACTGAAGCTTGAAAATTAAAAGTTTAGATTTTACAAAGTAAAACTGTCAGTCCCGATGAGAAGCCTGTGCTAAATACATGCTGCTATTCGAATATACGAAATTTCAAAAGTGTGAAATTTTCGAAACTACGAACTTCGGTCCCAGTCCCCATGAAGATACTGAGTTTGTTTTTATGAACGCTGGAGGAAAATTGTATCAGAAATGTTCTCCATTTGCGGACATAGACACCTACAAAATCAGCGTTGCCAAATCTAATCTATAGATTGTGAAAAATGTGTGAATTTTAGTGCATTCATCTCTCACAAATGCTTGGATCACACAATTTTTTATGAAATTTAAGTCGTGGATAATTTAGACCTCGAGTGATGGGGAAAATGTTAGCTCGAGGCAATTTTCCCTTATTGATTTTTGTTTTAACTGTTTGCTGCATTTCCTTAAAGTAAATAATTCTCTTTTGGTTATAACTCAAGTGTAGCGCCACATACCGACTCACTGCAATACAATTTTTGCAGCAATTTTAATTTGAGTGCTCAAAAGGAAAAATAATGTGATTAAATGATAGGAAATAGGACTGGGAACCTAGTCGCAGTCATCATCCCTAAAATCCATGGCTTCACTATGAATAAACCCCTGTATACTCTCGCCACTCTCCATATTTCATGAAACAATGGTAAAAATAACATTTTCCTAGAATCTGCAAGAGTATAGCCTTCCCCACAATTGATACAATTTTGCATTTAAAACAGATGATTTAAAATTTTGAACAGAAGACCCAATCAGGGGAGTGGCTCAACAATATAACATAATTATCTGCTAGCAATGCCCGGAAGGTGTTGCAATGCCATTTTCTGGTTTCAAAATCAGTCCCTAAAGGAATTTGAGACCTAGTCCAATGAACTCCTCATACCTACACAGGAATTCGTAATGCACAAATGATGGCATAATTTTCCATTCCATTCCTATGCTTCGGCTTCCAAGTAAATAAAAAATAAGTATTGTTGAATTAGTTCCAAAATTCAAGATTTTTTAGCTTTCAAATCCAAATTTAGAAAAAAATGAAGCTTATGTGACTATCGAATGCAAGAATTTAAGAAAGCAATCAAAGAGACCAATGCCCCAAATATTATTCTACGTACAAATAAATTGTGTACCTTTTAACTAAATTATGTCCCACTGATGTGATTCTGATGCACTCGATATTGTCTTACTGATACGATACTGATCTGCTTTGTTTTTTGCTTGTCATTCCTTGCTTGTTTGAGAAGCTTGCATGCCAACACTCATTTGATGAAATGGCTCGTGCTCCATCGACTGTACAATAGATTTAATATCCAGAAACCTTTGCGGGTGCGTATACAACTCACCAAAGTTTCATCGTAATCCAATGAATGGTATTGGAATGCATAGAAAACGAACAAGCATACACTTTTTTATATACATTAAAAAGAACCTGTGATAAACCACTAATACACTTCAACCTGAAGAAACCATTGTCTGCGAAATATCGTCCGATGAAGTTTAGTTGATCGCATGAGTAAACAAGAAAACTGAAATCTTTAAAATAAAATCTCCATGGCTCTTTAACTTAATTCCAAGATGTTGTTGGGGATAACTTCCTGAAATTTCCAGAAGCAACTTTCATCCATGAATTACTACAGTGGATTTGTTGAGTAAGCAGTCTTTGATACATTACATTTCATCTGTCATCACTGCTATCCCTGATTTCCACGAGGTATATGACCAATTGAATCAGAATTCATTGTGATGGCATGAGTAACTTTGAGTCCTGGGCATTTTAAGATGCGATTATGACACAACATTGCATGAATTGGATCCTGATGTGCTCTATTTCTATAGCACCAGACATTTAGAAGGATCTTAGTATGGAAATACTAATCTGCGAGGAACTTATTGTCTTTATCAGGATTTTACCACAGAGAGGAGTTAGGTTTCAGCCTCAGCTTCGGCAGATTTTTTCCATGACCCCTACCTTCCCTAAATTCCCCCGAGTTTATTTTATAAAGTTATGCTTCAAATTGTTATTCGTATTTTGCTTTCGTGTTTTATGCTCCTCTGTGCAGTCAAGTATAGAAGGTATAAGTCGCAGAGGGGATAGAAAAATTTTGGCAGAGCTGCTGCAAATTTAGTCTATCGTTAAGGTATGGGATAGAAGTGGGAGCGGGTGTGATCGATCCAGGTTATAGAGGAGAAATAAAGGTTCTCCTCTATAATCATAGTGATGAAGATTTTATGGTGAATCGTGGGGATCGTGTTTGCCAAATCATCCTCGAAAGAATAGCCACAGAGATAACATTTGTGGAGGTGACCGATGACGCTCTGTCTCAGACAAGCCGAGGCGAGGGTGGTTTTGGTAGCTCTAATCATCCTCCAGTTTACTGATGTGAGTGTTTCAATTGTTAGCTATTTAAACCTGTCATGGTTCATTTTAAGTTAATTTATATTTTTCCTTCAAAGGATGGAACCCAACAACACCACCACTACCGCCAATGCCAACACCACCGCCTCCTCCAACCCACAACCGTCTACCTCTTCAATGGTAAAGTTCTACTAATTTGCGATTACGTTTAATATTTTATTAATAATTACCAATAAATTTTTATATCTAAATATATCTCTTTAACAGGCAAGCATCCGGGAGAGATTATTGAGGGTGCAGGAAGAGGGAACATTTTTAAAAAAAGAAAATCTGGAGGAGGGAGAAGATTATATAGTGGAGTGGGTAGAAAAAATATCCACCCGCTTTGGAGAGGGGACAGTGGCGTTTATAATCTTTCGGGGGAGGGAGAGGAAGCTTTTCCTCCCTCAAATTTTTAATATGACAAAGGTGGAGGTGATGTTTTATAATTATGGTGGGGGGGAGAAGTTTAGCATAAAAAAAGAAGGGAATTTAATAAAAATTGTTTAAGAAAATGTTTGTTTTTAATCCACATCCCTCGAAAATTTTCCATATCCTAGTTAGGTTCAAAAATTCTTGTAAAAAAAAGAAAAAATTACTCACATATAAATTTTTCTATAAATTAGAGTCAACTTTTACCTTAACACTACTTGATTTGGTAACTTCCTAAAAATCAAATGATATGAGTATCTTATATTCAATGCTCTTAAAAATTATTTCTCACTTGAGTTATTAGTATCATATTCCATTTCATGTAAAATATTCTTACATCTCTCACTCAGATAATAGACCCTCGCCAAAAAAAGACAAAAGGCAAGCATATCAAGGAATTAGTACCTGTCTAAGGAAGCAAAAATCACTTTTACACTGCAAACCATACCTAAATCAAGTCCCTAATGTTTGTTCCTTTTCCTTATGTATTAGGTACGAGTCAAAGGCAACTATCTCAATAATATCTATCTAGGAAATGAAATGGACTTGAAAAGATGAACTCAAAGTTTTTGACACCTATTGAATGAACGAGAAGTGATAAATTATGTATGTCAATTGAAATATTCTTGAAAAATAAATTACTCTAAAAAAGATGTTTTATCTTCTTATTTTACCCACCATATACAATTATAATGGGAGAGGTTTAATCATAATAACAAGTCATCAATCCTTCAAACATTTGATATTTATTATTTCAATATTTTTTTACATCTATTGGTAAAAATATATATGGTTAATAAACGTCAGTTTTTGAATACTTGAAAGTGAACACTAACGTCTTCACGAGGGAATCCTTCTCGCCTGGCGCGGGTGAGTAGTCAATCAGAGATTTCACGTTGTCCGTGCACAGCACGGGTTTCGAAAGCGATGTCCCCTTTGAAATGAGGTAGCCGGAATCCGAGCAAACGGTATTCTCCTGGACGCTGAAAATATCGACGGTGAGGATGGGTAACTGCTCCTCTGCTTTGATGCGCTCATTTGGATCCTCTATAGATTCCAGTGGAACGATGTTGAATCTCTCGTACACACCTCCGAATTTTTGAATCCGGAAAAGGAAACTTTGCTCCCAATCAAACACGCCGTTCGATCCCCGACACGAAAATCACAAATGTGTCTTTTGCCGAATTCTAGGGTCAGGGAGAAGTCGGTCCCGGGCAGGTCGGTGGGTAGCAAGATGTCATAGTGGTCATCTTCGGTCTTCTCCACGCTGATGACGCGATCTCCCAATTTGGCCGTGGGCCGGGCTATTAACCATCCCCAAGGAGGAGGGGCATAACGAGACGTCGCTCGCACCACCTGCTTCTTCACCAACGGCTGCTTCGGTCCCTCCACCACCTTTTCCTCCTCCTTGGACATCTCCTCCCTCACCTCCGAATCCTCCTCTCCCATTCCCTCCGGCAGCTTCTGCAGATTCCCGCTAATTTCCATCTCGTACGGTCCTTCTTCCTCGACGTTCGACTCGACAATAAAGCGAGAGAGAGAGAGACCCGCTGAAATCGCTCCATCTCCCTCCTCCTCATCTCCGATCAGTTCTTCCCCTCCCATACCCCCCGCCTCGGTACCGCGTGCCGACACAGTCATCTGTATGCTCATATATATTGCTCGAATGGGGGTGATTGTAGAAGGGAGTATACTGATTTCAAGAGCCTTGTGTGGTTTTTATGAAATGTCAACGCCTCATCTTGGAATTGCAACATACCCTCTCCCCGTTTCTAAGCCGCACGTATTTACGTCTGGCAAGGAGGTAACGGACAGAATGTGCTTTGGCTGAGTTGTTTCACAACAAACCGTACGTGAGTAGTGAAAGGTCGTCATTTTAGAATGCAGCAGTCAGCTGCACGTTGATATACAAAAGTGTTGAAACTTGCGGTCCGATCGTGAGCTAGACAGGCGGTGACTCGTGCTGACCTTGAGGACAGAGGGAGAGAGAGTGACAAAGCAAGTTGACCGGTTATAGAACTAATAGAACGCGTCGGTTAAGCTTTATGTTTCGGTTATTACTTGAGCTTTTATTTCATTGTTTAATATCGAATACGGTGAATCCCCGTATTTCACTACTAACTGTGGTGGTCGACTGTCTGCACTTGAGAAATAAATAGCGCTTGCCTGGTAATCCCTTAAATATTCAGTTAGAGTTCTCGACAGCTCCAACTCTTCAAAAATGTCTTTATATCTCTTAGTGAAGTGTGTCTTTGTATCTTTAGTGAGAGTTGATTGCGTCATTGACTCAAATATGTGGAACATTAGCTTTGTTCCAGCAAGATAAAATAAGGGGAAATAAGGAACCTCAACATAAGAATCTTTGAAAAAACCTGTTAAAAAGTTAAAACAAGGAATCAGTATAGATAACTTTGTTTAATAAGATGCAAAGATGAAATATGATAATCACCGCTTCACTATTGACTTAAAGAAAATATCGGAAACGTATGCTGGAAAAAACATTGAATTAGCTCTCATAAATTTATTGAATATTGAAGAAAAAATTTAATATAATTTTTCTAAAATTTTTCTTCTGAGTAAACGCGCGGTAACTTGGTTCGAAGACTAGAGATTTTATTCAATCGCTCGTTAACGGATTCTCAGTAAACTGTATTAGTTCATGAGAAGGATCTTTAGTTTTTGTATTATGCAGCTGCGTATAGTGGGTGGGATTTTGTAGGGGGTGGTAGAGAAACGCAACACTTTTAGGAAATGAATATAGCTTAACTATCATTCTTTTTAATCTAAGATCATGTATCGATTGTGATCTTTGTGTTAATTGCATGCTTTCCCTTCCCAAATGAAATTATTGTTTAGCCCTGAAAAGGACTGTTTTACAATTATAATTTAGTACTTAAAAGGGCTGCTTTTTAGACTCTTTAATAATAGTCACGCCACCCGTAGACTTCTAGATAGTAATTCCATTTCTCTTTATTTAAATATCGCAGTCTTTCAATAATAAGTAGTCTCAGCAAGTCATCAGTCAATTTAGGAAAGACGTTAGCCTCATAGTACCCTTCATATTGATCACAGATATTATGCATTGCGATAGGATCTGGATCAGTTTTAGCTCTCTCCAATTGCTTTTCAAAGTTCTCATCTTCTTTTGCTTTTATTTTTTGTATATACTCCTCCATCTCCTTCCAGAGAGGGATCTCCCCCACTGTATGAGCTAGAAGGTCCATGATAGCAAATGCGACGCGATGAATCGCCTTCCTCATTATATACACCCTCGCGCATGCGCAGAAAACACTATGAACAATCTTAAAGAACACACAAGCATTTTTATCCTTACACCACGGTTAATTGAAAAGGTCTGATGTGGAAAATTTATCGTGATTCTCTTTATAATGGCTCCACCGTTGGCTCATTCTCCTCCACGATGATTCGTAGAGAAATCTCGGGGGCGTGGCTAACTTTTATATCCACGTCGGTATTTGATGACTCCATTCTAATAAGTATCATCGGTGTCTTCTAAAATCAATATGGGAAAGACTAGCTCGTGTACCTCGTTCTCATTCCCGATATAAGGCCTGGATATAATAGGAGACAAAACCTGTCCCATCGTGCAATGCAATGACTAAAAGATGTACTCGTTTGTTCTGTTATACCCCCTCCAGCCATGAACGTGTTAGAACATGTCTATGCTTTATGAACTTTGGGTTGATACGTGCTTTTACTTGAAAGGACTGATGCATTGCATCTTGCATCATGCAACCTAGAAGATGTTTACGTACGAGGTGGCCTTGACGGGTGGAATTTCCGCATTGAGCGTTAGATGACGCATACGGAACTAATAGAACACGGTCACAAAGAGAGACTGGGCCGGTGGTGGCGGGGTACGGGTGGGGATACTGCGTCGTTGTTGAGCTCAAGGTCAAGGCTGTCCTAAAAAATACATTCCTATTCTACTGTTGTCGCATCAACATCGGCTCAGAAATTGGATATTTTTGGGCTCCAAGGTAATAAGTTTTTCTCGGAGGGGAGTGTACATTAGGTAGTGTAAAGGTTTCTGTGGATTTGGTGGGGACAACCGATGGTCAGGTAGGGCTCCACCCTTACATCCCTCTTAATCCGACCCTTCCCCTGACCCTGACTCATAGATGATCTCTGTCTGTGAGTGCAATGATAGCTGTACATTATTAATGCATTCTCAGATCAATAAAAGCAATAGCAGAAGTAATTAAAGTAAATGTAATAAATAAACCAACTGTGGCTGAGGTGGTTTTGCATGAGGTGAATTATTCAGCCTATGCATATGATGCATTATTCATATAATATTTTATTGAATGGAATATTCAGAAATGCCTAACATTCTGGTAGGCTGATCACTATTTATCACCACATGTACCATAGCATTGTGAGCTACCACTGATGGCTTGGTAGCTCGCCCTAATTGCTAGCGAGCGTAATGATGAAGTTTTTGACCATACCATTTGTCACAATATCATTTTTGCTCATCTTTGGACCTATTATATCATGTGTTAATCATTACGACTACACATTATTTCACTTGATTTGGTGGCAATGGGTATTGCAAGGTAGGAACTCATAGTATGTTGGACAAATAACAATAAATGAAAAAGGAAATATATGAAGATGGGGATAGTTGGCAAAAATTTGTAGATAAACAGTTAACTCCCTCTTAACTTATTCCGTTTAAGGAATATGGGGGATTTATTACATAAAATATTGTATCACTGCAGCAATATTGTAAATAGCATTAATCTCTTGAGACTTGGATCGAATTCCTTCAGCAGCTATTAGTCACATAAAGAAGTGAAAATATTGAGATTCCTGGTTCGTTCCCTCTTAGATATACCATCTAAGAGTCATGAGTAATTTCTTGGATTAAAATGTTGCATTACTGCAGCAAAATGATAGATAGCAGAGTGTGAAATGTGTATTGGATGTCATGAGTGAATTACTTCTGAATACAGTCTTATGTATGGAGTTTGATGTGCTTATGAAATGAAGGAGCATGATGATTGCTCTATTAGGGAAAATCACTTCTTGTGTGTATTGTTCACTGAATCATAATTAGTACTGGGAAATTGATGAATGCTTTTGAATTATCAGCTGCATCATTAATACTTACTTTAAAGTAATGAGCAGTAGACTTGATATCAGTTTTGATGATGTAGAATGAAATTCCAGTTATTCATTATTTTGGACCTAGGATCATTCCTTGAAGCAATGTTAAAACATTTTGTTTCATTAACCATTGTTGGAATATCGAGTGTAGTGGTATTCAACATAAACATTGTTTGGTCTCTAGGTACTTCTTTAACCTTCATTTTACTGCCATCTTTGGCCAATTCTGGCCTGCAAAAAGTTGTGCTCCATGAAAGATGCCATGTAATTTTCCATGTAGTGTGTAAATCATCAGTTATGAAATACCACCTATTGCAAAAGTTAATTTGTAGGCCTTTACAGTACTAACATTGATATGTTGCTTTAAAAGGTTTATTATTAATCATTGCCCAATTCTTGATTGTGTAGTACTCTTTCTAGAGTTGAAATTCAGAGTGATCGGAAAATTAGATCTTGGGTGTGCATCATTTATGTAAATTTGCTGACACGTACCCCTAACTTCGAACTTCATTCAGGTCTTGTTCAAAATCAAACGAGGAGTAGGCAGTTGATTGTTAAATGATAAAACATTAATTTCCATATGTTTTGAATGTTTTGTGCCAATCCTTTATATTTGCTCAGGTCAGAGTGTTTGCCATTTAGCAATATTTATGGATTTATTTGCTTTCATTTAATTGGTGAGGGTCTATTTCAAATTGTTGTCGCTTTAATATTCATCTGTCTAATTCACAGGTGGAACAATTAATCATAACTTGGGGTGGAATGGGATAAATTGAAAGAGTTACATTTATGTAGGGTAAGTTTGTAAGTAAATATTCAGAGAGTAGAAAACGACGACAACTCGACTGACATTATCAGCCACACTAAGGGACATAACAGAATGGTACACACCGGTAGTCATTGAATTTAGGCGACATCTGTCGAGACAACTTTAACTCTTACAGATTTCAGTATATTTTACAAAAATGAATTTTTAAAAGCATTAGGTTGGCTATAAAAATTAACTTTTTTAAATTTTCATAATTGCAGGTATCAGATTGTGGTGTGATGGAATTCATTGCAAAAACTGCTGAGAAGATAGTGGGTGACCTAAGGGAAGAGAGAAAAAAAATAACTGCGAAGAAAACAAAAAAGAACACCAGCCCTAGTGGTTTACCTGGAGATCACTCTCCAAGAAATAATTCTACCTTACCCTCCGTAACTCCAAAGTATCACTTGAGGAAAAGCTTAAGTGCAAAGGAAAAGGGACGGTTGAAATCTAAGGATTACATGAAGAATATGGTCACACGCACTGTCAAATTGCCAAATGATCGAAGGTGTTTGGATTTTCATGAAACACACCTTGATAAGGATGTCGTTTACGTTTGCGATTCTTGTGGACTGAAATTTACAGATAAAAGTATGTTAGTCCTACATATCAGAGAATGCATTTCGAGAGAGAAGTTAACGAGTTTTGTGCCGAAAGATTCGCCTACAAAGTGCACAGAAACTGGAGGCTGGACGGAGTTTCAGTGTGAAATATGTTTTAAGGTGTTTCGGTGGAAGTGTCATTTAACAAATCACTTAAAATGGCACGAGGGTTTGAAGACGTTTAGATGTGGAATTTGCGGAAAGGAGTTTAAATGGAAGAGTTCATTGAAACAGCACGCTAATTTGCACAGTGGATGTGATGCATTCAAGTGTGACACTTGTGAGAAGAGATTTACTTGCAAGTCTCATTTAGTAAGACACGTGCTCGTGCACAGCGGATTGAGACCTTTCAAGTGTGACACTTGTGGGAAGGCATTTGCTCGCAAGTCTAATTTAGAAGCCCACTCGGACGTGCATAGCGGATTGAGACCTTTCAATTGTGATATTTGTGGGAAGGGATTTGGATGCAAGTCTACTTAAGTTAAACACTCGCTCGTGCACAGCCGATTAAGAACTTTCAAGTGTGACACTTGTGGTAAGGGATTTAATCAAAAGTGTCATTTAGTAGCCCACTCAGGCGTGCATAGCGGATTGAGACGTTTCAAGTGTGACATTTGCGGTAAGGGATTCGGTCGCAAGTGTAATTTAGCAACACACTCGCTCGTGCACAGCCAATTGAGACCTTTCAAGTGTGTCACTTGTGGGGAGGGATTTAATTTCAAGTCTCATTTATCAACACACTTGCTCGTGCACAGCGGATTGAGACCTTTCCAGTGCGACACTTGTGGGGAGGGATGTAATCGCAAGTCTGATTTGGCAACACACTCGATCGTGCACAGCGGATTGAGACCTTTCAAGTGTGACATTTGCGGTAAGGGATTCGGTCGCAAGTCTGCTTTAGCAACACACTCGCCCGTGCACAGCCAGTTGAGACCTTTCAAGTGTAACATTTGCGGTAAGGGATTTGGACGCAAGTCTACTTTAGTTAGACACTCGCTCGTGCACAGCGGATTGAGACCTTTCAAGTGTGACACATGTGGGAAGGGATTTAATCAAAAGTGTCAAATAGTAGCCCACTCAGTCGTGCATAGCGGATTGAGACCTTTCAAGTGCGACACTTGTGGGAAGGGATTTGCACTCAAGTCTACTTTAGTTAGACACTTGGTCGTACACAATGTTTGATACCTTCGAAGTGTGACGCTTGTGGGAAGACGTAATACCTCGAGAGATCTCTAAGGGATCTCTTACCTCTCTATCAGGATCTAATTTGAAGGGTGGGCCAATGCCTCTGACCAATTAGACTGCAATAGTGTGGCGGGCAAATATATGCTCAGTTGTGATACTACTGAGGCTGTGTGTACAAATAATAACACGGATTACTCTGAATTTTGAATGCCAATTCATGTTCTTTTTTACTGTATGCATTTATATGTTGATTTTGAATTTTGATAGATGTATACCGTAGAAGAAATAAATTAATATAAACATTTAAAATTTATCAAAATACTTCAAAACCTGCATCATAGGTTAGAGTGGAGAGCTTATTCTAAGTGGGATGTAATTTATTGGAAATTAATCTTCGACTTTGTTCATTTAATGAAAGGAGATGTTTGATATGAGTGAGTCCGTAGAAAATAGAGGCTTAGGTTGTGTCATTGCTATGAATTACAGGCACCAGGCTTTTACTTAATGATACCAGTTATTATTGGTGGCCTTGTCAGAAGATCCTAGTTAGAGTAAACTGAAGCATCGTTTAGATGGAGAATTTGGATGAGCAGACCTGGTGAAAATATGAATATAAAGTTTTAGGAATATAAATGGTAATTATTTGTTTATTGTCATATTATATGTATAACAGATTGAACTTTGGCGATGAACAGTTTTAATAACCTAGCTCAAATGTTATTTGTACTACTCCATTTTAACCGATCATTACCTCTCAACATCGACAACTTGTTAAAGGTAAATATGGGCGAAGCCTGTCTCCAATTATATTTAGAATTTATTTTGCCGGGATTAGTCGATTCCACTATTTTTCGATTCCGATTCTTTCAAATGGATTCCCGATTTCCATTCCATCGTTGCTTATTCCTAGTATCAGGTGGGATATTGATATACCAGTAGCATGAGACTGATATTTAAATCCACATATTGCCTTGAGCCGTGGCAGCCTCATTTAAAGTCAGCAGCAGCTTGTCAACAGCCGCTTCCTCAGAGGGCGTGCCTTGGGTAGCCCGGGCCGGAGGTCTAAAGTGGACCGGCCCGGCATTAGACCTGACGACTGCTGAGTAGACGCCCCCCCCCCCGGCTCCAGACCTATATAAGCCCCGCGCACTTTCACGCGGGACGGCTTCCAGGCTTTGCTTCGGACGTAGTGCTGTCCAGCTGCTGCCGCCGTCTTCCTGGTTCCAGCCCGTCGTCTTCGTGCTCTGTTTTACCCCTTCTTCCTTTCCCTTTCCACCCAGCGGCCTACCCGTGCCACACCACCACGCCTTTGGTTGTTGTAATATCTATTTCATTAAAATTTTTCCGTCGGCTTGACGGGTTTTTGTGCACAGATTTGTTTTTTTTATTTTAGCGAGTTCCCTGCCCGGGCGGGCGCATCTCAACTGGTAGCAGAGCGTGGTTACGTGTTTGGTGTTGGTGGTACTGGGATATGGCCACTCCCGATTCAGGTACGGAGGAGGGTGTTCCTCCGGTTGCGGCGGGTCCCGTATTTACAGCTTCCGAGTTACCCACGGGTAGTAGTTGGATCAACCGAATGCCTAAGAGGGAAGCGTCCGCCATGTGCAGCAAATTCGGGTTGAGCGCGGAAGGATCGCTGGACGAACTCCGTAGGAGGATCCGGGAATACGTTCGATCGGTAAGTGAAGGGGCCGCAGGCGCGGTAGGGGACGATGGGGTCGCTCGTGACGACACCGAGAACATTTCGGCGTTAAGCTCGAGGTGGGACATCGCCGTGGCAGCAGCTCTCCGCTGGGAGCTGAAGTTCGGTGGCAGTGTCGGTGAAAGTGCCATGGGATTCCTTGAGAGGTTCGAAAAGCTAATTGAGCATTATAATTTGGATGAGGGGTTTCGGTTAAGAAAAATTCCCGAACTTTTGGTGGGACGGGCGAGAGAGTGGTTTTTGTCGAATGATATTTTGGACTTCGGCTCGTTTTCCGCAGAGTTTCGGTTAGCTTTCGCTCCCCCAAATTATGAGTTTTGTCTAAAAAGGGATATACTCAATCGAACGCAAGGGCCATCGGAAAAAATCGGTGAATATGTGACGTTAGTAAAAAGAATGAACGCCAGACTAGTAGATCCCTTCGAGGAACGAGAGTTACTAAATATAATATGTAGTAACTTGAATCCCAACTACCTAAGACAACTATCGTGTTCCCCGCGAACGTTTGGCGAATTATTGGAATGGGGTCGGGGTTTTGAAGCGAGGAATTATTTGGCCGAATCTTATACCTCCCCTGAACATGCTCGGGCAATGGTAGATTCCGAATTTGACTACCCAGGACAATACTCCGGAAAGCATCAATCGAGTAGCCGGGAGGGTTCAAATAATTATACGTGGCAAAACCGATCAGAGGGGGGGAGGCCCCTCAGGTGTTGGGGGTGTGGTCAGGTAGGGCATGTGCAAAATAAATGTCAATACAATCCGGGAAACGAAAATCCCGCAAGGCGTTGAGGCCACGAGGCCGAAGCGGGCGTATAATGGCCTTGTCTGGTCGGGCAGAACGACCCAAGTTTGGAGGTATCCCCATAATACCCATTGAAATCAACGGGATTGCTACGACGGCCCTTTTGGATTCAGGGGCCTTCTGTTCTTGCGTAGCGGAGTCGTTACTCAGCCGTTTCCGTATAAGTCCAGGGAAGTTTAAAGGGGTATCGGTCGAGTGTCGCGGATTTCAATCAGAACCATGGCTAGTGACTAAGGAGGTATCCCTGCGTTTAAAAATAGACCAGTTTACATGGGAGCATAACCTTTTGGTCCTGGAAGACCCCCCAGTTCCCGTTATTCTAGGAGTAGACTTCATGGAGAGATCTGGGATGAAACTAGATTTCGTAGAGTGCAGTTACTCATTTCAATTCCGGCCAAAAATATTAGGGCCGTTATTTGGGGAAGATAGTGGGGATGAAGAAGATCAAAAGGCCAACGCCCAACCTGATTTAAAACATCTGGGTGTGGAGGAGCAGAGAAGGATAAGGGGGCTTTTCGGAGAATTCAAGGACGTAATAACGGAAAGATTGGGGTGCACTAACCTGATGAAATATGAACTGATACTATCCGATTCGGTCCCTGTGAGATCCCCCCGTTTCAGTGCGCTCCACCCAAACTAATACAAATGAAAGGACACATATTAGATCTTTTGGAGAAAGGCGTGATAAAAGAATCCGAATCTCCCTACGCAAGTCCCGCGTTCCTAGTGCCAAAAAAAGATGGTAAATCACGTCTAGTCGTAGACTATCGCCGGTTAAATAATAAGGTACTGTTCGATGCGTTTCCCCTGCCAACAGTGGAAAACGCCTTTTGGCATTTTAAGAAAGCTCAATATTTTACCGTTCTGGACCTGAACTCAGCTTACCATCAGATCCCCTTGACAGAGAAAAGTAAAAAGGCCACCGCGTTTGTTACTCCCTTTGGTCTTTATGAATACCAAAAACTTCCCTATGGCGTTTGTACCGGAGGGCAAACTCTGTCACGGTTGATCGAGCGAGTATTGGGGGACATAAAAATGGAGTTTGCGTACAATTATTTGGACGATTTAGTTATCTATAGTGACACGTTCGATCATCATGTTGAACATATTAAGGAAGTTCTCCATCGCTTGAGAAAGGCCCAATTAACGGTCAACCCGGATAAAATGGTGGTTGCGCTCGCGGAGATTAAGTTTTTGGGGCATATCGTGTCGTCCCGGGGGATCAAAATCGACCCGGAAAGGGCGAGAGTAATAAAGGATTTCCCGTCTCCCGTGAATTTGAAGGCAGCACGTAGATTTTTGGGAATGTGCAGTTTTTTTTCCAGGTTTATTCCCTCCTTTTCAGAAATCGCGGCCCCGATTAACGATTTGAAAAGGAAAAATCGTCATTTCGAATGGGGTCCCGAACAAAAGAAGTCCTATTCCCAGCTAAAAGATAAAATCTCCTCCCCCCCCGTGTTGCAAATCCCAGACTTCTCAAAAGCGTTTACCTTACACACTGACGCCTCAAGTAACGCTGTGGCCGCGGTACTCTCGCAGCCCAGAGACGGGCGTCTCGCGCCTGTTGCCTTTGCCAGCCGCAAGTTGACGGATTCCGAGAAAAGGTACTCGGCTTACGAAGCTGAGTGTTTGGCGGTCGTTTATGGTGTGGAAAAATTCGAAAAATATTTGCAAGGACGGGAGTTCGAGCTCTATACCACAATGAGGCCTTATCCTGGATGTTTCGACACCCTAAGCAGCTGGGTAAAATTGGGAGGTGGGTACTTAGACTGGCGCCGTTTAAATTCAAACTCAATCACATTCGGGGCAGCGAGAACATAGTAGCGGACTGCTTGTCGAGGATATTTGACGAGGGATGCGTCGAGGGTGCGTGGTCTGTTGACTCCAACCTCTGTGTGCTTCAGGAGTCCCCCTTTTCTTTTGTGTCGTTGAAGGATCACCAAAAGGAGGATCCCGAATGTTGCGAATTAAAGAGGAAGGTAGAAAGAGGGCGGGATAAAGGAAATTTGAAAATCATTCGAGACTTATTGGTGTACAGTTCAGGGCGAAGTAAGCGCAATCGGATATATGTACCTAGGCCCGTGCGGCCAATGGTGATGTCCTACTTCCACGATATGATGGGCGCGCATTTAGGATTCCATAAGACGAAAAATAGAATCGAACGCGAATTTTATTGGCCTAATATGCGCGACGAGGTTTTAAGATACGTCAGGGAATGTGAATTATGCCAGAAGATGAAACCCGCGCGAAATTCTAGAGTGGGTTTGCACGCGGCCAAAGTGGCTGAACAACCTTGGGAGAGGATATATGTTGACTTCGTCGGCCCCCTAACGCGAACGCGTTCGGGAAACACCTCTCTAATGGTAATTGTTGATGGGTTTACCAAGTACGTAATGATACTACCCGTTAGGAATATGACCGCCGAAAGCACGGTGCAAAATTTAACTAAAAGAGTTTTCGCATATTTCGCCTTTCCTAAAATATTGATTTCCGATAACGCCCCTACATTCCTCTCCGCGAAATTCAAGCAAATGTGTTTTGCCTACGGCATAAAACACGTAACCACGTCACCTTACTACCCTCAGGCGTCTTTGGTCGAAAGATTTAATAGGAATCTAAAGTCAGCCTTAGCGATATACCACCACGATTCTCAGGATAGGTGGGATGAAGGATGCCCGTTGTTAATGATTGCTTTTAACTCCGCCTCGCACGAATCTACGGGGTGCTCCCCGGCCAGTATATTTTTCGGGCGGGAGTTAAACCATCCGTTGGGAATGCAATGGAACGTCGACCTTAAGTTGGAGAAAGAAACCGAAGATAAGGGCCTCTCGGAAAAATGGGCAGAAGCGTTAATAATGTTGAGGAAAGCTAATAGAGCCGTGGCGGCTAAATACAATTTGACCCGGGGCAAGCAACCTTACGAGGTAGGGCAGTACGTGGTTCATAGACTCCACCCCATGAGCTCCGCCCCCGATAAAAGATCGGGGAAATTATTACCTAGGTGGTCTGACCCATGCGTCATTACGGCCTTCGTGAGTCCGGTCACTGTTGAGCTTAGCGACCCCAACACGGGGGAACTGAGACGCCGGTGTCATGTTTCCCAAATAAAACCTTATCGGCTACCTGGGGGTGACGAAGGCATCTCAGGCGCTATCTCTATCTCTATCGAAGGCGCATCTCAGCCTGACTTAAAATTAAAAAGACAATTATGTCGCTAAAAAAGTGTAATTATCAAAAAGGAAATCATTTGGGTCCCTAAAGGCACTTTACCTAATTAGCCATGGAGTTGCCCCCGAAGGCTCTCGGTCTGCATTGGAGGCAGGGGTATAGGGAACCATGAGTGGTCTTATGCGAGCACAAACATAACCATGCCCCCTACCACATATTTTTAAGAATGCAACACATCTCTCTGCGATCATAATTAGAATTTAAGCCAAATCAACAGTACAGACATACATTGTTTAATTGAAAAAGTAAAAATGTTGTCCCAGATTTCTAGGCATTCTCTCATGAAGTACGAGGAAGATTTGCTGAGATGAGGTGCAAATTGAACCTCATTCTTGATCAGCAAAAGTATTTAAGTTAAGGAATGAGCCCTAGAAAGGAGGAGAACGACTGGGGTAGAAAGGGTAGTGGAAGATTCCATCTGGAATAGGTTCGCTTTCAATGAAGGAAGTGTAGCAGCTTTGGAGGTGGATTTTGGGAATGAGGAGAACTATGGAATCTCTGAAATAGAAAAATTAATTGGTCTGATACAAATTCATGTTTACAGAGCATAGTGTATGTAACGATCTCCTAAACTTGCTGCCTGGGTTATCTGCGGATGGGAATTTTGTAAGGGCATGCATGGCATGAGATTTTAATATCACTTTTTTTAATATTATAATATGTGACAAAGATTGTTTGGAAAAGGTTTTTAGTGACACCGTTAATGTTTCGATTGAGCAGCTGATCAAGGACTGGACGCAACATTAGCACGTGCTCATGGAATGAAGGGCTGGGGGCACCACAGAAATAGTGTGACTAAATCAGGGTCCACAAAAGGATGCAAATATACATTAGGGGGCACTTAAATATTATAAGAGCTGAGGACCTCTAAGTAGTATTAATCCGGCCATGAGCTGATAATTCTCTAATGTATGGAACGACAGAAAAAATTGTAGACCTCGGTCGACGGCGAAGTTAGGAGCTCGCGCTCTGTGCAAGGTGATGTCTGTGGATTGGATTGACATCATGCTCCCCGTTGAAGTACCAGGGACTGACTTCTCCCTGATCCAGAAATTTCCCAATGCTACATTTGTGTATTTCGATGTGGTGATCGTTTAATATTCTTGACTGGGAGATCAGTTGCCTACTTCGGCTTTAAAAATTCTGAATACGTCGAGAAAATGTTCAAAATCGCCAAACACGTCTTTTGATCAATGTGAAACAGCTATTCATCCTCAGCATTGACATTTACAAGCACCTGACCAACAAATCCTTTGGATATATGAGTGAGGATGGTGTAATAACAGCATTGGCAGCTGAAGGTAGTGGAGCAGTGAAGTCTAAACTATTGTTTACACTAATCACGTGGCACCTCTACACAAATACATAAATGTGAATACTCTGCTTCGATCTCTGCTGGCAAAATTTGGATTTATCATTAAATATTGTATAACATGATATTTTTAACCACTAGGTTCAAGCGACCTCATTTAAAAGTTTAACAGTCCTAATGTTTACTGCAAATCTCAATTATTTGGAAAAATGGAAATTTATTTGTTAATATTTGCATGTTGATAAACTGTGAATTCAAGGATTTTTTTACTTTTATCTTTATAAACCTATTATTTTTGTAAAATAAAATGATTATCCATCGCACTGAGAAAAAATAGTCTAAAAGGGTACGGCGTTAAATAGCTTACCGTCAGAAAGGATGATGGTGTGTAACGATGCAAACAATGAAAAAAAGGAATGTGACATCAGAAACAAATGACAAGATACACCATGACGTCACAGTCACGTGATCCAAAGTGGAGGACCGGAAGTGGTCACGTGAGCCAACATGGATGACCATAAATCGCCCATTACCGGAAAATTCCCACTACTGACGTGATTTCGGTTGGGGAGGATAACACAATTACTATAGCTGTCTTCGTCCCTTCATTGTCGTAGTTGTCCGTATATTATATCATTGAAAAACAAAGGGCTTTCATATTAGGGCAACGCAAAGTAATTCAATGGCATCCTCGAGGAGGCTGAGAGGGAGGTAAGAGACAGGTGATATGGGTCTCTCCGCAAGGTTTTAAAAAAATCCCCACTTGGTCTTCAAGCTTTCGCTTATACCCTAGCGGGAAGCAGTGGGAAAAAGGATGAAGGGAAGGTAAGGTTAGTGAACCACAACCCCTGCGAGGCCGACTCCATGAGGCGGATTGGCGTCAAAATGACGACAATGGGCCTCCGCCTCCCCGCAGTCCTCGTAGCTGTAGGGTTCCCCCAACAACGTCGGACGAGTCGCTTACGCGAAAACTTACCCCACATCTGATGAGAACCGGAAGAGACCTTTGCCCTAAAATTTGGGATCGGGTATCCCCCGACTCCCTTTAAGGGTAGATGTCGTGCGGTCTGCCGGAGTACGTTATCAAATCATGGACCCGCCGGACCAGTGGATGGACAATTCGGACCAAAAGCGGAAAGAGACAGCGTGGAACTGGATTTGCGTATCGTATCTTCACTGTAGAACAAGCAAACTCAGCAGGGCAAGGATATATACGTATTTGGCATCGGCCGTTCCTTCGATGATCGCTGAACATGGATCTTAAGAATGAAGGTCAAAGTCGAGTGCTCAACTCCCGTCGCTCCTCGAATACTACGATGGGACGCTCGACAGTGAGATCAAGGTACGGTTCAAAACACATGGTTTCATTATTTCACTCCTATTAACGGTTCATTCGAAAGTAATCAGACCAGTACTCAATCAGTGGACATTTTGCGTTTGGAATACAGTAGCATGCAGTTTAATATAAGGGATGATAACATAAAACAGTGCACCAAAAAGATGAATGGAACTGCTTCCAATTCATTAGAACATTTAAAGTAATTGCGTAGAGCATTGTAATTTTCTTTTTTTTAAGCAATCACTTTCTAATTACTTCTCTAATTGAAGTTACAATCGCTTTACAATGATGTCACCTAGAAATATGCCCGTATGCTCATAAAATATTTGTTGTGTAATAAAATGTTAATTTATTGTTAATTTATATTTAATGGCACTATCCTCAAGGTATCAACATTAATAATGTCATTTTTTCATATTGGATATTAAGGAAAAATATCTTTCACCTGGTATGAGCATCTAAATTTCACTTTTCCATGTAAATTTTCTTGGAAACGAAATTAATATTGTCCTATTGAATAAAACAATGCGGGAATCAATGAACTTGAGTAATGTTGTGTCTAGTATCTCACTAATACACTAAATGATGAAAAGCTGATCAGAGCAATCAAACACACCCACGATAATTGTTTAAAACACATAGATATACCTTATCAATTTTTCCAGTTGATAGCTAAATACGACGTACAAAAGAATGAAAAACTGCTGATCGTGTGATTTCGTCGTCTCCTTTCTGAAGGTTCCTTTGTTGGGATAGTGAGACTGCTAGTGATCGCTATGGCAAAGATGGGTGGCCGTGACAGCACGTTCACAGAGGGGGAAACTTCCCTCCTCGACGGCAGAGAATTTTGGGCGTCCACTCCTCCAAAGCATCGACGGCCCAAAAAAGTTTCTTATTTCACCTTGCTCTTTGTCACTTACTTTGGGGATCGACCTGCCTCTCGCGACTTCGTCTTCTAAGTCCTAGGTCGCCACCTCTCACAGTGCGATCCAACAAGGATCAACCTCCGCTTCCGTCTCGCACACATCCTTACATATCTGGCCGAGGAGATGGGGAGGGAAAAGGGGAACACTTCTTTTTCACTGACAGGGGGTGAAATCATATATTGAGTCAAATCACTGGCCCAGGTGAGAGAGGGGTTCACTTTGACAAAAAATGGGGGAATGGGGAAGGAAACTCCACATTACTCATTCACTCAATCACTCACGTAAGGTCGCCTCCACACACCCTCTCATGAATACAGGTAACAAATAAGTTAGGCTCCCCTTAGCCCTCGGCGAACCCCGCTCGATTCGCCTCCTCATGTAACGTCCAAACGGGACCGGTTACATATGCCTTCTCACCTCGGATATGTGCTTTGGCTGTCAGCCTCCAACACCAAAATAAACAGTTCCGGCGCGAGTGATTGGGTAATGAATTCCAAATAGCATTGAAGAATTCAAAAGATTGTTTTGTGAGCGCTATTGGTGGAATGCCAAACAATTAACTACAAATTGAGTATAATGGAGGAGGTGTTAAAATGTGGATACGAAGACAGTTGCTACCAGAGACCGCCACTGCATAGCGCTGCCATGTAGGATTTAGACAAAGACGGACGAAATTGTTTTGGCGGGCAATTCATATGATGTTCTGGCCCTCCGCTCGTGCCTGTCCGCCCCTCCCTCCGCCCTTGGGAGAGAATTTTATCTTTTTACGGCATTAGTAAATTATTTTTTCTGTATTAGCAATTTCCTCGTGTGGGGGAGTGACCGGAAAGAGTGCGCGGTGCGAATAAACTCAGTTGATCGTGATGGAGTCCCCCGCGAACATTCCACGTAGGAAGAAGAGTAATCGAAAGAAGAAGAAATCTCCCATTTCAGAAAGACTTTTGTCATAAACGAGCGAGTAGCAGTCTTCCCCGAAGGAGGGAGCGGGCGAGAAGGGGAAGGTGAAAGTACATTCAACCCCAACCCTCAACCAAGAAGGTGTTGACGAAGAAGAAGAGCGAATGGGAGGAGTTGAACAGCAATCTTGAGGAGGCACTTTGAGAAGGAGGGCGAATGGGAGCAGTTCTGCAGTTGTTATGAGGACGCAGTAGCTCTTCTTAGGGGAATATGTGTTCACATTCAAATATGCGAAGAGAGACTTATTTAAAAACTAAATAAGTGTTTTTTTATTCTTTCTAACACGTAGAGAAAGTCTAAATAATAAATATTTTTTTAATCTAAGTAATAAATATCTTTTTCAGGCATTTGTGGCTTGTTATTGTTAAACCTCTCCTAGCCTGGCGGTGGTGTGAAGAAGAAAGGGAATATGAGAAGATAAAACATCTTTTTTCTGGTAATTGATTTATCAAGTTCATTTCAAATTTGAGTTTATTGCAGCATTAACAGATACCATTCAATCACTTCATGTGCATTTCCACTTTGAGAAATCAATTATCATTTCAAGTTCATTTCCACTTTGAGTTTATCACTTTGTGTCCATCAAATGAGTTCCAATTTTGCATTGAGTTTATCATAAGGTACGTTTTCATGAATCCACTTTTTTAACTTTGAACAACTTTTTAATTGCACATGCGAATTTCTCCGTTTGGTGACAATAAAGATTGCATTTAATGGACGTGACCGGAAGAGTCGCCAATTTGGGTCCATCGAGAAATTTTTCCAACTCGATTACTGGTCGCCCAATACGTATTGATAAAAATTTACATTTTTCCAAACGTTAAGCCAAGACATATTGGAATCGTTCAGTTTCATCTCTGAGAATGCTCGGGAAATTGTCGTACGAAATATTTCCCATATCATAATCTATTCCGAGCAAATTTTGTGTTGACCACTCATTTTTTTCTGTTGTAACGGGTGCCTCTCGTCGGGCAGATCTGACTAGCCTAATTCAACTTGAGGGCCCGTCCAACACGTGTGCTCACGGGTAGCTAACAGTGGAGAAGTAAAGATAAGGAAAAATAAGAAAAGAACTATTCTCCAGGGTTCCTCCCGACCATCAAGAAAATAAACATTTTCTTCATAAGCAGTAACAAAAATTATCAAAATATTTATTAATCTTCGACTTAATGCACAACATTCGACAAATCACTTATCGAGAGTCTGACATTTTCTCCGTCCTGCTTCACGAAGTTCACTAATACAGAAAGAGGATAAACTAAACTTCTTGAATCACACGAAACAGACTAATACGTTTTCTTCCCGTTGGGATTAATAATCCAACCCACAAAAAGAACTCTTACATACAAAGAACGTGGCCCTTCGGGCCTTACACGAATACAAATCAATTGGAAACAGAACAACCAAAAAAGAAAGACGCGAAGAATTTAAAACCCCAAATATGGACACTCCAAAGGAAACCATGAACAGGAAAGTTGAATAATAGCGTCACAATAGCCTCTATCCACATACCTCAACCCAATCACACTTACACCAGCATTCACACGCTGCCACACAATAACTTTCTTCACATTTAGAGCACATGTTCAAGAGAGAGATGTTGTTCCCAGGAAGTTCGAAGTCAGAGAGAGCTAGCGCAGAGCGGGCTCGTCCCTCCTGTACTTTTCTTCCAGATGGCGGCAGCAGCGTCACATAATAGCAGACGACGACTTCCTGCAGCACCATGCGAGTGAGTGTTCTGCCCTTCGGCGGGAATCCGAATCGGGCGCGCTGGTAGACTGTGTTTCACACGTTCGCCCGTTCTTTTTTTCCTAGGTGGTCAGCCATCGGATGCAAAGGCGGGTTCTTTCCAGCCCACGGCCAGGGGTGGCCAGCCCCTTTCCGCGGACCCGTGGTTCGCCAATCGGTCCTGCGTGCTCAAAAGTCTCTCTCTCGCATATACACGCTCAAAAAAATAAAACCAAAACATACTTGAAAACATTTATGGACTCGATGTACGTGGCTATCGCAACTTTTCTCCCCTTTGGTAGGGACAACGAGCAAAGATAAAGAGATATGGAATTTTAGAATCATTTGTGGATTGGATACTGGATATTTTCAATAATTACACCATTAACAAAAAATGTTCTAAGAATAGCCCCAAAATTAATGACACTGTCAATGGTATTACATGACACGCAAAACTGAATGATTCCCCACCAATTGCAAGGATCATATATACATACAAATTAAAATTATACGCAGATTTTATAACCTTTAGTCTTACGGTTAAGCAGTTATTATGTCCGACATATTATAAGTTCCTACCATGCAATTGTTCATAGCTGCCGAAGGTATTCGATCCTAGTCTCTAAAGATAAATAATATTCATTATTTTGCTGCAGTGATGGAACATTTTATGTATTAACCCTTTCAACACTAAGGCATAAATTGTGATTCCTTTCTGGCAACAAAGTTCAGTTTTTTGCATATGTACATTGAGCACGATACAAAAAGACATATGCCACAAAAAATTTTAAAATTAGAAGCCTATTTGCTGTAATTATAACTGTTTAAACTTCGGACGTTCTAGAAAGTCCTGCACCACCGACAAGGCTGTTGTGCGGGTTTTATGTATAATCAGTATTTCCCCGTTTCCGTAAATTTTGCGTGTTATAAATAAATACCATACCTTAATTACGGCTAAGCTCATAATTTCACGAGTTTATCCAGTGTGTTAACTCATCTTAAATATTGCACTCATTTAATCCTCTCGATTATAAAATATTGCACTAATAACGTTAAAAGTTTATAGAATTTTTTTGGATAGAATTAGTCGTTTTATAATGGTTTTCTCTTATTTTGCAAATCTTGTTTCCTTATCCTCACCTCGAAGATCACATGTACTCCCATTGATATGTGTATCTTTATCCATCCATGCGTAATACAGCCATGGTTTAGACGCCTTTGAGAACTGGCGAACAATATTATTTTCCAATACACATCCTCCTTTTCCAATAAATATTTTCATGAACTTGAAGCACAGTTGTTCAGATGGCAGGGAGGCTATTCGGGTTCTCTTCCGTGTATTTCCATTGTAGTTTACGACAGTTTAGGCAGCATTGCAGCTGTCTTCTTCAGGTCAGAAATGAACATGCATGTGATTGTGTCTGTGTTATAAGGCCTTTTTTTCCCACCAATTCAGTCAGATGCACTGTCATTGGTTACTCTAATCTTGTTTATGAAAACTCTTACAGGCATCGAAGATGGTCTAACCATCTCCAATGCATGGAAAATGTTTTATGGTGTTTTGTTTTTCCATCAAAATGACCTCTCTGATGCGTCTGGGAACGTAGCAGATCTCTTTCTCAGTTAATTTTGCCCCTTCAAGATACATGTGTTGGCAAGGTATGTTCTGCCAGAGCTGATTTGCGCAGATTTTTTATGCCTGTTTGGTACTCTATCAGTCCACATATGAGAGCTCTCGATGTCTTTCCAAACTGGAACTTACCACACAGGTACATTAATTGGTGCATACCTTCTTATATATTCTATGGTAAACCGTCCTTGGCCTTGCAGAGGAGGTCTTTTGGACTCGCAAAACCACGCCCATCAGAAAACAGGAGTTATAAAAAACTTATTTCATGGAGCACTAGTGACAAATCTTCCTTTGACCCAGAGACAAAGACAACCAGCTTAAGTTACAGTTTCAGGCTTCAGAACACCAGGTCCTATACCATATGCCAAAAGGAATATTGAGATGTTTCAATGTTTAGACCGTCCACTTGCTGGTGAGTGGCACCCTGATAGACAACATTGTAAAATATACTGTGGGGCATAGAAAGCTTCAACATCCTGATTTGTGCTTATACAGAAGAACTTCTTATAAACATATATCGCATTGATATATATAAGAAGGCTAGAGGCTTCTTGGGACAGCAGCAGGTCTATAAAAAGCTACTGGGATAAAACCTGGAGCTCAAAAATATTCTCTAGCGCAAGGCCTTTGGATCGATTCTTGAATATAATGAAACATTAACGCTTTCATTTAAGGGTTACTCGTTTGGACAGGTACATTTAGTTTGCCTTCTGAACATTGGAACATTTTGTCTCTGATTTACGAGCCTGCTACAACCCAGGTAAAAGCATATCGATCGATGAAAAGCTCTATCCATTGAAATGCAGGGGTCCTTTCATGCGGTATAAGCCGAATAAACTGAACAAATTTGGAATTAACTCCTGAGTTTTGGCTGGCATGAAATCTAAATACTGTCTAAATGCATTTTCATATCCTAGGAAAGATGAAGAGAGGCCATCAAATCAAGCATTGGGTGAATATGTTGTAATGAGATTGACTGAGCAATATAAAAATTCAGGCATGAACTTTATCTGCAACAATTATTTTTCACCGATTCACCTGGCTGAAAACTTGAATGAAAAAGGAAAACTTCCATCGTCTGAACTATAACAACAAAACAGTCGAGACTAACCAGCTCCTGTGTGAAAATTTGAAAAAGTGAAATTCATTCAACTAGAGAATACAATAACACCCAAGGCCATACTCTCACAAATAACCTGATAAAAAAAGAAGAATGTTCTACAGTGGAGCCCACTTATAACGAAGTGAAAGTCATTCACCATCAAAAAAGCCCCTTTTGCCAGGTAAAAAATCCCGCTTTTAACAAAATTAGTCACGACGCAACATATCCTTTACACATAGGAGCCCGTTTATAACGAAGTTGAGAGGGCCGACAGTTTACATCGTTACAGCTGAACTTCGTACTATGTGGGCCCGCCCTTGTGAACTTGGAATTGAACTTTGAACCAAGCAAACTGCGGTAATATAGCGGCTATTATTTTATAACCTCGCACAGGAAAGGAAAAGAAACATCTAGGAAGCGAAAGCATTTAGGAAAATGGCTACCAACCGAATCGATCGAAAAAACTTTTTTTGTTTGAATTTCAGTATCCGTCCCCTCGCCAACTTCTACAGAACGATTTACCAGAGACGCTCCAATGAACATACTAATTCAACCATCTTTCATGCAGTAAAGATAGTGAACAGAGGAGGGGTTATTTTGTCGTCTCCACTACCTAATAACATTCCACTTTAATAACCTATCCACTATAACCTATGATATAGGTTTTGACTTACATGGAAAGCTTGGAATTTTTATATTAATTTATTACTACTACGATATACATGTAACAAAACACAAGTTTCGCAAATAAATGCACACCTAAAATAAATTAACATGAATTATAATTCATGATCCGTGTTAGCTGTGTTGTTATTTGCATACAATGCCATGTGAGTAGTAAATCAACAAAGCATACATTTACCCACCATACTATTGCAGTCTACTTGGTCAGAGGTAATGCCCCAGCTTTCAAGTGAGATGATCAAGATCTGGAGAGAATGGAAAACATAATATTTTGAGAGCAGTCTACTCCATATTTTTTATGATGAAAATGACAAAATTAAAGTTTTCACAAATTAGCAAGAAATAATCTACTCAAGAGTCAATAAGAAGGTACCTTTCATTAACTTTGTGCAATGAAATGAATCCAGAGAGATTAATCGAATATTCACTTCCTCCCACAAGCGCCAAACGCAAAAGGCCTCAAACTTTGTGTACAGATAAGTGTCTTATTAAATCGGACTTGCGAGCAAATTCCTTCCCGCATGGATCACACTTGAAAGGTCTCAATCTGCTGTGCACGAGCGAGTGTTTAACTAAATCACACTTGCGAGCAAATCCCTTCCCACAAGTGTCACACTTGAAAGGTCTCAATCTGCTGTGCACGAGCGAGTGTTTTACTAAATTAGACTTGAGAGAAAATCCCTTCCCACAAGTGTCACACTTGAAAGGTCTCAACCCGCTGTGCACGAGCGAGTGTTTTACTAAATTAGACTTGAGAGCAAATCCCTTCCCACACGGATCACACTTGAAAGGTCTCAATCTGCTGTGCACGAGCGAGTGTTTAACTAAATCAGACTTGCGAGCAAATCCCTTCCCACAAGTGTCACACTTGAAAGGTCTCAATCCGCTGTGCACGAGCGAGTGTTTTCCTAAATTAGACTTAAGAGCAAATCCCTTCCCCACAAGTGTCACACTTGAAAGGTCTCAACCCGCTGTGCACGAACGTGTGTTTTACTAAATCAGACTTGCGAGCAAACCCCTTCCCACAAGTGTCACACTTAAAAGGTCTCAATCCGCTGTGCGCGAGCGAGTGTCTAACAAAAGTAGACTTATCTCTAAATCCCCTCCCACAAGTGTCACACTTGAAAGGTCTCAAACCGCTATGCACGCCCGAGTGGGCTCCTAATTGACACTTTTGATTAAATCCCTTCCCACAAGTGTCACACTTGAAAGGTCTCAACTCGCTGTGTACGACCGAGTGTCTTAATAAATTAGACTTGAAAGCAAATCCCTTCCCACAAGTGTCACACTTGAAAGGTCTCAACTCGCTGTGTACGACCGAGTGTCTTAATAAATTAGACTTGAAAGCAAATCCCTTGCCACAAATTTCACACTTGAAAGGTCTCAACCGGCTGTGCACGAGTGAGTGTGTTGCTAAATCACACTTGCGACAAAATCCCTTCCCACAAGTGTCGCACTGGAAAGGTCTCAATCTGCTGTGCACGAGCGAGTGATTTGCTAAATGAGTCTTGCGATTAAATCCCTTCCCACAAGTGTCGCACTGGAAAGGTCTCGATCCGCTGTGCACGCCCAAGTGGGCTACTAATTGACACTTTTGATTAAATCCCTTCCCACAAGTGTCACACTTGAAAGGTCTCAATCCGCTGTGCACGACCGAGTGTCTTGATAAATTATACTTGAAAGCAAATCCCTTCCCACAAGTGTCACACTCGAAAGGTCTCAATCCGCTGTGCACGAGCGAGTGATTTGCTAAATGACTCTTGCGATTAAATCCCTTCCCACAAGTGTCGCACTGGAAAGGTCTCGATCCGCTGTGCACGAGCGAGTGTGTTGCTAAATAAGACTTGCGAGCAAATCTCTTCTCACAAGTGTCACACTTGAATGCATCACATTCACTGTGCAAAGTAGAGTGTAGTTTCAATGACTTCTTCCATTTAAACTCCTTTCCGCAAATTTCACATTTAAACGTCTGCAAACCACCGTGTGATTTTAAGTGATTTGTTAAATGACACTTCCCCCGAAACACCTTAAAACATATTTCACACTGAAACTCCGTCCAGCCTCCTGATCGTGTGCACTTTATAGGCGAATCTTTCGGCACAAAAGTCGTTAACTTCTCTCTCGAAATGCATTCTCTAATATGTAGGACTAACATATTTTTATCTGCAAATTTCATTCCACAAGAATCGCAAACGTAAGCCACATCTCCATCAAGGTGTGTTTCATGAGAATCAAAACACCTTCGATCATTTGGCAATTTGTTAGAGCGTGTTACCGTATTCTTTATGTTCTCCTTAGATTTCAACTGTTCCTTTTCCTTTACACTTGAGCTTTTCCTCAATTGATACCTTGGAGTTACGGAGGGTAAGTTAGAATTATTTCTTGGATGGTGATTTCCAGGTAAACAACTAGGGCTGGTGTTCTTTTTTGTTTTCTTTGCAGTCATTTCTTTTCTCTCTTCCCGTAGGTCACACACCATCTTCTCAGTAGTTTTTGCAATGACTCCCTTCACACCACAATCTGGTACCTGCAATTATCAAAATTTTAGAACAAGATTTATTAAAGCAAACTAAAATGGAAGATTAATGCTTTAAAACAATTCATTTTTTTTTAAATATACTTAAATCTTATGGAGTTAAAAGTTGACCCGACAGATGCCGCCTATATTCAATGACAACCGGTGTGTACTCTTCTGTTACGCGCCTTAATGTGGCTAATAAAGGCAGTCGTGTTCTCGTTTTCCACCCTCTTGTATTTACTTACAAATTTACCCCACAGAAAAAGTACTCCTTTAATTAAATAAATGTTATAGAGACAACAATTTGAAATAGACCCTAACCATGATTCTAGAGGTCTATTTTTCTAGAGTTCTTACAGAAATATCTCAATGAGCCGTTTTAGTATAAGAGATATATGTATCCTTTTATTTATCAAAGAGCTCGTTTCAATGCATATAAGGGTGCCGCACATAGGTTTATGAAGCAACCACTGAACTTCTGACTTAATCTATAGATATGTCGGTTCCGGTACCCGTTTCTCGATACTGCCAGTTCTCGGCCATTAGAACCGGTATCGAGAACCGATCGCATAAAGTCGGTGCTTAGTAACCGGCACGGAAAGGTGGCGAGTATTTGAATTCGGCGCCCAAACCCGATATGCTCTTCGTCGTCTTCAAGGTCACGGCTAGTGTCATGCACCAGATACTTTTATTTTTCATTCATAGCTTTAAATACCGTATTTTAAAAGAGCGATATTAATAATTCTTCAAACTCCTTTGTATGCTCAATCTACTTATTAATTTCGATGTTCTACGCACGCCACGCGCCAATATGCATTAAGCAAATGGCGGACGTTAGGAGTCCTTTGTATTTACTTTCACAATTTACTACAATATATTGGCATGCACACAAGATATGTACATTTCTGTGTATCATTGCTACAGTGCTTGATACGTACCAGTTGTATTGCGGGCACATGAAGAACTTAATGGACTAATTTCGATACATAAACATCCCAGGCGACGTTGATACACCGTACAAATATTCATCCAAATTTACGATTCCCGGGCCATCCACCGCTCAAAGCATGAAATCTGGTCGGAAATGAGCTATTTATAATTGTATTCAGCGCAAATCTTACCTTCAAGGAATCTTTACGGAGCAAACTGCACCGAAAACTCTTCGAGACGATGACATGCATTATTATAATAAAAATAGTCATCAGTATAAAATGGTACGAAAGCGGACCACCAGCTTCCTCGTGGCGTACCTGGTAACGGCTCTGCCGTCTGCAAGTGGGGCCAACCACCCCACATGCAAATCTATCTGGTTCAAAGAATGACAACAGAAGTGCCACCCACGACTGTCCCCTCTCAGATGGGGGCCCCAGGAAAGTTGAGTGTGGCAATAACAATAATAACACCAAGAAGGGAGCTCCTATGGAGTGGACGGAAACCCTATGGGGCTCGCATGCTAAGCTGCCAGCGAGCCGAATCTCAGGTGGTATATGGCAAGGATGCACTCTTTGTGGTGTGAGATGCATCTTGAACATAACCACCTGTCGCAGCAGAATCTGCGCGACTATGCCAACCATCTGCGAAAAAAGGAAACTCCCCAACAACCGCGTGTTCAGAGAAATACACCATCGGCCAGACCACCCTCCCCAACGCAAGCAGTCTCTCCACCGGCTGTTTTGACAGACACTGCACCGTCGGTACCTCCGACAAATAGCAAGAAAGCAGATCAGGCCGACTCTGAACTCCAAGCGCGGTTGTTAAATGAAATCACCGATGATGTAGGATAAGCCAGGCAGGGAGAAGCCCATCGGATGATCTCTCTGCGGACAAACGTCCTGACCAGGTTGAATGGCTTTATCGACGAAAGCCTTACGGAGACTCGGACCTATGGACGGTCAACTGCGTGGTCTACGCTGTTGCCAAAATAAGGGCCAACTCCCAAAAGCCCACCTCCTGGGAGGACAAAGCGACAAAACGGCTGGAACAGTTGGGAGGCCAAGATCACGCTGGCGAGACGGCAGGCTTCAAGGATGCAGTGTAAGATTAAATACATCACATCTGGACGGGCTTTCACACCCATAGTCCGGCGCATAGCACGCAGCCTCAGATTTAACCATCAAACACTGAACAAGAGCGTGCTGCCCATCACTAAGCAGCACGCGTTTGATAGAGTTCGGGCGCTCGCCACTGCCCGGAAAAAGCTCCTGAAGAGGAGTAAGGCCGTGAGGGAGAACTCAACCTTCCTCCTTCACCCGTTCCGCCACTTTCGACCAGTTCAGTCTGTCGTCGAATCTCCGCCACCCGTCCAAGAAGTAGAACGTTTCTCGAAGGATATCTATGAAACGTCGAAGACTATCAACGGAGACACTCGGGCCATAGCCCTCTTAAAAAAGTTTTGCGACTGCCACCTACATGAAGTGGATGGACCTCATTCAGTCACAGAGATTGACGTGAAGGCCTTCTCTGGCAAGAAGAATTTCTCGGCTCCAGGAATGGATGCCGTAAATAAATTCTGGTGGAAGACGTTTACTTCCACCCACCTCGCCAGAATCTTTACGTTCTTTCTCTCGGATAGAGAAGAAATTCCACCGTGGCTCACTGAGGGACGCACGGTTCTAGTACCTAAGAAGGGAGACCTGTCAAATCCTAAGAAATACCGCCCTATAACTTGCCTCAACACTGTAAAAAGGCGTCCACTTCCATCTTGAGCGACCTTGTGTTCTACCAGGTCCAGCTGTGTGGGAGGTGGTGTGTACGAGCAGAGGGGTTCAAAGCGTGGAATCACGGGATGTAAGGACACCATGCTCCATGATAGATGTATATGCCAGGATGCCATCTAGCGTAGCGCAACCTATCAATGGCTTGGGTAGACTACAGAAACACGTTTGACACCATCTGTCTTCCAAGGCGATAACTTAAGTCCCTTGCTGTTCTTCATTTCCCTCCTATCTCTTTCGTAAGGCTGCGACAAGGGAAAGGATACATGTGCGGTGTGCCAGGTGACAGGAAGCATAAGGTCACTTTTTTATTTTATATGGATGACCTATAGCTCTACACTTCCAATACAAAAGACCTGCACATGGCCCTGGACACCGTACTGGAGTACAGTGAGGCTATAGGAATGGAGTTCGGATTAGACAAGTGTGCATCCATCCACCTGGCGAGAGGAAGATTCTCGGAGAACAAGGAAGACGTGCACCTCGTTAACAGGAGCGTCATTCGCCACCTCGAGGGCGATGACAGGAATGAATATCTCGGCGTCCCCGTAAGTTGAATGCAGGAGGTTGCAGCAGTGAAGGAGAGAGTCCTCGCCAAGTACAGACACTCTCAGGAAAAGCTGGAGTTATGAGCTGTCTGGCAAGAACAAGGTTCTTGTCACGAACATGTTCGCGGTTCCCACACTGCTGTACACCTTCAGATGCATTAAATGGAACGTCAACGAATTGCAGAACCTCGACAGGGGAACGAAGAAGATGATGACCATCTACAGAAGTCTTCATCCGAAATCTTCCGTCGCCAGACCAGGCCCCTGACACTCGCAGGTTCCTCCGAATAACTGCAGGTGGCAGTAAGTACCGTCGATAACAGCGCACCTAGTGAGCACGGGGGTTCTTTCGAACGCTATTTCCTTTTCGTTCTTCCGCTGTTCTCAAACTTCTCGGCCATTTTCGGCATTTCGCTCAAGTGTTTGATGTTGTAGCAGTTTTTTTGTGGTGATCGTGTTTGGTTTTAAAAACGTCTGCGAAGAAGAGAAGCAATTATTGTGCCGCTATGTGATGCAATAATTGTACGGGTGTGACGTTAGATTCACCTATCTCACTATTCAGCTTTCCCAAAGAGGAATGGAGGTGAGGTGTACAAATTTAGTTTGATTTTAGAAGTGACTCAAGTCTGATTTTACGTTCCTATTATGCTTTTATGGTTAAGTATTTGTGTCCTTCAGTCCCTCATGATCTACAAGAAAGACTCTTTAAAATGTTACGGTTATGGGTTTGTAAGTAAATCCTAACGTTACAATAGCAATAGTCGGTCATCAGCCTAGCTCATATGATCTTAAAAAACGTAACCACCCCCTTGAAGAAATTTAGAGATACTTTCGTCCTGGAATTCACCTCTTCACGTTTTTAATATTATTTACTAATGTGGTGGTGATGGATGCATGGGCCTTTTGTTTAAAATACTCCTTTTCGAACTGGAAATAATATTGGCTGTTTTTAGAGCGAAGGCATGGCTTCGGTTTTCCTTGAGAGAAAAACTATTAACTCGCGACGTGAAGGACCTGAGGAACCTTCGTCTTTGCAGCGACCATTTTGAAGAAAGTTGCTACCGCAACAAACATCCAAAGCCTCTTCTCACGTGGGATGCTGTGCCAACATTGCAGGGTAGTATGTCAATGAGTTTTGTATAGCATATGCTGTCTGTACTTTGATATTGTGTTTGAGTGTAAGAGGCTATTTTTTTACAGTTCGTGGTGGAAGTGAAGCTGGCTGTAGTGAGCTCGTAACTTCTGTTCTAAAGGAGTCACTGGCAGTCATTGGGAAGGATACGATGCAAGAAACAGGTTCGAAATTTAATTGGGACTTTTTCTCTCCCTATATCAATGAACAATAACATGAAGTTTTGGTAAATCCTTGTAGGATGATTGTTTATCCTGCTACAGTTAATCTATCGTCATTTGGTCATTTCCATATTTTGGAATATCGTGACTGTCATTCGAACTTCGTCGTTTCTTAAACTTCAGTGGAATATAATTTAGTGCCAAGTCGTTACCTCTGCCTCATTGTGCCAACTCACCCCCAGTCCCAACCCCAGATGCACTATGGTGGATAATTTGAACTTTTGGGAGTTGGTATTTTGATATAAATTTGTCCATTGAGTGTTAGTTAACCTTAACTTTTCCTGTGAATGGTAGTGGAAACTGCATTGAATTGAACTAGGCAGCGTGGGTCATTAAATCTATTATTGTAATGCTAGTCTAGTGACGGCTAATTCATCCTTCAGATTCAGGCAAGCTTCTTTGTAAGGAAACAACGTCGACCAGTTGTAATTTTTGCCCTTTACTTGGCTATTGTGAGATAATAACCTAAATTGTGAAAATATGGTATACTTCATGGTAATAATATCTTCCTACGGGACATGTGCCGGGAAATTTGAGATTGTCATCTACCATGATGTATGAGGATTTTCTTGGTTTTAAATTAAAAGACTTTCTTTGATCCACTGCTTGATCCTGGTGGTCCTTGTGCCCCTGAGATCTTAAAAAACTGATGGCTTATTTTCTGGAGGTTTCAAATGCCCATGCAGGTCCTTCAGAGCAATAAGTGTATGGGTGGTGAGACTACTTCAACCAATCTCATTTCCTAAGCTTCCCTCAAGTGATATTTTTTATTTCCTAACAGACAACTGCTGCATTGCAGAAACTGAAACGGTAGGAGTTTCTGTGGGTCTCTGCTCAGTGGCTGCTAAAGGTTAGCTGCGTGTCAATGAAATGATTCCCAAGTTTTTGTAACTTTCATATCAGTTACTCTTTCTGAATAATACTGAGCCTATCCCTAAGTCATTTCCTTTTCTTCTCTATCAGAAAATTGTGGTGTTGCAGCATCCGAAGTCCAATGTGCTAATGCTGGTCTCAGCTCAGTGGATGCTGAAGGTTAGTTTCTTGTCAATGGAATAATGGCCATGAATTAGTGACTGTCATACTCTTTCTGGGTATTTCTGAACCTAAGATTCATTTATCTGTCTTTTCAAAATTCTTATGTGCTTTTCTGTTATTTAGGGCATGCTTGTGGCAGAAATGTTGATGCTGCAAATAAGAGCCCAGCAACACCTAATAGGCTCAGCACCAGCGAGCAACCCTCCTCTATGTCTCCAAAAGGTAAGAATTCATTATTAACGAGTGCATTTGATTAGCAGAAGTAAGATATTCACAGAACTGAGAAAAAAAGCTATGTAAATATATAAATTGAGATATCAAAAGTTAGCCAAGGGCGTCAAGTTAATTAAATGCCTGAATATACAGGGTCCTAAATATCCTTGGTTTCAATTGGCATTAATGATGAAGTTCTCTTACACTTTGAAATCAATGCTGCAATCTCGCTGTTCAAAACATTTTAAGTTCCATTGCATCCTTGTAATATATCCCTTTATTGCATACTTTAGAAAAGAGGTCCAAGGAGAACCTTTCGGAGCCGACTAATGCCAAGATCGGCCAAAAAATTCCATCAGATGTAGACGAACACTTCTGGGCTTCGCTCTTAAGTTATTCTGGCAGAAGAAGAAGAGGAATGCGACTCTAACAAAGAGGCAGGAAATGAAGACTCTGATGGAGACCTCGATGAAAAACCTTGGGGAAACTACGCAGAAGTTATTAATGTGCCAGATTAGAATGGGCAACATGAGTAAGTTTGGCAGGAGGTGGCCCCCTCATTTAAAAAATCTGGCCTGGTCACTACATTACCATGGGCCAAAATGCTACAGGTATTTGCAAAAACTTTTGTGTCTTCCCAGTGAAAGAACTCTTCTAAGGAGGCAGAAGAAAGTCATTGTTAAACCTGGCATTGAAAGAAATATGTTGAATTCCCTTGAGAAGAAGGCTGCTTCTGCCAAGTGCCAAGACTTGCCTGTTGCCCTTCTTATTGATGAGATGTCTGTGAAGGAGCATCTGCAATATGACCCCCTCATTACCCCTCGTGGCACAGATGCAGTCCTTGGATTCTGTAGCCCAGGGCAATTCCCCAAGAGACTCCACACAAGGGTACTCAAGCAAGACTCATTGGAGAATTTATTTTCCGTCATTAGGCAGCAGCACGGGTATAATGATAACCCCAATGTTTACCAGGTGGGAATGGGGATCAAACATCATATCATGGCATCCATTCCAAAGCTATCGGGAAATGGCAACTGTAAAGTTCATGTTGAATCAATGTTGGACATTGCCAATGAGTTTTTGGATGGTGTTGATGAGGGTAGCATGGGTGAAGGAACACCACCTATTGATGGTATGTGTGACAGTGATGTCATTATTGATGACCAAGACAGGGCAGCTTTAATAGAATATGGGAAGGATATTTCAATAGATTTATTACAGGGCATAATTGTAATGCCTGTGAGGTCATTGTATCCCAAGCTGTGACATTGGAGCTACCCTGGTCATCATTAACATATTTGAACATATATGTGCCAAAATAACTTCCTTATTCCGAGACAGCAAGGAATTTTAAGAAGTGTTTCACTGCTCCACAGCAAGGGCTACTCTGCCTAGCATGTATACTAGGCAGAGGATTCTTTGGGCTGTTAAATGTGAAAGCCGTGAATGGGAAGACCGAAAAGTCCTGGAAAAGCCCCCAAAAAAGTTAAGAAAGCTCTGTCACTTGTAGAGGATTCATGGATTTTTTCCACTGTGTAAATAATCTTCAGTATTGCATTGAAATAAATAATGAAATATGGTATTTTGTATTTATCTTGTTATATCTTTTGTATATATTGTATATGTTTGTATCACTGGATGTCTATCTGAAAAGATGACCGAGTTAAGACTGCCCTGTTGCACTGATATTAATACTTGTTGTGTTCTGTTTGCCCTCGTTTGTGGGGTAGTCAGTGAATATTTTATCCCTGCCACCCTTGCTTATAGTCGCTTATCATTCCTTGCCAATGACAATACTGTTTATGTGTATGTACCACTGTGGGTTAATCTCCAAAGGTGACTGTGAATTAGAATGACCTCCCTGTCGTGTTGAAATTTATACCTATTGTGTTCCATTTCCCCTTGAGTGTGGGTATTTTGTATATTTCTTGTTGCTGCTAATCCTACTTTTACACTCTTATCATGCTTTTCCAATGACATTACTTTTATGTATGTACCACCGGATGTCTACCTAAAAAGTTGACTGTCATGAATTGGGAGGAATTTCCTGTGTCATTGACTTTAATACCTTTTGTGGTTCGTGTGTGAATATATTTTACCCTTATACGATGGGGTATTTTGTAATTTTTCCACGGGTGTTTGTAATTATTTGCTCCATTTTCAGGATTTTGGAGAAGTGTGAAACATGAAGTAGCCGTTTGAATATGCACATCTACCAAATTTGAATTTCCCGGTATTTCCACTGCTACTTTCCCCCTACCTCACCAGATGTCTCTACCACCACCCCCCTCTATTTTATTCTACAGAGTCTTATGGGAGTGTCATGGGCCTGGCCAGACTGTATCTCCCTCACAGTGTAGTTGGTCGAGGTCTGTTGAGCCTGGAGTGTCTTCGCAACAGAGTTGTCCTTGGATCAGCATGCCGAGGGCTCAAAAGCAGAGACCCCCTGCTCAGTCCCGTAAGAGACCACGAAAGTGCCGGAGTAGGGAGTTTCTCTTCCAGGCAGCCAAGAGGGCAGCGGACAAAATCAGTATGCACTTTGACCCAAAATCAGACAGAAGTAACGACGGCAAGTCCGTCTTGTCATTGAACGCAGACGCCCTTAACCTCAAAATCAAAAAGGCCGAGCAGAACACCTTGCCTGAGGCACACACCGAGAAGCCCATGCATGGATGTTTCTATCGAAACATGGAGAAGCATAGGCAACCATAGGAGCTGACATTTGCCTTCCTCCGCTCCACTAGTCGAAAGTCAGAGACCGAGGGTTTCTTCCTCGCATGCCAGGATAGTGTCAAAGACACACTCGTGTACCACTGCACTATATTCAAGATGGAGGTTGCTGACACGAGATGCTGGGTGTGCCGAGCCTAGCCGGAGTCTATGAGTCACCTTCTCTTCGGCTGTAGCTATTACGCCAAATCAGCGTACACTGCTAGGCACAATGCGGCCCTGCGGGTATTATATTTCCATCTTCGACGCCATTTTGGCATCGACAATACTCTTGCGCTGCCGTATGCCCCTGGAGATATTGAGTCTGTTGTGGAGTACGATAAATGCACCTTATGGTAGAATTACTCCTTTTCTACCACCAGTTCAGTTGGAGGCGACCAAGCCTGATATCGCTCCCCTAGACCACCTCTGACGCTCCATGTTTGTGTCTGAGTTTTCGGCCCCGGCTGAAACGAACATGGATGCAAAGGAGGGGGAGAAACGGACGAAATATCAAGATCTGCTATTTGAGCTTGGACAAATGTACCCAGGACACACTGTTAAACTGGTAGTCCTCATCATAGGTGTGCTTGGTGGAGTTAAGGCCTCGCTGCTGCAGAGCATCAAGTGCATTCCGCCCTGCGTGGCACAGAAGGAGTCACTTGCAGCTCGCATGAAGAAGGCCGTCTTACTTGGGTCCCTCCGTCTATTCCGCACGCACGACCCAACTGCAGCGCAGCCACACATCCGATGGGCGTCGAACGTGGCTGCGATCACTGCCCCACCCCTCCTGAGTCCTCAGCCATTATGATGGCAATGAAACCCGATGCTGCCGAGGACTCGGAAGGGAATGTTACTAAAGTAACTTTCAGCAATAATAATAATTATTTTATCTAGCCATACTCTGAGTACAAGGTGTAGTAAAATGTTTTCAGCCTGTAGGTAGGAGATGAGTTTGGCTCGGTGGGTAGCGCGTTCGCTTTCGGCATCCGAGTTCGCTGGTTCAATTCCAAACGTGGGTATATTTTTTCTAATATTCCTATCCCTACTGAAATGTTATTTTTCAATCGTTGGACCTCAAATGGAATATGCTGCCAGTATGTTGAATCCATATGAAGCGGGGTTGATATCGGAATTAGATTGCGTGCAGCGAAGAGGAGCTAGATTTGTGAAACGATGCTACGATAAGTTTGCTCGTGTGTCTGGATTGTTAGAAGAATTGGGATGGGAACCGCTATCACAGCGTAGATTAAATTATAGGCTTAATCTCTTGGCCAAATTTCAGTAATCTTGGCCAATAATCTCAGACGACGGGAGAAACATACAATTAACCCTATCGTACTATGGCAGATTAGATCGCGCCAATAAAATTAGTAAGATAGATAGTAGAACCGATAGGTATAAAATGTCATTTTTTCCGCGTACCATTCGGGACCATCGTCATTAATAGTGTAAATAGTGAGATTAGGTAGATTATACATCTTTCTCTTTATATTCTCTGCATTCTTATTTATGCATTATGTAAATATTGATGTTCTTATTTGTGCATGATATTTTGAATCTGTAGTAGTAGTCTTTGTACACTTGCCTGTCGAAACAATAGACAATGGAATGTTTCTTGGTTAATAGATTGTTGATTGCGCGTTGCATGTGTTGTACGCTGGTTTAAATGTAGTTTCAGTGTTCTTATAATATAATCATAAGTCCACATAAGTCATGCATGCCTGGAGTGGAAGCAACCCCTTCAACAACCCTTTGAGTGGCTTGCAGGGTATGAGGTAGTTGTAGATAGATGTAAATGTAGATGTATTCACAACAAAGCCCCGTTCACATGCATGCGTGTTGTGCAAAGAGAGCGCCCAGTTTCACGCAAAAGGTTAAAATACAAGCGTTGGCGACGTCGTCGTCAGTCGCGACCACTCCACGTGCTGACATATGTCGCCAAATGAATACAGAAGAGGAAAAGGCTAGAACTCCGAGTACGTTTGATAATTCGTCAAAGTAAATACAAACGTAAATTATCTTGACACTGTAGTGGAGCATCAGAGAGAAGATGATGGTGGCCACATCCTCATTATGGAACAATTTAGGTGAAGTTGTCGCACATGTTAAAAAAAACTACAAAACCTTGTTAAAGGTGTGAAGTTTTTCTTAATGATAACTGTTTTGCACGGTACCACCGTTTGTAACTTTCGAGTGAAAAACAGTAATAATATTGCAATGTATTCTTGACACAATGTTCTTGTTTTCACCAAATTCAGATATTTTGTTATAATCGCTGTAAAGTGGAGTTATTTCCATATATTTGAGAGTTAAATAATGAATAAATACTTTACCAAAAAACATCAAAAATATTGCGCATTATAAAACCTTTCCTCGGGGTACCACCCAATGGGTCGTTTACAAACCAGACATGCACGAGGTAACGCCTCGTGACACCATGCTCAAACTCAATTTCCCTGTCATAGGAGGTCATTTCTAACTCATTCTGATCACTTTGAGAAAAAAAAAGTTTGGAAAAAAAACTTAAGGCGGTAATGGGTTAAGTAGCAAATCAGAGTCGTGAACTAAAAGCGCGTTGACGTCTGCGGAGGCATTTTCGGCCGAGGTCTACAGCCCTCTTCGACATCCACATCTACATGTACATACTACCCCGCCAGCCATCGCTTGGGCATGTGGCGGGGGGTGGTAGGTCGCCAGCCGTGTAAAGATGTAAAAGTTTTTGAGGTGAAGTGGTGACATGTCCTATGAGAGTCTATTTGGGGGAGCTAAGTTTCTATTGTGGTTTTTACGAGTTTTTGCACCTATCTGTTCGGCAGAGTATCTCTTTTATTTTATCGCATCTGTCAGACCTAGAAATGTAGAGAGGCATCACGATAATATTTCCTGTGTGGCTCTGAAAAATATCAGTTCTGAATTTATCAAGCAGCCTAAGCCTTACGTGCAGCCTCCGAGTCTCTAGGGGCTCCCACCTTAATCCCTCTAACAGTTGTGTAACACTGCATGTTCGTCCATTGCAGTTTTTAATGTAGTGTGCCTCTTTTCCTTTGTTAATTTTTTTTGGTTAATTTCTTCCGCCACTGTACTTTGTTAATTATTTTTGATTAAATCTTTATGATCTGGGTCCCAAATGCTCGCAGCGTATTCGAGGTGTGGCCTAACCAGAGGGAAGTAGCATCTCTCTTTTACTTTTTCATTTGAAAACCTTCCTATTATGCGTTTAACAAAACCTACTTTCTTTAATGCTGTGCCGCATGTTTTGCATGTTTGTTCCCCGCGATATATCAGATGATAAGGTATTTCCAAGATATTTTGCTGTATTTGAAGATTTTATGTTTACTCCAGCCACGGTGTAGGTATGGCTTTTGTGTGAGGACTTTTGCAGGAAGTGAACTGTGGTGCATTTACTAATATTTAGTTCTAAACCCCAATCCTGGCACCACGAATGATCGTTGTTAAAGTCAGATGACAGAACTTCAAAGTCCATGTCTTCGCTATTTGATGGTAGATTTTTGTATCGTCGGCAAATAATCTTCATTTACTCCAAATTCGACAACTTAGGTCATTTATATAAATAATGAATAAAAGAGGGCCAATCACGCTTCCTTGAGGAACTCCGGATGTGACTCCGACCAATCAGAGCTAAAACCATCAATAAGTACTTTTTGTTTTCTATTAATGAGAAAGTCTCTCATCAAGTTCACTACTTTTTTATTAACTCCACATTAATACAATTTATAAATGAGTTTTTTTGTGAGGAACCTTGTCGAATGCCTTCTTAAAATCAAGGAATATCTCGTCGATTTGCTTTTTCGATTCACCTGATTTTAGGATATCATGAAGGAAGAGCACAAGCTGTGTTTCACAGGACCTGTCCTTACGGAAGCCATGCTGAATGCTGTGTAAGAGGTTACAAATATCCAGGAATGCCATAATATTGCTAATGACAATGTGTTCAAGGATCTTGCATAAAAGCGATGTTAACAATATAGGCCTAACATTTCCTGGTTCACTTCTATTTCCTTATTTAAATATCGGTGTGACATTGGCTATTTTCCAGTCTTGGGGCACCTTGCCTTCGGATAATGATTTGCTGAACATAATTTCTAAGAACGGTGCAATCCTTGGCACTAACTCCATGAGCACACGTGCAGGTATTCCTTCTGGAACTGGGGACTTGTTACTCTTCAATGAACGCAGTTGTTTAATTATTCCATCATGCTGAATCGTTAACATCCAGAATGTCTAAACTGTGTATAGTGTCATCCTTAGTGAATACACTTTTGAAGTAGTGGTTCAATAATTTGGCTTTATCGGTGCTGTTGGTGAACATTTTGCCTCTTAAATCCAATAAAGACTCAACTGTCGAAGATCGCCTCGGAGCTCTCTATCGCAACACCAGAATAACTTGGGGTTTTCATTTAGTAAATAACTTTTTTCTTGATGTTTCGTAAACTAGTGTGCATGAATTTCTTTGTTTTTGAGAATTGGGCAACGTGAATTTCTCTTGCCTCAAGTTCCATTGTTTAGTTACCAAACTTAATAGAATTTTTATATAGATTGTGTAACTGCCTTTGTCCCCTGAGCTCTCGCCTTACTTCGTCCATATACCAACGAGGTTCTTTACTCTCTCGTTTGAATTTGTGTGGAAAATATTTGTCAATTCCTTTACATAGTATTTCCAAAAAGTATCTCCATGACACTTTGGTGCTCTCATCCTTCATTGTGGCTATGAATTTCGTGAATGAGGCTGCTAAAATCTCTCCAAAATTTTATGTTATCACATTTTTCAGTTAAGTAGACTTTCCATTTCGATTTTACAATGGACTGCTGTTGTTTTCAAAGTCATAACAATATTTAATGATCACTTTTGCCTTCGAGTATATCTAAGTATTTAATCATTGTAGGGTGAAATACAGCTAAAAGATGTAATGTTTCATTACCCCTCATAGGTTCGTATACAGCTTGAGTAAGAAGGTGGTGTGAAAGTATATTAAGTAAGACCTCACTTATATCACGCTTCTTTGAACCCGTTTCGACGCTATTGGTTTTCCTTTATATAGCTGGGAGGTTGGAATCTCTACTGATAACTATTATGCTTTTGTAATCTCTCCAGGTTAATGATGATAAATGAGTTTCAAATTTGTATAAAAATCTATTTGGAGTCTGGTGGTCTGTAAAATGAGCATGTATGTATACTTCTATTGTTTCGCTGCTTCATAGAAAACCATTCGCTCTCTATTTCACTGTCGCCTAATTTGTGTTTGGAACTATTCAATTATGATTTAAAATACTCTGCTGTCAGCACTATACCTGGTCTATCATGTCTAAAAATTACCTACAATGCTCAAAAATCCAAATGAGTCATCTGTTCTGATGCCTGGGTGGAGTAGTGCACCCCAGAAAGGTTGAGGGGAGCCTGGTATGATCCGAGCACCGGCCGAATATCGACGAATTCTGCTCCTATGCTCACACAGAATTCCCACAGCCTCCAGTTTAGGCAGTCAATTCTGCTCCAAACATGGTGACTGAGGTCGGTACGTGGTAAAACACTACAAATGGACAGCCGCAAATAGGCACCCGATGCCCTCCAGACACGTTGCACCTCTGAGTTTAAATCCCTGAAGGGATTCAAAACCTCATCGGCTCCACGCTCGGATACATAATTGGATCTGAAATGGGCCACCATCCACAGCCAGGAGCAGTGTGTATCTCTCACTGCTGTTCGTATCACAGCCGTGGTGTTGGGAACCAATCCTCCTGGTATACACCAGGAGGTGACCCAAGGGTCTGCTCTGTCTCTCCTTGCCCTCTTCCCACAATGAGGGCACAATCGGCTGGATGTTTTAACTCCCCATCAATAAAATTCCCACCCTCCCTGTTTGGCTATCCTCGGGAGCAGCGCCCCTCGAGTCAGGCGGTGCGATCATGTCCTCGACAACAGGCGTCACGGGGCCATCCTCAGATAGCACCGTGAAGATGTTGCATATGGGGATTGGGGCAGCCTCTGCTCCCGCCTTCCCTCGTTTTGGCCCCGTCACTGCCCCCCTGACCTTGTGGCACTACTATCCACTCCGGCTTCCGCATGGTCATCATCCTCAGGCTTGCTTGAGGCATTGAATCAAATGGGCCCATAACTACAATAAAACAGTCTATGGGAAGAAAAAATGGCTAATAATTTGATAAAACGTAGTTGGGATAAAATGACCCCTAGCCATCCTTCTAGCTTGGGAGGAACTCCCGTCCTCCAAGTGTTGAGGCCCATAAAACAGGGCATGACCTTCAAAAATTACAAATTTAAGGTTTGACACACATAGTAACTAAAGAAGCTTGAGGCATCGACTTAAATGGCCCACACGGCACATCCCATCTGCTGGAGGTATTAAATAAATCAGTGTAACACTAATCCATCCATCCAATGGATGGATGATTGACATATTTGATGCTTGAGGTTGGATTCTAACGTCGTACATCTTCAATGAAAGCATATTTTGTTTCCATGATGGTAAGAATAAAATAACACAGTAGTAATTTCCATATTCTTAAATTACAACTGAGTTACTTTATTCTCACCATCATTAATATAGAATATTTCCCCTAAGCGACGCCGTTAACTCTTTCATAGACATGTAGAATGTAAATGGTATAAGAGGTGGCCACGAACGTTCCCCTTCCCCTGCTTTTCCCTTCCCACTTTCCTTGCTCATTGCCCTAAGTCAACATTGCACTTTCCCCTCCCCCACAGCCATTCCACCCATGTCCAGCCGTCTCTCGCTCCAGACCCTGACAGCAGCAAGTTAGCACTTCATAGAACCGTCAAGAACCTCCATAAAAGGAGATGTTCTGTACCATCCAATGAGGTGCGACCACCTGCAACCATGAGGTGATGCTTGGGTGGGCAGATGCGAGAGGACGAGGTGCTTGCCTCGGGGAGTAGGATTTTGTAGTCTTGTCTGTAATATACATGAGGTAACTGACAATAAAGAAGAGTAGCTAAAGTATGTGTTGGAGTACTCATTGGTTCCCTGATGAACTCTTGACTGACCCCGCACCTCAATAGTGGCTTACAAATTAGTGTCAGAAATTGGATCTTGTCACAAATACCAACATAACTTAAGGGTTTCGAGGTGATCATCATATCCAACGGACACACAAGGTAGGCGGAATGTCGGGCCGCATGAGTTTGAATGGTTGGGAGGTAGATCTGTAAGAAGCGGTCGATGAGTTGAGCGATCGCCTCTGAGAATTGTCTGTAGAAAATGAGATGTTGCTCGCAGGCATGGCGGGAGAGTGCAGAAGAAAAATTTCTCATTCCTCTCTCACCTCAATAGCGGCTTGCAATGGCAAAAATTGTTTATAATATGGAAAAGGTTCCTGGAGGAAAGTGCTTTCCCAGAGTGTAAGGCAACAAAAAACATAACTTCGAATGGTAATTAGCAATGTTATTCATATTTATTGCTTTAAAAAATAAGAAGTTTCCCTGATCATGGAAAAACTACCTCCTATATAACTGCTATACCTGCTACTACCTGCTATATAAATGACTATAATACTGTGCATGGAAGAAGCATAACATTCACTCAGGTATAATTCTTACATCCATCACACTAGAATTGCCTGTTATCACGTGTTCAAAGCTACTGATGTAACTATGAAGCCGAGTATAATCAGAACCAACTTCCACTCCTGAAGGTAAGAATAGCAGGGATTGATGAAAGAGTCATTTTCTTGCTCCAATGCACCAACCAATCACATATCCCTTCCATCAGAATTCAGCACAATATGTCATTCAAAACTACACAGATTGAATACAGAGTGCAGTACATTTGATAGAATGATTAGGTTGGGAGTCATTCAAGACTCAAGAGCTTATACAGCAAAGGTCATTTTTAAACTTGGCAAATTGAGCTGTCTTCCCTCGGTACCTAGCAAATATGGGTATATTTAGCAAATAGAAGAGAAGAAACTGTCAAATGGAAACTACTTATTATTAAGGCAGAGTTTAAAGTGATATTTATCCATTTTTTGAGGAAAAAATGAAGAAAACACTTTTGGCCTGAGTATTTTCAAGAGTGAATCAACAGCTGAAGTATTTTCTGGCAAATAGTTGTGATAATAATATTAATAGTCAATATTCCATATTTTTTTACTTTATGGAACCCAGAATATGTGTTTTCCTTGCACTGAAGGAAAGAAATACCCTCATTGAAGGAACTGTGGTCTAATGAGGAGGCATAATTTCATCGTCAGCATTAGTTTCAACTAACAAACCTTAGAATTACTTAAAATACTGAGCATCAGAAAGTTAGTAACTAAATTCACCTTGGAAGGTGAAAGTTAACCTATTTTGTAAAAATAATATACTTTCGGCTTAATCATGATAGCACCAATGCATGTAACCAAACAGTCCACAGTATACGACTTTAGGTTATTATTTCGGAGAATAACACCTAATAAACTGTAAAACATTTTTGCCCGTACCCAAAAACATATTCCTCTTTGGCTGAGGTGAAATATTGCAGAGGATATGTCCTTCACTTTAGCAGTCCATCGCAATCATAGAATAATCATTATTCGCCACATCATAACATCTATGAATTATTTTATTCATAAGTAAAAAAGATTTTAAAAATAATACTGCCCACTACATATTCACATAAGAAAAAGGAAGTATTTTAGAAAAGTCATTGACCCTAATCATCCAACAACATTATCACTACGATTGACAAGATGAGGTATATGTGAACGTAGATTATGGCTGAAAAACATCTCTTCCATTTAAGAAGAGCTCCAAAAGTGTCACCTGAGGATTCCACTCATTCTAACTGGGGATCAAGATAACTAGAATGGCAGATAACTACGAATTTGGCAAGTGTGAAAACAGTCTAAGGGCCATAATTCATAGTCTTTACCTGGGTGTCCCCCAGGTGTAGGAGAACCGCTAGGCTCAGAAATGGTATTCATGGTCATTACCCAAGGAAATGCCGTACCCTAACTCTCCCCACAGGCCGTCAATTTCCTGGGTGAGGCCTGGAGCTTACCCAAAGCTCCACTAACGCAGGACTGCTGCCCCCGCGTGGGTCGAATTGATACTACTGCACTAAAGGCAGTACACAAAATATCATAAACATTCTCTCAAATTCCTTCAATCATTTTTATCAATATTGTGAACTAGTATAGTATTGTTTATAGTGCTCTTAGTTATGGTGAGCATCGAAAACATCAATAACTGTTCAGCGAAACTGTTCATATTTATTTTTCCATGGGATTGTCATCAACTCTCTTACCTAGGTGTTCCCTCACTGGGGGATACCCAGGTAAGGTTTATGAATCGCTCACCATAGGGGACCCCCAGGTGTTACCTGGCTAGGGGATACCCAGTTAACCCCTAGGAATATGACTATGAAAATGGGCATAAGACTTGTAAATTTCAGATGACCTGGTTTCAGCATGACAAGGAGATTATTTTGATCCCATGTCATATTTCTAGAACTAAACAGGTATACACATCCAAACTGATCTTATCGCTTGTTGTCATGCACCATCAGTCATTATTACAATGAGAGAATTATAATAACATCTCATCATCTCTCAAACACTCATCATTAACATATTACTCCCCTCTGTCCTCTACCCTTTCCAAATCTCAATTTACTCCGCTTCGATCACCTATGTCCTTGCATCGACTGTCACATGCCTCAGCAGAGACACTCGCCACACTGTTCACATGACAATGCCATGTCTAGAGGGGTTGAGAGCATAGCAGAAAGTTGCCATCAAAACCTCCCTTTCAAAAGGTTAGACATTTTGTTTTAAATTTGGGGTTGATTGCTGTTGCATGCAAGCCCAGATACAGGTATAACAAAATGATTCCATCAGTTAGACAATATATAAGCTTTGACTCAAATTTATAAAAGCTTTGACTCAATCAAATATCAAACACAAATTAGGATAATAATACTTTGTACTTCACTATCTAATTAAAACACTATTTCTATTCATATGTATAGTTTGGTGAGTTCAGTTATTGTAATTTTTTTCTATCTGATTCAATGATTCTTAAATTTCTACTTAGTAGGAAGCAACTAAGACATCCGTCACTTTTTCCTCAGATGCTGTCACTATTTTCTGTGAAGGATTCCTCCAAAGAAATTACAGAAGTTGTCTCAGTGACACATGACTCGGTTACTAATGTGGGCATTGCTAATGCTCAATGAACACTGGCATGTATTTGAAGGATAAGATGGCACCTTAGGAGAGAGTTGTCCTTAATGTATATAGCATTAAGAGATGTGGGTTCAGTGCATGGAAAGTCATGGACATGTCATCAACAATGATTACACCATGTCGCTTCTAATTTGCTTCCCAAGTATTGATGACCCCAACCTCAAAATGTGGGAACTGTGTAAATAGGAAATTCACTATAAACATTCACATATGAACTATTATGAAATATACTCAGGTCAGACTATATTATTACACCAATTCTGAGGTCAGAAAAGATGGTTAAGAGGAAAAATGAACATGCGCAGTCTCAAATGCACTCACCAGATCTCCCGTCTCAAGTGGTGACGATGCGTCATTAGAAGCCGCTTCATCTGAGGATTCATCCCCACCACCATTCTCCTCTTTTGTAGTCTCTTCTTCTGGAGAGGATTCACTGGTTGCAGCCTCTTCTTTCAAAGACACCTGTAAAACAGAATGCATTCATCACCGTGTGATTCTTTCCTTACATCAACCCGGAAGATTAAATGATTCTTAACCTTCCGGTGGCCACGTACATGCACGGAGTACATGGCGGTTGGTTTTTGGCAGGTAAATCCCTTTTACCGTTAGGGGAATAGCATATTCATTTTATGACTACCCTTTGTGGTGTGCAGGCATTTTTTTCTAGTAACAGTGTATTGGAAAGTAGAGAAGGAAATGTGCCGGGAAGACTGCTCGAAGTGCGTACTGCCTGCTGGTGGATACAGAAGAACTCAATGCCAGTAAGTATATTTATCCCACATTCCAAGCGATTGTGATTTTATTGATTCTTACTAACATTTTAATCAAACTAACATGAAACAACATGTTTACTTTTGCAACCTTCATTAATCCTTTGCTTGCTCCTCCATATAGAAGCTGTGGTAACAGCAATTCGAAGTTGATTTTAGACTATGAAGAAGAGAAGGACGATCATGCCATTGATGATCATGGCTCTGAAGACAAAGCCGAATAAATACAGTGATATGATTTGGAAAGCAGAACGGAAGAAGAGCTTTCAAAGGGCGAGGATCTTGGTGCTGCAACCGCTGTTGAGGATTTCTTCATTGGCAAAGGGGCAAAACTTGCGCCCTCTCAACTCATGCGGCTAACCACAGATAATTGGTACACTGAATGTGCACTAGATCAGTAATTACTCTCAAGACAGATGGCATTTATTGGGACAATTTGGAAAAACAAACGCGAAATCCCACTTGATTTTTTGCCAAGTAAAGCAAGGAGGGTCAATTCATCCTTGTCTGGTTTCCAAAGGAACACCACGCTTGTGTCTTTCGTGCCACAAGCCAATAAAGCTGTAATTTTATTGTCTACCATGAATGATTCACCTGATATCGACGAGAAAACCCACAAGCCACAAATTATGTTGGATTATAATATCACAAAAGGTGCAGTGGACACGGTTCACAAAATGTGTGCAGAATATTCTGTATTGTGAATTACAAAAATGTGGCCCCTTGCATCGTTTTTTGTATTCATGTATATTGCTGGCATAAACTCGCAAATACTGTACTTTACAAAACACTTTTACAAAGATCAATACCATCCAAGAATATTCCTTAAGGATTTGGCAATGGGTCTTGTGAGGGAACATTAAGTGGCTAGATCAACTATGTTTACTCTGCCGGCAGATTTATATGCATATCGGAAGTGCTACTGATCACAAAAAGAAGAAAGTGTTCCTTTGAGTGGCATGAAACGTGGGAGATGTAAATTATGTAATGATAGCTCTACAACATTAAAATGTGGAAAAAGCAAAAGATTTATTTGCAAAAAGCATTCAAAAGCTTCTGTAACTTGCCTCCTGTGCCATGACGACGCTGGGCAACATGATTCTACGGAAAGCTAACCCATAACAGTATAAATAATTGAGACAAATTTTTAATATTTGTGCATTAATTTCTTTAAAAATAAATGATAATGATGTTAAAGAATAAACACAGTTATAATTTAACCAAATACCTGGTGCCCGGTCATGTGACAAAAAATAGCACGCCTGCTGGAAGGTAAATACAAAAGATGACTAATCAAGGCGATGCATGGCAACCACTCAGCCAGACGAATATGTCATGATTTCCAACCCCAGATATTTTGTGGAAGACTTTTATCATCGAGCATAATTTTTCAAGACATGAATAATAGACCTTTGCAAGAGAGACCTGTATCACACATATACCATTTCATCTGAGTAGTTAAATAAACCAACAGGAAATTGGTTAGATATTTTACTAATACATATATAAAAATTTAGTGGCGTCTGTCTGTTACTCATTCACTCATAAACCTTTGATTTGATTGAAACAAAATTTGGCAGGATACTTGATATATCTGGTTCACGCATAGGCTACAGAACAATGGCCTTGGGGCCCTAGAAGGCCCTCAAGTGGGCCCTTTCATCGTCAACAATTGGCCCTGGAAGATAATTCTTGCCTGGATTAAAAACACATACAATATACCTATATATGCAAATGTACAAAAATCATGGCATCGTAATTCATGCTGGGGCCCCAGAGGGCCCAAGGTTCCAAAAGAATGCTTTCTTAAAAGCCTAATAAGTATTGAACGAGTGAACCCATTTTTGTGAAATTTTCACACATGGTTACTTTACTGATCTAGTAAAGCTTGTTTAAGGAAAATGGGACTATAGGGAAGGCCCCTGGGCACCAAGGGCAGCGTCTGGTGTCTCATGTGTTTGAAAAACTCAAGTCTGAACATTTTGGTTCAAGTGCAGTGGTTTCTCTTTTTGCATGCTTTAATTAGTTCTACTAAAGATAGAAGACTGTAGTTTTCACCATTAGATGGATAATAGATTGCAGTTTCTTATTCTTTCATTCAATTTTCTTGTACGAATAAAATTTTCCTAGAAATCGCATTTTTAATGCCAAAATCATGAATTTTACTCTGTCAACAAAAGGATATTTCCTTGGTAACCGTGGAATTAGCATTAGCTTTAGAAGGGAAATGGGACCTTTAGAATGGTGGCTGGGTTTTATATCTAGAGATATGTATTACAGTGGAAATCTAGGCTGCATAAAGAAATGTAGCTGATTACGATATTTTCAGGGTTTTATTTGCCTAAAATTGGCAAAATTTATTTTAAGTGGACCAATTTAAGTTGGACAAATCTAAAACAGGAGAATGCTACAATGTTATATTAATAGGGAAAGCCTCTGGAATGAAAATGTCCTGTAGTTTAGTTTCCATATGTAACTGCACAGGATTGACAAAACTTGGTAAGCATAATATAATGCGGTTTACATCTGCTGAATTAAAAAATTAAACTAAATTTAAAGTTGATTTTCCCTAGACAAAAAATACACCTCATGAGCGACTCGAACCTACAACCTATACGACTTGTCTTTCTTTCATCCCCCATTGAATTTCAAAGAATACCCTTGCTAGTAATTAAGAATGTATTAGACAGACATTTTAAAAGATAATTCTGTCAGACTTATATTATTCCACCAATTCTGACGTCTGACACAGACGAGATGGATCATGATGAAAAATGCTCAGTGCTCTTTCAAATGCCCTCACCAGATCTCCCGTCTCAAGCGGTGGTGATGCATCATTAGAAGCCTCTTCATCTGAGGATTCATCCCCACTAGGGTTCTCCTCTTTTGCAGTCTCTGCTTCTGAATATGATTCACTGGTTGCAGCCTCTTCTTTCACAGAAACCTGTACGATAGAATGCATTCATCAGTGTTCAATTCTTTCTTTACATCAACCTGGAAGATAAGAAGATTATTTAAAGAGCAGATGACTAATCACACCCGCTCAGTCGATCATATGAGTCAATATCACAAATGCAAGATTTTTAGTTAAAGACTTATGTCATCACCTCGAAATTTTGAAGACATAAATAATAGACCTTTGCAAAGAGAGACCTGTATGTCAAATATAACAATTTAATCTGAGAAGTTAAATGAACCACCAGGACATTGGGTAGATACAGAGTATATTTTTACAAAAACTAACATCAGTATTGCAAAACTATAAATATATGGAGATACATCAATCCTTCTTCTATCAGAATGCCACGAAAGAGCTGCCTTGTTTGAGAGATGTAATCTATAATCAGTTCATTTAGACAAGCTATCTGAGTGGTTTTTGGTGTCACTATGCTCAGATAGTGACAAAAGTAGTTAAGCCTATCCTCACAGACCTCTACAAGCACTGCATGTCACAACATGAGGGAGACCCAACAACAACTTGCAGGCAATTGTTGCCATGAGTGAGAGTTATCCTGGAGTGAGAGGCTCTCGGTGTCAAGACACCTCGATCAGGTGTGGGAGTCACCATCTGGAGGGTTTTCTACCAAACTATTCATTTCCCATAGGTAGGACGCGTCCTCTGACACAGGTGATAACTTGGGATCATATCACATTTAAATAACACACTTTATGCTCAGTTTTGACATTAAAAACTTTCCAGCACACCTTATATTGCTGAACATTATAAGAGATATCACATCTATGTTGAAGCTTTACAGGATGAATGGCAGGCTTCCTTTGCCAATGAATACTGTACATGAAAATTCAAAATGCCGGGTGATTTTTCATAAATTTATTTTGTAAGACTGGTTTCATAGAATAGGCGACATGTTTAGCATGAGAATGCTTCATCTCCACCAAACACCTGAAGTTGTTGCCTATGTTATGAAATCATTCTTACAAAATAAAACAGCGCAAAATTACAAGACATTTTGAATTGCTACAATGGATTTTGACAAAGTAAATCCTGGAACCATTGAATTTTATAAGATACACAATCAAACTCAACCTTAAACGCCAACATGATGAGTTTCATGAGCGCAAAAAAGATTTCACCCATTTGCGTACCTTCCCTCCATGAAACCTGTCGCTTCCTTTTCCCGCAAAGGGAAATTCCTCCTCGGGTGAATCTTCGTCAGTGGGCACAACAGGAGTTCCCTCCATCGCCACTTCAACTACTTCCACTTCATCGCTGTATTTTCTACTAGTTCTCATGCTGGGTCTCTTCTGAACAGCCTCCATTGGTTCCCTTGGCGTTGCCCTCGACTGTAAAGGTAAAGTACCCAGTAGGGCATGATGGTTATTCAATCAAACCATCGGCTAATGTGACTACACATTAGTAAAAGAGGTTAAAAATTGATTAGCTGGAAATGAAATACATCAGAGGAAATCAACCAATATAAGTAGGGTTGATTGAAATTTTTAATTAGAAAACATTTTCATAATCCAGGAAAAAGTATAAAAAACCTTCCCAAAAATCCACTTTGTAATAAAAACCAACACTAACATTACAGGAAGGGAAGAGAGTCAGATGCATTTGAGATATGGTGCTTTTGCCATGGGCTCAAAATTAGTTCGTGGGTTAAAATCACAAATGAGGAGGTCAGAAGAAGAGTGGAGGATGTCCTTTGTCAGTGGAATACAGAAAACGTCTCAATTCCAGGATTGGGCACATTCTGACACATAGTGGACTGTTGCTCTAATTGCTACAATGCTTTGTGGATGGAAAAAAAACAAGAGACAGACATGGGATGGAGAACATTGATCAAATCATAGAGGAATTACACTGCCACTCGATCACACAGCTAAAGAGCTTTGCAGGATACTGCCATGTTAGGAAAAAAAGGAAAACTTCCACCATCCAACCTTCAGGTTGACTACCAAAGAAAGAATAAGAAGAAAATTTGGTCAAACAAGTTGTTTCAATGGCATCAATATCATTGCAGTGTAGGCCATGGTGGTAATAACAACATCTGGATCCGGGCCAGCTTTTGCAAATGCACAAGACGTTACCATTTCAACAAACTTGGTGGAATACAATGCTGTGCACATTAGTGCAAACTTAACCCCCTGCCACACCTACTTAATGAGTTTAGAAAGACAATATGCAGATATAAATTGGACATAGTACCGTTTTTCTCCTAATATAAGCCGCACCCCATTTTTAGGGGTCTCAAAAAGGGAAAAAAGTTAATACGCGAATATAAGCTGCACCCTTTTCAGTGCATCCCATCAGGGTGTAAAAAGCAACTAAACGACGGCATGGGAGGGCCTTCTCTCGTGCCATCAGTGTTGCGAATAGTTTACAGCCATTCAGATTGTGCCGTGAGCCACTCTAGACATAAGGGACACACTGCTACCTTGCCCCCTCCTGCTCTCCTGTGCCCACTCACTGCAGACCTACTCCGGCACTACGTCCGCTCCCCTATACTCCCCGTTCCGCTTGGCTCTCTCCTGCCGCGCTGCAACAATCCCCCTCGGCTAGTCCGCTCTGCTCTCGCGTCGTGTGTGATATGGGTGATCCGTGACAAGTTTGTGAATTGAAACAACAAATGAGAAGCAAGTGGACGCCGTGGAACTCAGCAAAATCGTTGACAGCAAACAGTACAGAAGAGGATATTATGCACGGCGAAATTTAAGAATGGAGTTATTTGGTACACAGGTCAGAACAACATCTCAAATCCTGCTGCAGCCAAATATTTCGGCGTGGATGAAACCTTGGTGCGCTCATGACATAAGCAAAGGATGTGCTCGTCCGCTGTGAACCCACGCGGCTTAAGTTCTCGGGTCCTAAACAAGGGCACCATCCAGAAATCAATGATGCTGTCCTCAAGTTAGTGATGGACCGTCGCAAAGATGTCCTGCCAGTTACCTATGACAAGATGCACCTTGAAGCAAATCGTTTGGCCAGATCTAAGGACATACCAAGGACTAAGTTTTAAGCCAGCCTTGGCTAGGTGGCACGTTTCATGAGGTGTAAGTTAGTGACTTCGCACGACGGTGTGCCAAAAGATACCCGCCAACTTCGAAACTCAACTGACTAATTTCCAGAAGTTCATCACCGAGCACTGATAGCAAAAAGAGTACCTTCGTGGACAAATAGGTAACATCGACGAAACACCTGTTTGCCTCGACTTGCCAATGAATTACACTGGAGGCATTGGGTTCCAAGCAAGTTCTACTGAAGACGTGCGGCTATGAGAAGATGCGAGTGACCACGATGCTGGGTGGAATGGCAGACGGCTGAAAGCAGCCCCAGAATTTCATATCTGTTTTTACACAACCTATGTAACTGTGACACAATGTCACCTATATTATCTTTTAATATAAGAATAAATTGTGCACCAATTTCACCTTTTTCAGCGTTATTTCTTACTTTCCCCATGGTTTAGGCAAGTTTAGCTGGCGTCCACGTGAATCCGAATGGCTGGTTTGCTCAAATCCATCATTTTCACGATTTTTTAAGAAAGTTTTCGAATTTAAGCCACACGTTGAATATAAAACGCACCCCGATTTTGAGGCTCCAAAATCGAGGAAAAAAGTGCAGCTTATATTCGGAGAAATACAGTAATGACCATATGGATTAGAGACTAGGACCAAACAGCAGATCAGTCTCCAAGAACCAGACATTGGAAAAGCTGACCAGAAATCAACTGAAGCATTTGAGGCCATGTGTCACAGATATAGCAAGTAGATAAAGTGGACCAATAAAAATTAACCTTTTTCCAGAAGACTTCAAGAGGACAGGCCAAAGAAGAGGGTGAGTGTGTAAGACAAAGATGAACTAGTTGGATTGCTGATACTCTGTGACACAATGCATTTAATGAAGAGAGAGCACCATTGAGAATAAACAGGGGATATTCCATAAGAAGAAACATGAGATACTTAAATGGTTTCATTATAAGGGAAAGGATTTATGCATATCAGGGTGCTATAGATTGAACTGACAGTGGGGTGGATTGCAGGGCTGTGGATAACAAATCCTAGAACTTAATAAACAATGGCACACAGACTGAGCAAATGGTTACACGTTAGGTTGAGCATATTCTTCATTAGCGAACCAAATCATAACACAGAGAGAAAGAATTAAAACCTCAAAATAAATGTCCTTGAACAACTGACAACCCCATGGACAGAGATATACTATGCACAATACAATCAATTTGTTCATTTAACCCTTGGACGACAGACAGGGTCAAATGGACATGGTCACTAGTTTAACGACTTTACAATTCTGGCTTAATTGCACAAAATTCATTGAAAACTCCTCAATTTTCCTATCCGTGTGTCTCCTGCATGATATCTATAAATCACAGGTGTATCCTTTATAGTTTTCTCTCAATGCAAGAGTTACATTGTATACAAACCAATACATTATGGTTTACAGCAGGTAATTGTGGTTCTCATACAGGTACCGTCCATTGTAAAATGGGCTCTATACTTGGAAGGTGCAAGTGTGCACAGGAAAAGATCCGAGTAAAGAGTGAAAATTAAATCAAGGGGCGAGGGTGGTGATAGATGTGATTGAAGAACTTGAAAAATCAAGAAGAAATGCCACAATTATAATTTATCATTCAAGTTAATCCCAATGTCGTCAACTGGCTTGACAGTCACAGGGAGTATGAGGGAAAATAAAGAAGAGCTTCCACATTAGATCACAGCTTCACAGTTCAGGAAATGATTGATATCGGCTTCATCAATTCTTGCATGATATAGAAATTTATGTGATCAAAATCATTAAAATTACACACATAAAAGACATTGGCCCATACTCATAGTCATTACCTGGGCATCCCCGGCGTATTGGGACCCCTTGGCTCAGAAATTGAATTCCAGAGAAGGTTACCCAGGAGTGTACTATCCCATAACTCTCCCCAAAGCCACTGATCTCTTGGGTGAGGCCTATAGCATACCCAAAGACTTATCCCAAATGACTTACTTTATCATTGACAGGGTTATAAAAAATGGCTGATTTGCATAATTTGGCCAATTTTGCCTCTGTACGTTGGTGTACTCTGACACTCAAATATCAGAATGTAATTGAAATCTCAGAGTTTTGGTTATAATAATATTTTATAAATTAAACTAATGACAAGAATAGCAATGGGCAAATAATGAAAATATGAAATGATGGGCATGAGACTCAAAAATGATCGTCTGTATTCACATGGTAAGATTGAAGTTGAAACTCTTCATGAAACAGAATTTTTTATAGATGGAATCAAACAATCCTATACGTAATAGCCTCACTAAAGAGGAAAATGACAATCTCAAAATCACCAGTTAACACCTGACACCTCACTGCCCTTGGACAACAAACTGTAAAACCAGCTACATTAAATGCTATCCATGTGATTTGCAATATATATTATCATGGATTTCATCGATGCCTCCTAAACCGTGGTGAATGCCATCATACACCTTTCATAGTGCCACCATTCATTCTTTTGACTTTCAAAAGTAGTCTTTAAGGAGTGAGACACTTCGCTCAATCACATCTTATATACACTACATCTGAGGACATCAAGTCTACAACTATTCCCCACCAAACGTGATCAATGCACTGTTCACTTACAATCATCCATCGAGGTAGATTTGTTAGAAAGAAATTGGAATTCTTTGGAAATCTTATCATCTCCAGACGATGAAATCAAATTTTTCTCAGTGAAAACCTCTTGAATGATGCATAGACAGTAACGGCATTACACTGGATTCAAAGCAAACAAAAGAGAGTCCCAAATGTAATGCCTTCAACCGTTTTTGTGATCTTGGTGTGCAAGTCTGAGATAGGAAGCATGAATAAGAGGTTACAGAGAAGTTCACAGTGTTTGGGCAGATGGGTGGCACAAGAATCTAACGACCACCAAAAGAAATAGAGAAAAAAATAGCTGAGCAGCCTGGAACGTGCCAGCCTGCAGTAAGAAAAAAAGTACATGGGACAACAGCCAATCCCCTTGTGAAGGCAACACCACTAATAGCTATGCTTACTAGACACAAAAATTCCTTACATTTTCCTCACAACCAACCTATTTTTCCTGAAATTTCCCTGATATCAATTGATGTACAGGGTGTCCCATAAATGTCACGCCACAGTGACACTGGAGCTAGGGCACCCTGTATAAACACCATGTTATCACGGAAAACATGAGAAACATTCCTGGTCTCTTTGCTTGAATCCATTTATGTAGATGGAGAGGACATTGCATCATCAAACTAAAGCCTGACAACTAAAATAACGACCATATTGTTAAATCCCGACCACTACTCACTCTTCTATGGATAGTACGACAGATTGGACGGATAAACAAGTGTGAAGCCACAATATCAGCAATCATGCGAAATTTAAGGTAACTTTTGCAACATCTATCTCCCCTTAAATAACCTATCCACTATAACCTATGATATAGGTTTTGAATTACATGGAAAACTTGGAATTTTTATATTAATTTATTACTACTTCGATATACATGTATACAAGTTTAACAAATATATGCACACCTAAAATAAATACCGTATTTAATCGCATATAAGACAAGGTTTTGTTTTCACTTTTATCCGCTTAAAAAATCAGGGTCGTCCTATGTGCGTGAACGAAGGATTATTTGCTTTTTTTTTCTGGGTTAGTGTCAAGGTTGAAATCAAAGTCACCCTAGTTGGAAACCTTGTATGACGGGTGACCTGTCACTATTTTTGTATCTGCTGTGGCAGACGATGCCATGCTACATGTGCTTTCGGAAGCACAAGCCCTGCCGGTGAGAATAGGGGCAGCCACTACATCCGGTGGGCGCCAACGACGAGCAAAGGAGTCTAGAGTGGAATATCTCTCTCGGGCGACCGGGAAGCTTTGCTTGTCGGCTCTGGGTCATAACAATTTATTTGTCACACTGACAAGGTATTCAGTTAACATTGTCAGAGCCTGAGAATACATTGTCATTGTCAGAGACATATCCTTTTGAGTGACGAATGCATTGTCACGAGTAAAACGTAGTTTCTGTTCTCCCCACGTCACGGCAACCCATTCCATACACTGGTTTAGTGACAGATCACCCTTTGTTACCACCGTACTGTAAACTTGTGCATTGCTAGACCGTGGGAATAGAAAATGGAGAAAGTGCGGAGAACACAGTACACTGCTTCTTTCAAGAGAAAAGTTATTTTGCACGCGGAAAAGAGCAACAACTGCGCTGCAGGACGTGAATACGGTGTATCAGAAGTGTGTGTACGGAAGTGGCGTAATCAGCGAGATTCGCTGTTTAATTGCGGAAGTACAATAAAATCATTTCATGGACCGAAAATCGGTGAACATCCTATGATGGAAGAAGAGCTACAAAACTTTGTGAGACACATGCGCAACATGTACATGCCTGTGGAAGTGGAAGTTCTTCAAGGGAAAGCCAGAAATCTCACGAGAGAATGCGGAATTCCAGAACAAGAATTCAAAGCCAGTCGTGGTGGGGCATACCGCTTCAAGAAAAGAGCAGGATTCTCCATAAGATGACAGACCTCCATTGTTCAGAAGTTACCTCCTGATTACGAAGCCAAGCTGATCCGATTTCAAAGGCATGTCATCGATCTAAGAGAGCAGACAGAATTCTTAATAGGACAAATTGGGAACACAGATGAGATGCCAATTTACTTCGATATGCCAGGAAATACGACTGTTCACCCGAAAGGAGAAAAGCAAGTATTGATACGGTCAGGTGGCAATGAAAAGCAGCGAATCACAGTGATGTTGGCATGTACAGCCTACGGTCATCGGTTACCGCCATATATCACACTGAAACGGAAGTCAATCCCAAAGAATGAAATCTTCCCAAGAGACGTTGTTATTCGATGCAACGAAAAAGGCTGGATGAACAATAAGTTGATGATTGACTGGCTGAAAACAGTATGGCTTCGCTGCCCAGGGCAGGGTTGTTAAAAAACCCGGGTTTTTTAAAAAAACACAACCCAGTGAGTTTTTTTGGGTTTTTGGGTTTTTTTGGGTTTATTGTAGAAAAGCTTATGCCAGCGTTTTAAAATGATGATATAAAAATATACTTGCCGAATGCGTATTCCTATCCATAAATAAACTACAGACTATAAATTAGTGGTACTGCGTGTTTTCAAATGCAAATGTTAACAGGTTGTATTACCAACAAAACTAGTTCATATTCTAAACTTGCAATGAAAATATTAAAAATTTGCGGGTGAATTTATGTATTTCCAGGATAGTGGCGAAGCATGGATTTAGAACTGGATGGAGTTAGAGGAAGTGCTTTCAAAAGGAGACTCGCTTAGTAGTTGATAGTATTGGGTAGTGATATATACACTAATATACCTTGCAAGCCACGTGGATAGCAAGACTATGTGGCGCACCCATTGCGGGACAAAATAGAAGGAGTCATCCTTCGAAGCGATGTCCTCCCGGCACTTGTTGTAAGCAAGGAGATTATTTATTTGTCCGCTGGCAATCGCAAGCGGCTCAAGCAATAAATTATTCATGGATGATATACTTCTTTACTGGGTTCGAATGGGAGAAAACATTTCTTACTTCACATTGAAATTCAAAATTGCTTCAATTGACGCTTTGCCACTATTCTAAGGGTGCTTTCCAGTTACCTTTCGCAACTAGGCACACATCGCTGCAGATAGATATGCATTCGGGCTAATACAGTGGAACCTCGATCTATCGTTCCCGCATTGATCGTTTTCCCACATCTACCATTCGCCGTTTTTGGACCCAAATGAAGTGTCATATAGACAATGTAACTTAGACGTATAATAGAGAAATATTTTTTATTACAGAATAGTTAAGACTATATTTCAAAATGCCATTTGGATCTGGTCGCAAAGAAGCTGCAGAATGGTCAGAAGTAATTAGAGAAGAAGACACAGGTCATGTTACATGTAAACACTGCAAAATCAAAATAAGTTCAAAGATTGAACGAATATGGGCTCATCTGGCAAAGTGTTTCAAACAGCATTCAACTCAATCAGCTTGTACAGTTTCTGCTGAAAGTGCCTTCATGAGTTCCTCTGCAGTGCAAAATTATTCAGGTGCAGTTAAGAGGAAGCAAATTTCACTTGGTGAATATGTTGTGAAAACGACGAAACAGCAAAAAGATTACATCGATGTACAAGTTCCCAAATTTTTCTATGCAAATAATATACCTTTCAACGCAGCTTCAAGTAAACACTTTAAAGATATGATTCAAGCACTACGTCCAGGCTTCACTGGTCCTGATCGATTGTCATCAGCTGGTGAGCTCTTGAATAAAGTTGCCGAAGAAGTAGAGAGTGAAACTTTACTTCAATTACAGAATGACCATGGCAGTGTCACGCTGTTGATGGATGGTTGGTCAAACATAAAAAGTGACCCAATAGTTGCTACAAGTCTTCATACTGGAGAAAGCACCTTTTTGTTGGACACAGTCGATTGTGGAGCAAAATCAAAAACCTCAAATTACTGTGCAGAATTGGCAAAAAAGTCAATACAAATAGTTGAAGAAAAGTATGGGAAAAAAGTGTTTGCCATTTGCACCGATAACGAGAGCAAGATGATTAAGATGAAAGAATTACTTCGGACAGATTTTCCAGATTTGATTACTTATGGCTGTTCTGCACATTATATTAATTTACTGGAAAATGAAGTGACACCAAAAACAGTTATCAAAAATATAGTTGAAGTACAGACATTCTTTCGCAATCATCATCAACCTCATGGATGGTTAAAAGAAAAAGACGGCCGTATGCCACAAATACCCAACTCTACTCGATGGAATTCGCAAGAAGAATGTGTCAATACATACATAGAGAATTACTCCAAGTATGTTGAAATAATGACTGAACATGGAGGCAATATTCTCCCAAATATTACCAAAATATTGGACAACGTACGCATTTACAAGAATGCTGTACATCTTCTGCGGCAGCCAAAAACAGTTAGTTGTAAATTAGACCGTTTTCAAGCAGACACAACTACCATCGCTGAGGCTGTAGAATTGTGGTTAGATCTCTAAGAAGGTGATGACTTGGAACCATATAGAATTGAGATAAAGAAGCGGATGGATCAAGCTCTACAGCCAACTCATTTTTTAGCAAATTTGTTGAGTCCTAAATACAAAGGCCAGAGACTTTCTTCGGAGCAAGAAACTAAAGCAGAAAATTGGATTATAGAAACAAATCCTGGTTGGATTACTTATGTGATGGCTTTCAAGATTCAGGATTCAAATTTTTATCCTCCATCATTGTTTCAAAAACCTGTGGTAGAACAATTTCGTGAATCAAAGTGGTGGAATCTTCTAGCTTTGAAATCTGCAAAAAACGACAAATTACCACAAGACTTTTGCCTTTTTATGCAATGTCTAAGTAATTGTCCTGCAAGTTCTGCTTCAATTGAAAGTATTTTTTCTACATATGGGCTTGTTTGGTCAAAACTAAGAAACCAATTGGGCAAAGAAAAAGCTGAAAAACTAGTCAAGATATATAGACATTTACGTTTACAACGAAAGGACAAGTGAAACGACTATATCACATTGTAGGAAGTGGTGGAATTTTTAATTTTATAAACAAGTGGCGAAGAAACGTTTTATTTTTTTATGTTCCTAAATCAATTTTTACTTTGATTTAAATTTTAAATTTTGTAATCAGAGGTGATTTTATTTCTTATATAAATATTAATCTCTCGTTAAAATGTCACTGTGATTCAAGACAGAAAATACAGTTAATATGTTTGTTAATTAAAAAAGGAATAGTAGAAATACTGTATTCTTTTATATGAAGTTGTGATGCCATCTTACTTTACGATGTACCTACCAGTATTATGAAGAAATATTTTTCATTTGTGAAAAGTTGCTAAATCTTTGTATGGCTTTTGAACTAATTTAGTCTTTGGATCTGACTTTTGTTTGTTTTATTAATACTAATATTTCGATTAAATTTCAGTATGAGTTAATACTGAAATTATTTTAATATATATTTATCGATTTAAATGAAAAGTTGAAAGACTGTATCATTGTCTATTAAGTTATAATTGTACTTCCTTTGTTATGTATATCATGAAGAAACATTTTATTTTATTAAACCTTTCTAAGTCTCTGAATAATTTTCTAATTAAATATGGTAATATTTATCATCAGAGATGATAATGTTCGTTTTACTTATATTTAATGCCAATTAAAACATAGTGGCTGAAAACCCTGAGAAGAAGACAGGACAACTAAATCAGCCACATCATGAGGCATGATGGACTGAAGAAGATAATTGTCGAAGGATTAGTGAATGGGAAAAAAAGCAAAGAAAGGCCTCGTTTGATATATGCACATCGAATGATGTAGGACATACAGGAAAAGAATTACGTAGACATGAATACACTAGCCGATAGGAGAATTGAGTGGAGAGCTGCATCAAACCATTCTTAGGATTGTTGACCCATGATGAAAAGTTATTCAAGAAAGTAAATTCTCTTTAATTGTGTAATTTAAAGAAATTTCTGAAGGTCAATGTTATCTAAATAATTTAAACTTAACCAAATTTAATTAATTCCTTGTTTCATTCAAAAAATAAATTGCGCTTTATGGGTTTTATTGGGTTTTTTTAAGTGGGTTTTTTTAAAAAAACCCACGTGGGTTTTTTTGGGCTGGGCAAAATACTAACAACCCTGGCCCAGGGGCATTACTAAGGCTACCGTCGATTTTTGTGATGGATGTGTTCAGGGGACACCTCACAGACTACGTAAAAAGCTTGTTACAGGAGAATACGAGCACTCTCGTGACCATTCCTAGGGAATGACCTCACAATTACAACCACTGGACGTGTGCATCAACGAGCCATTTAAAGATCGAGTGAGGAAACTCTACACGGAATGGCTTACTGCTGAAGATCGAGAAATGACTGCAACTGGCCGCATCAAACGGGCCAGTGCTTCACAGCTTGCTTCATAAGTGTCAGTTGCTTGGAAGAGCAAACCTCAAGAGATAATATCGAAATCCTTCAAGAAATGTGGCATTTCCAATTCACTCGATGGATCAGAAGAATAAGCTTTATGGAGCGATAGCGACAAAGAGGAGAGTTCTGGTGAATGTTCGGAAGGAGAGTCAGAATAGGCGGAAGCAGAAAGTGCGATGAAGGAATCAATATCGCATGACCGATTTCCTGATACAATCCTGAATAAACGAGTTAGGAAGACCAGTTTTTGATTTTTTTCCCTAAAATCCTACCTCGTCCTATATGCAAAGTCATCCTATAAGCGAGTAAATACGATATTTCAGTTACTTAGTGCAATGGATTCTAATTGATTTCACTATAGTTTTCTCTGAGAATGTGGATAATTATTAATTTAAACAAATAAACAATAAATGCAAGGAGAATGCATATTTGATAAGTAAGTATGTACATACCCAATTCTAATATGGTATCAATCGAAAACATAGTGAAATCCAAAATTAGTGCATTATCCCACAAGTGATAAAGGAAAATGAGGGTTACCAAAGATGATAGACAAGCTTCAGCTTATAGCATTGGCCAGTATAGCAAATGCCTACCCAATATATACCTCAATGATTACATATAATCCATCGCCAGCCAAATATTGCACTACAAAGTCCATATCAACAAAGAGTCGATCCTCTGTTAGTTCACTCTTCTGTTCTGATAACACAGTGCAGTATCATTCTGCTTATATAAACCACAAAACAGATTTCTTGTCTCCACTCACCTTCCCTCTACGGCCCTCGTCCCTTTGCGTACTTGAGACGATGACCTCCTCGGCAGGATACTCATCCGTACGAGCGACTGGAGTCTCCTCTTTCACTTTCACCACTCCTTCCACTTGATCGCTGGGCTTCCTCCTGGTCTGACTGCTAGGTATTGTCCGTGTAGTCTCTCTCATGCTCAACTGAAAAGTAAAAGGAGTCATCAGAGCAGGAATAACTATTAAATGATACAATTCCACCCATTACACCCCATGCCACATGTCCATGCAGTGGCTCATAAGGCAGTATAAAGATGTAGATTATTTATTTCAATGCCAAATTTTAACCTCATTAAAATATTTTGAATAGGAATCACAGAGTTTTTCCAATAATTTCTGAAATCCGTCACATGTGCCATTTAAACCACAACTGTATTTTTAAGGAGGGTTTACTTAAAGGCAGGAAAAGGCCATTTGCTAATCGAGTAAAATCCACTGCTTTTGACTAAGCTTCGATTTTTAAATAAAACATTAACAATTTTTTAGTGTAGCCAGTATCATACAAATTTCCTTCCCCAGGAGAGAACAAAGCAACTTTGCTTCTTTGATTTTATGTTTATCTCTTGAAGAGCATTCAAACTGCTTCTTGGAAACTCCAAATATGAATTGAAATTACTCCCAAACCAATCATTCTATAGTCAGAATGCTTTCAAGCCAAATTCCTTCAACTCAAGCACAAAATTCAGACAGCATTTAACTATTGTTCCCCTCTCCTTTCCCTACACTTTATCAACCCCCTCCAATCCCCTTGTTCGACATCCCTTCTCGCATCCCATCCTGAAAAGACAAACTTCTGCTTCAAAATTAAAAAAAGAAAACCTTTTCCCGAGAGGTAGGGACTCTTATCAAAATAATTTCCCTTGGTAGTTTTCAAATATCAACTCATAAGCTATTCACAGTTTGACTTTGTGTTATTTACATTGCATCTAGAAGATAAAAAAAATTTGTCCACTGGGGTCCATAGCACGTTTACTGCTCTCATTTCGTGAATAGATCACTCTAGGAAGCCTAGATTAAGGCAGGGTTTATTAATTCATAAATTTACCCTGCCCAATTATTGGTCCATTCTTGGGATGTTTTACCACTCCAAACTCTAGAACAACATCAAACGACTTCATTATTCAATGGACATGCTCCCTAAACTCAATTGAACTGCTATAATCTGGTTAATTATGAGTAAAAATTAAGTAGCTGCAAACTTGTGATTATAAGGCTGTCAGCTTAGATAATTGCCTAAATTCCTGTCATGATCTTAAAAACAGGAACAAGGCAAAGGAGACTTCAGGACCTTCGAGACCTCAAATCATAAGAAAACATTTCTATTCAATCTAAAAGGGAAATGCCTATATATGGAATAGGATAAAATTTCAAACTGATGTAATCATTGATTTTACTTAGAAGAGTCTAGATGTCTCATTCCCCTTAACTATCCAATAGCACAAGTTTTATTGTAGCATAACTTAGTTTTTAATGGTGTTACAATGTTTCGGTTTTATTTCTCATGAAACTATTTGTAATCGACCGAACACACATTCTTCACGCTGCATTCCGACAGTTAAAAATGACTCGATGTTATGTAATTCACTCTTTCAAAATCCTAAGCTCTATCCTCAGCTGGAAAAATTATTGACTTCAGCATCCACTCTCGTTATGCAAAATTGATGCACTCAGCTAATTCACTGTCGACATTCTGCACAAAAGAAAGCCTGCACTACCATCCTGCCTTGAGGAAAGGCTGGACTCCACTAAACGTGATCTAAAATGGGCCACGGATTCTTCCTTCGCTGGGAGTGGGCAAGTAGGAGAGGTGTAATTTATTAGCAGTTACTATTCAGTTGGGTTATTTTGGTCTTCCGTTTGATTGTTTGCAAACCAGAAATAGGAGTGGATCCGCTAATCTGGATAATATCTACATGTCTCATTTGTAACAAATAGAAGACATGGAGAGGATATGTCCACCCAAGGTAATAGAATATTACTTTCTCTGAAACCATGATGCCCATCTATAGTCTCCATCTTCCTGCATATGACAGCAATATATTGCATGACAATTATGATTCTTGCTTTGGCCTTAGTGTGAGGGTCATCCCAAGGAAATATATCTATATTATCTCAGCAAAGAAAGTGTAATGAAACAAAGACACTGATTTGAAACATGTGTCCCAGTAGTTGCTCCAGGGACTGCTTGGCCATTTTGATGAAGATAACAAACACTCACCACTAAGCCCCTGTTGGTGATCATCGTTAGGAATGTAATCTTTGTGTGGATGCACATCGTCTTGAATTGTTTGAACTCCTTCACTTTTTCAACGCATTCCTTGCAAATGGTCCATGGCAGTCCGTCTTCCTTGGACACCTTTGAAGAAGACGAGAGAAGAGAAGTATCAGAAATCATGGTAATTTTTTTTCCAGGTGGTCAGTATAAAAGGGTATTATAAGAAAGACATTAAGAAATACACATTTTATACAATTCCAGCCACATTCATAGCACAATGTAATTTTCTTGTGTTTTATTTTCAGCTCATGCAAATTTCTTTATCTTGCCAAAGGTTTGGATTGCATGGGCGAAGTACTCTGGAGAGACTCAGTTTAAATGGGATGCCAGCTCTATCTCGTCCATCCATTAACAATCGGTATGCATACGTCAGAGAAAACTATTAGTTTCAAATCTCAAAGTTAGCTATCAATTATCGTTACGGTAACTAAAAAATTGACTATTAAACTTTCAAGCCATGAAATTGCATTAAATAATACAGCGATTTATTCTTACACTTCAGACACTTTATAATTATCATCGACACGCATAAATTATCATAAATAAACTGTGATGTTTTTGGCTAAATTTAAACTACTTCTGCTGACTATCCATTGCTACATTACAGTACGTATTCTTTGATGGCAATATTAAGTTTAATTTACCCTGTATATATTTTACACATTGCACAGGAATGTACTGTTTTCTTTTCTAATTGTCTGGCATTCCACCTTCTATAATATCACACGGCTAATAATTTGCTATAAATTTTATTTAATCACAACTTCATCCCTAACATGTAATGGACGGCTCATACTGATTTTGAGACGGTAAAATTATATCTCACAAGGCACATTAAATTCACTACGAAATAATTCATCCAACGAGACAGACCAATACTCAAAACAAACAGGAAGGTGTACCACCTAAATTCTTAACCAAGCGCTGGCTTTGGTGTACCCGAGTTGATACGAGAAATTAACTTGCATGGCAGGGAAATGCAGTTACACGTTTCAAAGGAGATAAGTCAGCTGTACGTCATCTGGAAAGGGAGATATGAAGAAAATTCCTCTGATCCTCTTTGCATGGAATTAACCCAATATATTTGGAAAGGTGTGTTACCCTATAAAACAAAGCTAAGAGCCACCATCATCCACTGCCATCCTTCCCCTACACAATTTACAGTAGTTCTAACATCATTTCGCACGTACAAGTTAGGAGTGACACATAAATGAATATACGCGCAACATTTGCCATGAAACATATCCATCTTTTTTAGTAAATGGGGCAAAATAACCACATCATTTCTACACTTGACCGACATATACGTGACACACGAAACAATGGTACAGACTTACCTCCACCTGAAGGAGTTCCTTGATTATTTCCCACAGTCGAAAACCCTGATATCCACACGGATCGAAAATACAGATCAAATCTTCTTCTTTCGCAAGACACAGTCGACAAATGGGTGCTTCTTCATCGTCCGAGAAATCGCTAACACTCCTAAGCATGATGGCTGTTTACCAAAGATACACAGGAATGTTTATAATGCATGCAACACAAACTCGCGGTTTCACATTCACATTATAATACCCCAGTTCGTATAAGAGTAACTGATGTCTTCCGTTGTCATAGAAACGAAGTTGCGAAGGGAATTGCGTGGATCCTGCCAGGTCATTCAGCATACAAAAAAAATTAGAAAGGACGGTTTAAGTAGGTCAAGTAGCGACGTAACAGCGGGAAATCGGTGGTATCCGAATAGGATGAATATACCAATACTAATATTTTTCTCACGTTATTCGCTACCTCATATGGCACAATAGTTACAATTTTTCTTCCTAGTTCATCTATTCACGAACGTCTCGTAATCGTTTGGCTTGTTTACGTTGACATTTATTAATTAATGATAGTGTTTTCACCCACCTGAAGTAATACCTAGCCGCAAGAGACAGATGGCAGCACTTTTGAGGAAGAACTTATCAGCGGTAATTAAAATTTCATCTTCAAGAGGAGTTATGAAATTACCGATGAACGCCGCGCACTTCCTAATCACACCAAGATATAATCTAGATAAACTTAGATACATGCACACAATGATAGAAGCCATATGTTTTTCTTTTCCATTGCTTCCAGTTATTAATGTAGAGGGCTCGCAACGAATATTTACATTAATGCAGCGTTCGATAATATAATTGAAAGGTGTTCGTCACATGGCAATGGAAACAATTTTGTTTGTTGTAAATATTGTAGGCATTGATTTTACCGAGAGAGCGATATGGAAGATGAATGTGGTTTACGCATATGATAGTTTTCATCCTGATCCTCACCACATTGTGTAATAGAAGACCATTGAAATCAGTACGACAAATATCTCCGGCAGTAATTTCAGACGCAACATCATAAGGTGGAGGATAGAAGAGATACACATCACTCTTGAAGACATTGAATGCCAAGAGACTTACTATGGGTAAAATGTTAGTGCGACAGGTCCATCGAGTGTCTTACATATGTCTATTCCCTTTCTACCTATGGTTAACAATTACTTAAGAATATTATCGTTGCGCAAAACGAAACTAATAGGACTCTGATTAATTATTGGTTTGAAAGGAAGAGCGCGGCACTCCTTGGTATTTTCACATATCCTCATGAAGGTGAAATTTTAATTACCGCTCCTATTTTGCTTTCTCTAAAGTGCTGCCATCTGGCTCTTGCTGCCTCCACTTCAAGTCGGTGAAAACACTACCATTAATTAAAGTCGTTTGCCCTTAAACTATTTGCACCGAGGCTAATAATGTTGTCACTTTATTAGTGATGTGGTCAACAAGACAGCTCAGTCAAAATTACGTGAGACCATTTATATTCATGCGTGAGACTAATACGCGCTCAGTCATAATTACGTAAGACAATTTTGGCAGTAAAGAACGACCATCAAAACCTATCCACAACAAAAAAAGAACAAATCGTATTTCAAGTGATACATAATTTAAATAAATATAAAGATAGCTCACGTTTATCGGGTCCATTGTTGTATGAATTATTGAAAGTGGCGGTACGGCGGCTCCGCACCATCTATAGGACGAAGACTCAACAACAAAAACAACTCGCTGCCGTGTATGCGCGTGTTCCATCCATCTGTTACACTGCGGTCGGTGGTTTGTTTACAAATTTATTGACGACTTGTGTCTGGTTAAAACGATTTTATTATTTTGTCCTGCGTTTATCTCTCGAGTGGGTGATTAGACTTTCAGCATAGTGACTTAAATACTAATAAATGCTTTTAAGTGAGGTTCCTCTCTCAATTTGAAGAAGATATGTGATTTACCAGACTATCTGTTCAACAATGGCGAGCAGCACGACTTCCCATTTGGAATTTAAACTATGCAGGCTATGCCTCTGCAGAGGGCATAGTCTAATGGATATATTTTCTGTTAGTTATGCAAGGGATTTCTCTGTCGCAGACACAATTGAAGATCTGTTGACATTCAGAGTAAGTAGAGGTGTGTCCGCATATAGTAGGGTATTATCATTTGGCCAGTTTTTGTCTGATGGTCACCAAATTCAGGATTTATCAATTTTATTATACCTAGTATTGTTTAGAATGTAAAATAATTGATGAATCCTGAATTTGGTGACCATCGGACAAAAACTGGCGTAATGATAATACCCTACTATAACCGTGTTTCCTCTTTTATTTATAGTGCGAATGTTTTGGTGATAATTTTGTGGCTTCATGCGCTGAGAAGTGTTTGCCATCTTTGTAACGTATGACATGAAGTGACGCAGCTTTGTAATGCAGTTTAACTTGCATTTAGTAAATATTATACGAGGTGTATCACTTCGACATGAGGCGAAAATTAGTCCGCATCCATTGATGTGGTAAATATATTAATGACGGTTCCACCAATCGGTCGGTGCGGCTAATGGTTCTAATACATTACTCAACCAATGCTTTGATGGGTTCAGTGTCAAATTGATGTATTCACATATAATTGATTAAATTATATATATTTTTATTACACACATATCATATTACTAATGTGGGAATATTATATCTTCGGAGAAGTGGATAATTTTCGCGCGTCTTTTCGTCTACTGCGATGTTAGCTAAGCGTGTATTTTGCGGAAAAGTATCGATCCTTTATAGTGTCACTCCATAAATTCTAGACTGCCAGTATAAAAACCGTCTTTGCAAGATTCTGTCAATGGATCGTGTTGGCCATATGTTATTTTTGGGGATAGAATAAATCAAAGCCTTTAATGATGGACGTAGGTCTAATTTTTTAAATTTCTTTTTGCAAGAATTTCAAATTCTCACTTGAGGAATGTGGTTCGGTCGCCTCAGTATTGATTATGCGTTTCGTGAGAGTGTAAACCCCTAAGTTTGTATACGGCTGTAGAAACAATGATAGAAAACTGGATGAGTTTAATCGATGAAATCTTTTTTCCATTCTCGTCCACTCAGATAGTGCAGAGGCCTGGATTCCCGTGGCTGGTGTGCTCAACGTGCATGACAAAACTGACGGAGTTTCGTCTCTTCAAGCAGCAATGCCTGGAGTGCAAGATAACGTTCGAAAGCCGATTCATGGGCATGGAGTCAAGGATCAAAGTGGAAGAGGTGAGAGGCGAATTATGCACTCTTCTAAATTTAACATCCATCGAATCAAGTTATCATTAATTTGCAACATTTTTAAAATTTCATCATTCACTCTCCCCATGCAAGAGATTTCTCCGTCATAAATGTGGATTTGGGCTTTGACATATTTATCCTTTCATGCGCTCTGCTTGTTGCTTCATCTTCAGAAGAGAACAACTGTTGTAAATTTCTTACAATTTCATTTTTGGCTGAGTATAGTTTCTGTACTGTATGCCATCATCAGGTGTACGTACCTCAGTTGACTTACCCATGTAAAGACCCAACCAACACATAATCGGCTGTTGATAGCAATTGTGCGTCAAAATTGCAAAACATCATATAAATGTGCATGGGTAAATTTTATGAAAATGCGGCATGCATAAATCATTACTGTGCGCCTAAATATGCTGAGGAAGGTTATCCTAAAATACGAGGAGAGAGATAGTTCTGGTTTCATTGTGAAAAATATTTTATTTTAATATACAATGAAATATACCTCTCAGAGCTTACCTAGTCCTTAAGTCGTTAACTATCAAAAATTTAATTTCATGTTTAAAAGAGAACTTGTAACATGGATCAAGGCTAAACACTTTTGGTTACTCAATGAAGAGGAACAGTACTACGGAACGTTGAGCCCGATACAAAATCAAGAAATGAGAGTGCATTATGGGATCGTGTCATGACCTGGGTATAAGGACCTTGGTTTTCATTAACTGACAGCAATCCCACCTGCAGAGCTTATTAGGAAATAATGCCTAGTAACTCCCTCAAATCCTACCACGCCAGACTTACGGACTACAATAGGATTTGCTTTGCTAGTAAATAACATGCAGTTGTCATTTTTGGATCTTTTATTGAAACGCAAGGTTTATTACTCTCACCGGATCCAAATAGCTAAAATAACTACAAGTTTTAAGGGTGTACTCATTGTGATCTTCCCACAAGTCATTCTTAGAATTCAATTTATGTAACATAAATACCCACGATGACCTGTATCACCATAGAATAATATTTTGCCGTATGTACTCAAGGAATAATAAATGCCAGGACTTGCCGACAAGAACGTCAATTTTAAACCAATATTTTTCGATGAAGTGATGACACGGAACGGCAATGAGGGTCACTCAATGAAGGGTCAACCGATGATGTAAAGTTGAGGTCGACATGAGATCAATGGCCTTGTTTCAGTCGTTTACTTAGCATTGATCTGAACACGATCGACAAAAGGTCAACCATTTACATACCGTTGAGCTCAATTTCAGATCAACAGCCATGCATCAACTGTTTCTCTGCAATTGACCTAACCTTTATGTAAACGGATCCAGACTGTTCCAGCTGGGGATGGATAGGGGTTTAGATGGAGTGGGTGTTGACGATGGGGTGGGTAACTGTCCTTATTAAGTTGACGTCAATTTGGTGTTTGGGGGTATATGACTCATTTGGTTAAGAGGAGAGTGAGGAGAGGGGCTTATGGTTCAGGAACTTTGAGTTTAGTTGACTGGGTGATAATGGGAACATACAATATTTAGCCTTGCTGTTAAAAATTCAAATTGCTCTAAGCGATGTAATTTATGCCCCTTTTCATAGGTATGCAGGGTTGTTGCGTTGAAATAATGGAATTGTTGGACTGACATAAAAGTTTCATAGAGCATGGTTTTCTTCTTTTTGGTATGATATTTGTCACACAAAATTGCCTGCCCGTCCCCAAATTGTGCACTACTAAGTGGGGAAAATCATTCTCCATCTGGTCTTGTAAATTATGAACTCCCTGCTAAATAAAATCAAATTATCCAGGAACGTCTCACAGTCCAAAAGGAGCATTACAGATAATTTATTTTCCCCGGTGTCCTGAACTCCATATTTTTGGCTCTCACAAACTGAGGAATATTAATTATTTGTGCCTGTTATTTTCTTATTTGTATTGTTATTATGAAATAATGTTCCAAAGATTGTTTCAGAACAATAAAATCTGTTTCCATTTCTATAGCGATTACTGCACAACAAAATGTGAAGAATTATTCTATATCTCTACTTGTAAATTATTAACTCCAAATTTTTTATTATGCCAGCTTTTTATTTTATGATTATTTTATCCTTCAGTGTTCTGGCTGATTATTAGTTACATTTTGTTTATAAATATGATAATTGTTTTAATTGTCGCACAGTTTCACAAAATTTTTTGCATTAGTTGCCACATGGTGGCAAGTATTTTGAATATATGTTCCAGGGGACTTTGTTCCTAGAACATTAAAGTTGTTTCTATTCTATTTTATCTGTTCTCTTGCTTCATTGTTTGACCTCATCGTGGAATCATTCTTATCATTCTCAATGAAAAGTAACTCTTTTGATGTTTAAAATGTTTTTCCTCAAAACTGTTCTCCCAATTGCATCACAGTTTTTCAAAATCCCATATTAATAATTTCCATAAGCGCTCAGATATCATCTGGACACCATCTCTACTTACAATTCATTTTGCTCATTTATATTCCATCCTTCACTCTGTCATTTCCCTTTCATTCATCTGGAGCGAGTGCATTTGCAAAACATTGAATAGTCACGTTGACATTTTGCATCCCTGCTTTACACCCTGTTTTATTTCTAACCAGTTAATCAAGACCCCACTCACTTGAACACTTTCACTCCTCTTGTCATACGACACCAACATGACACACTCTAGTTACTCATTCACTCCACAGTTCTTCATGACCTTCCTCACATTATGTTATTCACCCTGATATATGGCTATTCTTAAGCCACAAATTGACAGTTTACTGTCTTTTGTTAGTGCATGCAACCTTCTCGCACTTGGTGGAGTGTGAACAGCTGATATCTACATCCACTCCCAGGCATAAACCCTAACTGAACACTTTTGCTGAAACACTCAATCAGACAAGTTCAGTGTAATTTTTACGTTTGGTCTTCCCACCCCTCCTTGTGAACCATAGAACTCTTATCACATTCCTCCTGGATTTACAATAATAGAAGCTTCTACACGTAAATTATTCTAATAAAAGATGTATTTTATTGGTCATTTATCTCTACACTCCAGCATTTCTGTGGATATCCCGTCTGCCAATGCATCTCTACCATTTTTTAATATTTTTCCTGTGGGTTAACACCTCATTTTAATTTTTTCCTTTGGTTGTCCTATGACTCAGGATTCAAATAGAGCATGTTCAGGGTGACTATTTAACTGGCAGTGAGCCAACCACCATTAATTCTCTGTGAATTCTGTGCGTAAGCTTTTAGTTTTGATAGCTTTGGGCACTTGATTAATGTAACCATATTTTGAGGTGACATTTACATGAGTCTGTTTCATTTAGTTCTGAGAATATCTCTGGGAAATATGCTTCATTCATCCATCCCTTTGGTGCTATGGCTCGCGAGATGCCTGCACCTCTAGAATTATTCATTTTCAATCCTTCCTGATTTCGGCCTTTGTCCTCCGTCTTCTTACCCCCATTCTCTGCTGATCATCCAGCCATTTTTTTCTGAGCCTTTCTCTCCTCCTTCTTCCTCCCAGTTTCACATGAACAACCAAGTGCTAGACTGCTGTTTCCGGCCTTCGATGGAGTTGTCCTGCCCATCTGATCCTTCCTTTATTTATATCACACTCTATGTCTGGCTCTGTACACTGTGTCCCATTTCTTGTTTTACTCACTCCCTTCACCCTAAAGCATTCTCTGTATTTTTCTTTCCCATTCAGTATCCATATTGAGGATCCATAAACTGCCGTTGGTTTCAGGAGAGTTCTGTACAAGTTGACCTATATTGCCCTGCTTATGTTTTTCAACTGCACTTTTAGCCGAAGAGAGAAATATCACCAATTACTGATAGCTGTTCTTTACTATATTTCTTCAGGTATGACATTATTTTCTGTAATTATTGAGCTCAGTTTTTTGAATTGTCAAACTCTCTCAAGAGTCAAATTCTCCTATCCTTAATGTTGCCATTCTTCTCTTCCCTCTCCAATGTTTCTTCCTGACTTCATATAATTCGTCTCATTTGCTTCGACCCTAAGCCCAAAGCATCTTCCTCTAGCTGCACAAATCCTTCAACTTTTCATGTATCTGCCTGACTGCTTTCTCTAGTGTGATATCGGAGAGAACTGTTGACAGAGCATTGTCCTGTCTTGAACCTCTACAGTTTTCAAACCCGCCCTTCATTCCTCCTTCCAGCATAACTTAACTCCTTGTTCCTTCTTATATTGTTTTTGTGAGATGTATCAGTTTATTGGTATCGGTTATTAGTCTGGCCTCGATTGTGTTTCAGAGTGCCCTTCTCCTGGCCTTTGGGGAACTATTACCTCATACAAGGCAGTATTGTGCAATGTTCATAGCAGCACTTACTCGCTTATTCTCAGCTGTCCACCATATCTTAGGGACCATTCAGCAGGAGTCATTACAATTTCTCAATGTTTTTCCTTCTGTTACCTTTTTAATACTTACTTATTTCCTTTTGGTTGTCCATTGACTCAGAATTCAAACACGTTATCCAAGGAAATAAGTCGACCATGAGTCTGTTTGTTGGCTGTGATTTTCATGTGTAAGCATTCAATTTGATCATGTATCAGCCATTTGTTTATTGTAATCAGGTTCTGTGATGGCATTTACAAATGTCAGTTTTATTTTATTCTGGGAACATCTCTGAAAAGTCTGCAGTGAGTATTGTTTTGGTGAATATTTCTGGTTAAATTCCTGCGGTGAGATGGTAAAAACTTGAGGTCAAAGTGTTATACTAATGGCTGTTTGTGACTCCTCATTTCTGCTTCCATTGACTTATCTTAGCATTTATTTGCTGGATTCTTGAGGTTCTTCCTGGGCACCATGGTTTTTGTTCAGAAGGTTGGAGTGGTAATTAGTCTCCTATATTGATGAGTTTTATTGAGAGTCTGGTGCATTGAATTGACTCATGTATGTTAAGAGTTAGGTGTATGTGGTGATGATGTAAATGTTTAACTTAATGCTTATTTCTGTATACTTTTGAATTACAATAGACCCTTGCTTTATGATATTAATCCATTCCAGAGGACCGATCGTAAAGCGAATTCCATCATATGTTGAATCGGCATTATTTCCAGATGAGGAATTGGTTTGAAGAGCATCAGTGCCATTCCATTCAGTGTTCGCGACAGAGCCAATGCATACGAAATATCCTGGATTAAAATTGTTTAAAACATTATTAAACCAATATTTATAACAAAATCAGAGAAATTTGAAATTTTTAAAAGCACGCGCAAAATCAACTCAGATCATATGTCGAATCCATCGTAAGTCGAACCCATTGTAAAGCGGGGGTCGACTGTACCGTATTTAATTAGGTAAATATTATTCTGAATGCTTATGCTTTGCATTCCAATGAAATTGTGAAAATGGCAACATTAGGACTTTAAAATTCTGTGAATTTGACTGCCCTGAATGAGTTGTGTTCCCTCTGAGAGACATACTTATTTGAAGTTGCCTTTTGTCTTCATGTTAGAATGATTGTGTATTTTCTTATCAGGTGGGCAATGCACAGGTATCCGACGGCAAGTCTTTGAGAGATGCATCAGCACAAATGGATGAGGAAGATGTCTGTAGGCATATATCTCCTACATTTGATGTTCCCCAGGACATGTCACCTCGTTCTACAGTAAGTTATTTCAATTCTGATTAAATAGTTGCATTTGGGGGATTCAGATATGAATCCTAGTCGACACTGTACTTAGAATCCAACCCTTTGTATGCTCTTATTATTAATGGGTCATTCCACGTCAGATCAGCAGAGAGTTGACCCTTTGGTGTCTCTGATTCGCACTATAATTTTTGTGTGGGTTCTATCTGGTGTTAAATGAAATAGTGCAGAAGCGTTTTTGGGAAAAAATTTTTGGCAGATCTAGAGACGATCAGAGTTTTGACCATTTTGCACTTAGACCTTTTTTCTATATCTCCTAAATGAAAATAGCTAGAGAAACAGTTGACATCTTATTTTGTTTGCAAAAGAATGTATAGAATCTGTGTGTTATCATTTTTGTAAAAAAAATAAATTTTATTGAAATTGTTTAAATTTTAACTTTTAACTTTTTTAACTTTTAACTAAACTTCATGAACTTTGTAACTTCTGCCTAGGAAAATCTGTGAAATCTACAGCATTGACTTCTCACCAAAGGTTGCGAGAGTAGATAAAGATACAAAATGGCAGGCAACATTTTTAAAAAGCATATTTTGTTGTTAGCGAATGAAAATGTTTAAACCTTATCCAGTCCTACAAGTTGCACAGAAAGAAAAATTTATGCTGAGGATGCTAAGTTACAAAGTTCATGAAGTTAACAAAACTGCTTAATTTAGGTAGTGCGGGGTACATTATTGCAGTAATGCATTTTCATTGTTGGCAATATTCTATAATATAAAACATTGGTGAAATAAAAATAAATTTATCTTAAATTTGTGTATAAAGAACTGTACTAGCATTTACGCAGACCAAGATATAAATTCTCAAAGTACAACGGCACATCATTTTAATACCGACCCTCGTGGCGAATGAGGGCGTAGTCCAATATTTGAAGTTTAATATCTCTCCGTTGCTTGTTAACTGCCCATGACCAAACTTGTTTCTTAGGTAAGACAAAAGATTAACATGTCAAACTAGAAAAAATTCAAATTTAAAAATGGTTGTATTTTTGTTGTTATAGTATAATAATTTAAAATTTAAACACCTCCAATAAAATTTACTTTATTTACTAAACTGATAACACTCTGATGCTGTACATTCTTTTGCAAACAAAATAGGATGTCAACTGTTTCTCTAGCTATTTTAGTTTAGAGATATATCAAAAAGAAAAAAGGTCTAAGTGCAAAATGGTTGAAACTTTGATCGCCTCTGGATCTGCCCAAAATTTTTTTTCCCAAAATGTTTCTAAATTTTTTCATTTAAGGCCACATGAAACCCAAACAAAAATGTTGGTTCAAATTGGAGTCACCAAGGGTCAACTCACTGCTGATCTGACGTGGAACGACCCAAATATATATTAGTTTTGATAGATAGGCCATTAATATTGTTTGGTTCCGTTAATGTGAAGGAGTCACATAGTGTTTGCTATTTCTTCAAGGTGTCTCTTAAGGAGGAGGTGAGGGAAGAAAGTGAACGTTGGAGTAATGGAATAGCTGTTGAAAGAGAGGACGAGGCAAGACCCAAAAGGCCTCAACTGGAATCTGTTGAGTCTCTGCCTCTGCCACCTTATGATGTGAGTCCATTTTGTGGCCCTAAGAGTGCAACCACTGATTAAGGATGAATCTCTTGTTCCATGAAAGTTAAATGATGAACTCTTTGAAAGCTAAACACATCCCAGGATGTGAAAGACGTCATAAATATTTCTTGGAAATCGGACATATTGGAATAGCCAGCAGTTTTTTATGAAAGTGGTTTTCAATTTCATGAAGTGCAAATTAACGCAGTCTCAACTTTTCTCTTGTTTTCTCTCTAGAATTAATTTTATTTTTCTTGGGCCTCAGTGTCCACTTAGTGAATGCATAAAAGGACAGTGATGTATTTGGAGAGATTGGGAGGAGATGAAGGAATTAACAAGGGGGCTATGTGGACAAGATCCTAAGAACTCTCTGGCGTAAGGCACTTCCATCTGTGAATCAGGCCGTACTAAATGGAATTAAAATATTTCAGGCCTCCCATTCCTAGGGGAATGACTTTATTGAGGAAAAGTTAGGTCTGCTTTTCGACAAGTTAATGCCTACATAGTACACATCACTAACGAAATGCTGGAAACCTGAATATATCGTACGAATTAGCATTTATTGCACTTCATGTCAAAATAGACGTCATATTGCATTTATTAGCAATAATCGCTGTTGCGATTTTTCTATATCTTTAATTATCATAGGTGCCACTAAGACTGCTGCTGCCCTCTTCCCCCAAGTAAACAACAATAGGTTTGGCAAATAAATCTTCCAAGCTGTCCTTATTGTCCTATTATATTTGACTATAACCTATAATATTCTGACAGTCACATCTGGTATTCCTCAAGGAAGCGTCATTGGCCCTCTTTTATTCATTATTTATATTAATGACCGATGTTCATGAGTTAACAGTAAGTTAAGATTAGTTGCAGATGATACAGTTATATACTGGGAACCTCTACATATTACTACTGAAAAATGCTGAGAAAAAATTCGTTATGATGCAGACTGGTTACTGAGAGGAAGCCTCAGGATAAATCCATGTTTACGTTTAGTTCATTTGATTCAGAAGTGAGGAAATGCCGATTGATGGTCTTCCTCACACTTGGCAACCGTTTACCTCTTACTTTGATGAAAAAGTAGGAAAACCTGTAAAAAATGGTCATGTAAATTGAAGATGGACCATCAATGCGCCAGGTGATTTGTGTGGGATAGCTTGGAGCTCAATTTGAGAAAAATGCACTGAATTGTCAATGTTGGATGATTGGTTTCTCCACCTTGACCATACAGTCAATCACACAGTGCACTTGGTCTGCCAAAAAATGACGTAATTGGGTCACTCCACTGCTCAACCACCAACACTCATTACATTAGGCGCCCAATGCCTCTTTTTTGTTCCCCCTAATGAGAAGGGATCTTAACAGGGAATGTCTGGAAGGAATGTAATGTAATGAAATATGCCAAAGATCCCCATAATGCATCAGATCAGATGAGTATGTAAAGTGTTTCAGCAATCCTAATATGAAGGTGACGAGGGAATTCATTCAAATGATGAGGACATGGGAAGTGACTTATGTTTGTGTGACAAACAAATAAAAGTAATCAGTTTAAATGAGGAATCACAGTGTCTTGTTGGTTTCCCCTTGTGCATCTTGTTGTTGACCCCAGGGGCACCTGCTTCTTTCTATTTCCAATTTTACGTATTAATCCTTCACTTGGAACCTCCTCGCCATTATATGGTAGAATCTTTACTGGGATGTCTATTGCAGTCATATACTGAGAATATCAGTTTTACGATACAAATAAGCTTACTCTGTTGGCTTAAATCTGTAAATAACTAAATAACTTTCAATTTAATATGTAAATTAATAAATTGTAATTTTTTCTTCTGACCAAGAATTAAAATTTTAATTACTTTAAATAGCTGCAGAGCAACAAATAATTCATGCAAATGCAGAGAAATCGCAATGGAAATGGTTCGTGCAGTTGACATTTTAAGAAATCTTCTTGTGACTATTTCCTTGAATATGTACTCGTATGAATGGGACATTGTGCTGGATTGGATTGGGCAGACATCAATAGATATCATTTCTAAGCTATTATGTAGGATAGAAATGAATAGATTAAGAAGGACAGAAATACATAAATAATCCATATACCTCTCTTTTTATGGAATGCCAGGATCTCATCAAGATGGAGGAGTTAGACTTGGTGGAAGAGAACCAGGCAAATGAAAAAGAAGAGGATTTCACAATCAAAGACGAAACTGTCCCCTCTGAAAAAGAATGCTTGGGAAATGTGGATGAAATTACTTCAGACAAGGTAACTTTCCTACTTATAAACCTTTAGGGCAATGGCCCGCCATTACATAATCTATGTCCAAATTTATCTCTAAAGGTAATCTTTGTTAAATATTTAGTATGTACCGTAGAACCTCAGATATACAACCCTCTTTTATATGACAATCTCATTCATACACCGTTTTTTTTTGGTCCCGCAAATAACTCCACAAGACCAAATGTATTTCCATCCTCACTTATGAAACTTTACATTTGTATGACTCACTCAGTTATAAACCACTTATTTCCGGTCCGATGGTAGGAAATTCCTCACTTATACGACTTTTCAGTGAGTTAACTGATGTATTAAGAGACTGCTTATTTGAATTTTTGTCAACAACGATTATCAGTCCAGTATTTTCAATTATGCACTTATTCGTCATAAAACTATTACAAAGTTAGTTGACATAAATGTCCTTCGTACTTTCTGGTGAAGTGTTTGTTGAAGAAATGTTTTCCTTTCGCCAGCTGATTGATTATGTCCACATAAAAGCCCTTTTTGTTTTTTAAAGCTACATCAACAGTTAAATCATTCGGTTGTAGTGTCATAATGTACTCATATCATAGATATGGGGTAAAAAATATTATGATGCCTAAACTCAACAAGTGTAATGAGCATAAACTATTTGTCCGAGGAGGTGGTAGGGAAATTTTTTGGATTATCCAGCTGAGCTTCTAAATGTTTATACATGTTATTATTTTAGTTTGACATCATTTTTTTGTGAAGAAAATGAAAAACATTTGAAAAATGTCCTAGTAGTGAATCGCCATGCCTATGTTAGTTCTTATTCTTCAATAATCCTCAATTAATTTCAAATGTGCATAATAATGCATATCACAATTGCACATTGGCAGCATGGACGGAATACGCTGGATGACTTTCTGAGTCACATGAATCAGCAGCATCCTTATATCAAATTTATGATGGAAGAGGAAAATAACGACTGTTTTCCCTTTCTGGATATCCTACTTCAAAGGAAGCCTGATGGTACTCTTAGACGTAGTGTATACAGAAAACCAACTAACACTAACCTCTATTTAAATGGGAGAAGCCATCACCACCCCAAAAGCAAAAGCGTCTTGAGCACCTTGATACACGGGCGAAAATGGTAGCAGATGCAGAGAATCTTCCCGCTGAATTAGAACATTTGAGAACTACGTTCAAACTCAACGAATACAGTGACAGAGATTTTTGGTTGGCCTTCAAATGAACCATCAGAACAAATATGCCTACGGAAGGAGATCACGAAAAGCCACTAGGAAGAGCCTGCATTCCCTATATTTCCACTATCTCGGGGAAAATAGGAAGAATTTTACATAGGCACAACCTACAGACGATCCATAGACCTCCAGAGAAAATTCGAGATCGGCTCAGAAGAGTGAAGGACGACCGTGGCCTCAGAGTGTATAACATCCCTTGTGAGTGTGGCCTTGCCTACGTTGGAGAGACATCACGTACGATGGAAGCCAGAATTAAAGAACACAATAGGCACATAAGACTTTTTTCAACCCAAAAAATCGGCCTTGGCGGAGCATAGTCTCAATCATGTGCACTCCATCAATTTTAACGGCACCAAAATCCTCTGCTGGTTGTATGGATACTGGGATCGATTAATGAAAGAGTCAATCGAAATGAGTCTGGAGGAGAAAAAGCTTAATCGAGACTCGGGGCAGAACATGTGCAAAATATGGAGACCATTACTCGATAAAATACAACGGTTGCATAGACAATTCAAATTCCAACCACTGTGAGCAAATTTTGAATTGGCCGGTCAACAATGGGTCTCAAGTATAAAAACCCGGCGTGGACCTAACTCGGCAATCAGTCTTAGCCCAGATGACAATGAGAGAACATCGATGCGTTGGCCTTTAATTGCCTTACCCGGTGCCAAACCCAAGAAGATTTTACTAATATTATTTGCAGGGAAAGCCTACAATCTTTTATTTTATGATTAGCTCATCTTTTGCAGCAATAAACATTCTTTAAATTGCACCATTTATCAATTATTTTAGAGAACTTTTATTTGAAAACAGAGGCGTTTAATTCCTCAGGAAGCTCATCCTTACTAGGTCAAAGCTAAAAGTATACAAAAAATATAACGCAGTCGACAGATACAGAGGATAAATATGTTCCACACCAAGGTATTGTGGGAAAGACAATAATATTAGTTTAAATTATAATATTAGTAGCTGTTCAGATGTCTTATTCATTCTGTATTGGCCGCCAAATGCAGAGCACCGTGTCATTTAGCACCCACAGATGTCAGCTTGCGGCACTTGCCATATTTCCCCTAATTACAATATAAAACACGAGGCTACAGCAATTTCTTGATTTTGGAGGCATCTACAAGCACATGTCATTCGTTAAAATTCTCAAGTCAAGTGCAATGAATGCTATCTATAAGACCCAGAAATTCAACTTTGGGAATAGATCAAATTTCCAAATTTCAGGAATGCATATGCGCATTGTTTCTTTCTTGGTAACATGAACATGCTTTTATTTGTTGAGTTGCTTGACAGTACAGTAATTTATTAGGCTTCATTTGCTTGCATCCAAACATGAAACAAAGCAGACCAAATTGGACCGTTGAAAGGAGTTTTATGTTCCCTTTATTATGAAACCGCGGATGTGAAACTTCCTCACTTTTTTGATTGTCCACTGAAAGAATCATGAGTGAGGTTTTACTACAGTAGTGTTCAAATTGACCTTATACATTGTACGCAATGGGTACTTGAAAAAATGTTCCGAAGGACCAGGCGGATCACGATAATGAAGATACAAAACGTCAGATTGATGATTTTATCACAAAACAAAAAGGAGCACTCTCAAACATAACCGTACTATATGGCGACCAACAGCTGACTGACTTCCCACGGCACCGGAACACGTGGGGCAGTCACACAATTTGACTTACTTATCACAAATTTGACTTACTCAATAAAAGAACAACGAATCACCCTTGGTGGGAATTCAAACAGGCTTACAACGACTTCAAACATTCCGCCCACCTTCTCTTCGTAGAAGAGAACCATTACAAAACAAAAGAAAAATATTTAAATGCAAATAGATTTTAAACTCAGCTTACAATAGTCATTGTAAAATTATTAGATTATTCACTGGTCTTTTAAACACTGAATTTGCTGATTGTATGGTCACAACTCGGACATGTCCATCGTCACCAGGGTGAAGTTTTATCACTCTGGCTAGTTGCCAACGCGCTGGTGGAGTATTGTCATTGCGGGCAATCACAAGATCCCCAGCCTTGATGTTTCGGGTTGATGCTGCCCATTTCTGTCGTTGCTGTAGAGATTGCAGGTACTCCCTCGACCAGCGTCGCCAATAATGCTGAAGCATTTGCTGTACCAATTGCCATCTCTTTAAAGTAGGAATTTTTGGATGGAGATTGAATTAAAAAATGAGCAGGAGTCAACGCTTGAAAATCATTAGCATCATCTGATAAGGGAACAAGCGGGCGGGAATTCAAACATGCTTCCACTTGACACAGTAGAGTTGAAAGTTCCTCGAAGGTCAACTTAGTTTCCCCGATAACCCGTCTGAGATGATGCTTTGTTGACTTGACTGCCGCTTCCCAGATCCCACCAAAATGTGGTGCTGTAGGTGGATTGAAACGCCATTCCGTTCCATTAGATGCCAAGGCCTCAGCGAGGGTGCGGGTGAAGGCGGAGGATCTCTGGAACAGTCTTTTTAATTCTTTGTCCGCACCCACAAAATTAGTTCCCTTGTCACTTAATAACAAGGTGCAATGACCTCGTCTCCCAACAAATCGTCGGAAAGCTGCAATAAATGCTTCAGAAGTGTCATTAGAAACTACTTCCAAATGCACAGCAAGAGTGCTTAGACATACAAAAATACAAATGAAACCTTTGTATGAACTTTGACATCTTCCTGGTGATGTCTTAATGCTAATAGGTCCAGCATAATCAACACCTGATTTTGAGAAAGGTCTGTTAGGTATTGTTCTGTATTGTGGCAAATTTCCCATAATTTGATATGAAGTACTTGTTCTGTAACGTTGGCACACAACACATTTATGGATTATCGCTTTGACTTTCTGCCGACCCTTTAATACCCAGTACTGTGTGCGAAGCGTTGTCAGCGTTAACTGTACGCCACCATGCAGTGTACGCCTATGGCAGTCTTCGATGATTAAGCGTGTGAATGGATGATCACTGGGTATGATCAACGGATGTTTCTCATCCTCCGAAAGTAATGAATGCTTTAATCTTCCTCCCACTTTTAATAAATTTTGATCAATAAAGGGCGTTAGCTTGATAAGCACACTGTTCTTAGGAATAATTCCATTTTTCTCTAAGATCGAAATTTCTTTAGGAAATGATTGCCGTTGTGCTATGTACACCAATAATAAACGAGCTCTGATAACTTCATCTGGATTCAAAATTACACCAGCATTCATAACTTCAACATTAAACCACGATGCACTGAAAATTGGAAGGACTAGGTTTTTAGCTTGTAAGAAACGTATCACATAAGCCATCAAATGCACTAGAGTTTTGAGATTAGAGTACTTGTGAAAAGGAATAAAGTCATTAGCTTTAACTGTTGCAGAATTAGTTGATAGAACAATGGGAATTGTAAATTGTTCGTTAGTCCTTCGATTAATCACTGTTTTTGGCCAAAGTTGGTCACACTTAGAGAGCCAGTCCGGTCCTGACCACCATAAGTCCTGATTATTCAGTGTAGATGCTAAACAACCACGAGATGCTAAATCAGCTGGATTATTTTTGGTTCCTATGTGATGCCACTCGGCAGTTGGCACCAGGGTATGAATATCAGAACACCTATTAGTGATAAAAGTTGGCCATCTTGAAGGATGTTCTTTTAACCAATATAAAACATCTTGAGAATCAGTCCACAGGTGAATTTTTAATAATTCAGATTCAAATCTTTGTGTGTGGTGATTAGTTAACTTAGCAAGTAAATGAACAGCTGATAACTCCAAACGAGGAATGCTAATAGTTTTCAAGGGAGCTACTCTTGTTTTAGCTTGAATAATTCTCACTCGAAATGATGTTTCTGAAGATTTATCACTTGTGCGAAGATACAAGACTGCACCATATGCTAATTTAGAGGCATCAGCAAATCCATGCAATTGAATAACATTCATTGTTGCACTATAACCCAACCATCTAGGAACTTTGATGTTTATGATTCGAGGTAAATCGCTGTAGAAAGTTTCCCATTGATCAGATTCCATTTGAGGCAAAGGTTCATCCCAACCTATCTTAAGGAGCCAAAGTTTTTGAAGAAAGATTTTTGCAGTAATTATTACTGGCGCAATCCAACCTAATGGATCAAATAGTTTAGCTACCTTGGATAACACTAATCGTTTAGTCCATTGCTCTACTTGTTGATCAATTTTAACATTGAAATTAAAACAGTCTTCACTGGGTTGCCAATTAAGTCCCAAAACAGCAAAAATTGAATCATTCTCAAAGAGCGACTCCGGTTCACTGGCTAATAACTCTTGTGGTAACCACTGAAGTAGAGTAGAACTATTCGAATGCCATTTGCGTAGAGAAAAACCGCCCACCGTGCACAAATTAATAACTTCTTCTTGCTTTGCTAGTGCGGTGTGAATCTCATGACCACCAGATAACACATCATCCATATATGTCTCCTTGTCTAGCACAATAGAGCCTAATGGGAAATTTATGGCTTCGTCTTTTGCCAATTGCTTAAGTACTCTAATAGCAATGAATGGACTGCATTTTAACCCATAAGTTAGAGTAGATAAAAGAAATATTTGTATTTTATGTAATGGGTCAAATCTCCACACAATTGCTTGCAAATGTCTATCTGCTTCATGAACTATAATTTGCCTATACATCATTTTAATGTCAGCTGTGAAGGCATGTCTGTATTTATGCCATGATGTGACCAATGACGAAACTTCTGGAAAAAGATTTGGGCCTACATAAAGGCAATCATTTAGTGACCATCCTTCATTGGTCTTAAAGGAACCATTGAACACTGTACGTAGCCTAGTAGTTGTGCTACTTTCTTTAAAAACTCCATGGTGTGGAAGAAAGACATATTTATCTAAATCCACATCAATTTCATTAATTGGCTGCATGTGTCCCAAATCCAGGTATTCCTGCATAAATTCACAATAAACCTTTTGAAATTTTGCATCCCTTTTGAATTTACTTTCAATACTAGATAACATCTTAAGGGCTGGATGATATGAATTTCCTAGATTTAGTAATCTTTCTTGATTTACTGGAAGTCGAACAACATAACGACCTTCTGACGTTCTGGAATGTGTGGACTCAAAATGTTCTTCACACATTTTTCATCAGGGGTAAGTAAAGAGTCTTTTGTAGGCATATCTTCTTGCAGCCAAAAGCGCTGAAGAAGAGAATCTAGTGGCATCTCAATATCATCCTGCTGAATTGTAAATACGGATGTAGTGTGGGGTAGGACGGCATTTGTCTCACCAGATAAGATCCAACCTAGGGCTGTGGCCATGGCAATCGGATGGTTTGCTTCCCCTTTGATGACTCTACCTTCCACGACTCGGGCGTGTACCGCTGCTCCAAGGAGTAAATCGATCTGTCCAGCCCGGGAGTATTTTGGGTCAGCCAGCTCCAACTCATTCAGATGAGGCCAGTTATCCCTGGTTTGAAGACTTGGCTTGTACAACGTTACCTTGGGTACCACCAGAGCTTCAGTGTGACAGCTAAAAGTAGACATGAATCTTGGCTTGATTATAACACTAACAGAGCCTTTGCATTTCATATGAAGTCTGTTACCAAGTCCACTGACAACCACCGAAGCTGATTTTTTATCAAGTCTGAGTCTTTGACAAAGTGATTCTGTGATGAAACTAGACTGAGCGCATTGATCAAGTAACGCTCGAGCTAACACAACATTTCCATGAGGCCCTTGCACTTTTACCCACGCAGTGGAAAGAAGTACTGTCTCAGGCCTGCTATTGATAGCATTAGTTAGTTTAGGTACGATAGATTCTTCAGTAAAAACAGGAAATGAGCTTGTTGATTGATTCTTTACACAGTTTCTCGTAGATTCCGAATTAGTTGAAAGCTCATGCAATAAAGTATGATGCTTTTTATGACAAATCTGACACCTCTTCTTCGATATGCAATTTCTCAAAATGTGTTGTCCAAAACAATTGAAACAAAGATTCTTAGAAAGGACAAATTACTTCCGTGGTTCTACTGATTTGTCACGAAAAGTTTCACAATACGCCAACCAATGGCTGCGGCCACACAAAACACACAAGGGATTTTTCATTACGGCTGGTCCGCTCATGTGAAAACTCTTTGATTTGTATGAACCACTCCTTTCATGAAACGGAAGTCGTCGCTGCTGCATGCCCTTGGGAGATCCTGATAATTGTTCATTACCACAACTCTCCAGACTGTCCAAGCTCATGATTTTTGTTTTTAGGAAATTTTTAAGCATCTCATACGTAGGAGGTGCAGTCGAATCCTCTAATTTAATTTCCCAATCACGTCGCGTTTGTGGGCCTAATCTCCTTTCAGTTATAAATACAATTAAGTCATCCCACTGGCATACCGGACGACGCAACGCTTCAAGTGAGAGCAAGGGGTTCACTGTGCCAGCATAAATGTGACGTAACTCAGATGCTGACTCGTTTTGCATCGACTTGAGATCAAACAGCGCAGCAAGGTGAGCACTAGTTAAGCGTCTATTATTCTCGTAATAATTTTGCAAAGATTGCCACGCAAGAGTGAAATTTTCTTCTGTGATCGGAATAGTTCGTACCAGGTCAGCAGCTTCACCAGAAAGACTGCTTAACAGATATTGCAGTTTTGCAACCTGCGAAATATCTTTGCGATCTATTATCATAGACTTCATAAGATCCCGAAAAGTTTCCCAATTACGAAAATCACCCGAGAATTTAGGTAACTCCGGGACAGGTAATCTAACAAGTTGATCACCCTCATTATGGGACGTTTTATTCTTGTCATTCCCTTCACTTTTACTTGATGCTGATACAAGGTTTATAAGAAATTCTTCAAACTCACCCTTTCGTTGTAAGTACACTTCCTCGGCATTATCTAAGAAATGAGAGCAAAAATAATCATGCTTTAAATCTAAATATTCAATTTCAAGTAATTGTTCATGAGCATCATTAATTTTTTGCCAATAATTATCAATACTCTCCATTCGAACCTTACAAGATCCACGATTCATTTTTGTAGCACCTTCTTTTTTAAAGTTTATGAAGGAATTATTAATTTTCCTTAGGTAAGTCTTTTGCTATTCATAAAACCCATCCATTTTGATATGTCACTCAGTCAATCAGATTAGATAGTTCTGCTTGAGTTCAAGCACAAAAGCAAAATTGAGTTCACAATATATAACACTTTGATGTCCATTACTTAGGCTAAGCCACATTAGCTCGATAAGATTTTCAACTTAGATGAACTGGCTAAGTAGCTTGGGCGTTATATAGATAAATTGAAACAATCTTACTGGTTTTCTGACGACTGCTAGCCCCAAAGATGCCCTCTGTTGTCGATGTGCGATGTCTTCGTAGACGTCCGATGAATGTACGAGTGGGGTTGGATCAGCTGTTGCGAAGACGACGACACGATGCACTCCTTCCCTCTCCAACTTTCTCTTCTCCGAACTGCTTTGATGAGCTGCCTCTCGTGCCTCCGTCATGCGCCTCACAGTAGATAGGGCGGACCAGTGAAACTTCGTTTTTTCATTGATGCCTTCCATTAGTCCGACGATACGATTTTGCTCCGATAACCGATAATTATATGAAACATTGATCAGCCAAAGATTCGCTAACAACTCCGTTAACGAGTAACTGGGACCGATAATCTGGTAAAGATTAATCCGCCAAAGATAAATCCGGCAAAGATAGATCCGGCAAAGATGATAAATCCGACAAAGATAGATCCGGCAGAGATAGATCCGGCCCGAAGGACCAAAATGTACGCGATGGGTACTTGAAAAAATGTTCCGAAGGACCAGGCGGATCACGATAATGAAGATACAAAACGTCAGATTGATGATTTTATCACAAAACAAAAAGGAGCACTCTCAAACATAACCGTACTATATGGCGACCAACAGCTGACTGACTTCCCATGGCACCGGAACACGTGGGGCAGTCACACAATTTGACTTACTTATCACAAATTTGACTTACTCAATAAAAGAACAACGAATCACCCTTGGTGGGAATTCAAACAGGCTTACAACGACTTCAAACATACATCCTTCAGAAGTCGTTGTCGTTCTAAACCTATTTGTAGTCAATAAAAGCAGACTAAAACAAAGTAAATAATAGGGAGTAATTTACTTCGACCATTCTGAAATTTTTGTTTTTATTGTGCAAATAAAGCATTTTGAATGAATTTGGAAGCTATAAAAACACAAATGTGTGCAAAAAAAGATGAGTAATGTCTCCTATTAATAAAAAATGCTGCATTAATTTATGCATTTCCCTGCTCCCCATGTACAAGATGTAACTTTATAATGAAAAAGTAACACCAATTAAATATATCTCTCGATTCCTAAATGTTTTATGAAACTAGTCCTAAATGTCATCTGACGAACGCCACCTGACAAATTGCATCGTAAAATGTGTCATGACCAGTGAAGGGTTAAGGACAGTTCACGACTAAAATCAACTTCAAATATTTAAAATAAAACATGAATTTGTTATACATTTACGACCTATGTTTACGATTGGCTGTAGGCTGGAATATGCATCAGTAGTCATCAGCTACTATGTATTGCTTAACTTCAGCTTGGTGCGGCAAATTTTCATTACATTTGCTAGCAGAGGAGCTTCCGTCTTGAAATTCTGTCAGTATTAAATAATGGGCCTGAACATCCCTGGTGTTTTAATTATCAGCACCACAGTGTAATGGTTTCATTTGTGCTTCTAAGTATGACATGCATCATCCTACTATTGGGCTATGGAGCAACTACGACTGTTTAAACTTAACACCTATGAAACACTTGTGTGAAGTATGCCAGTGATGTCCGAACATTGATTAATATTGAGCTCAAAATGTCAAGTGGGAACATTGCACAATGTATGTTTTAGTTGTTATTACTTGTACAGGGCTATTCATTATGGTGATAGTAGTCTAATTGTGTAAGCCAGCGATCGACAGCATAATACACGGTGTCACGTGAAGGTTTTGTTGGTGCCACGACTATAATAACTGAGTTTGGGGATTATAATAAATTTTGCATGCTTAACTTAGACTTACTCAGGGGTAGCACACTCCTGGATTGTTTTTAAATTTTATGTGGAATATGGCTCGTTGTTAATGTCAAGTACCGACTCCTGGTAGAAGTTCTTGGATAACGTGGGTTGATTTTTGCTGCTTATCAATGTCTCATTCTGTGAGAAATAGCTCGGCTAAACTGTTTACAGTATTGTGGACAGAGGTGTTTAAATTGAGTGCTAATCCTGCTAAATTTACTAGTGGTTAAAATGATTACAAGTGAATAAATATGACTTTAAAAAGCAAAGCTGCATCACTCGGTACGTTAGTGGTTTGAGTCTAGGCTTTTAAGCCATACATTCTTATACTTAACCTATGGATTCTGAGTTATGACCTAGTCTTTGAAATGTATCCCTGTCATTAGAGTGGGAGCACTTTTAACTTTAATTTTTATTTGTAATTAGATTGTGGAGATGGAGGCAGCAGACGTGAATGATGAGGGTACAAAGGTGGAAGCAGAGGATGACTTCACACATGATGATCGAAATTTGTGTGATGAAAATGAAGATTTAGATGTCGAGGAGAATGATGCTCCACACCAGGTAATTACCGTTACCTCAACCTTCAACCCACCATTGATCCCACTGTAAGTTTTCTCTCATGTTGAGTGAAATGTCCTTACTACTTAACCATGGATTGGAATGCATTTCTTTTCGTTATTGCTGAGGTGTGATCTCTTCTGTGTGACATGCCATTCTAGCAAATGTCAAGAGGGGGTCAGTAATCATGTAATGATTTTTCTAGCACTGCATTATTTAAATTCAGTCATGCTCTTCTGTGACACAAGGAGCCCATTATTACACTGTGCTGATGACATCTACGTTATTACACCAGACTGCACTTCAGTCACGCTTGAGTAATTGACAACTATTGATTATCATAAGCAAATTTTATTAAATCCTTATTTAGAAGTGCATAGTGCATGCTGCATTTATGCATCTGAATACAAATTGAATGGCAATGAACTTGACTTATAGCTAGTTGCTAAAATTGAATCTTTTAACTTTTTATTCAATTCATAACATATCGCTACTTGCTCCCTCCATAAGGGTAATTGCTACACAAAATGCTCGATATTATATGGTAAAAGCCTACCTAATAATTTGGGCGAACAATGGTATTTGAAGAATAATAAGTATTGCATAACCTCAATTTTAGTGAAAAGATAAAGAAGCATACGTTAAAATTTCATTTTATTCTCGATTGTTTTTTGTTCCGAAACGATTCAGGTCCGCACTGCCACACGATCTCGCCAAGTCAATGTCTGCGAACAGGTTTTTGTGTCAGGGCACGGACCACTGCAGTTTTACTCTATTATACACGTTGCCCTGGATATGGGAGACATTCACAACAGATTCAAACCCACGACACGGAGGAAGAGAGGTCGCAATGGAAGATCCACCGTGGCCATGACAAGCAGCAAAATTTCTGAGCCAAGGTTGATGTCTCACACTACCAAAAGTAATTCATGCATTCACTCTTCCCAGCGAGATATTGATTTGCATTCCGATCCATTGTTGATGGAGGGGAAGAAGGGACGAGGCTTGACTGAAGGGGAGTGAAACATGGAATTGGAGGGGAGTGAAACACGAAACAGTAGGCTGTGCCGGACAGATGTAATCTACTTCCTATATCACTGAAGTCAGACTTCCAAGGGGCTTATCAAGTATTACGTAAGAGGTTTTTGGGGAGGGGGTTGGGATCAACTTACATTCGCTCTAGAAGAGGTTTAGAAGAGGAGTAGGTTTAAACATTATACTAGAATTGAGAAAGAAGGGTGACTCAATGTTGCTTGAGAGGCAGTGGAAGGAGTTCCATTTTTAGCGAGTAAGGGTCCATGGTTTTATTGATTGCAACCTCAAAAATGAGTAATGATGGATGTTCTTTACGTATCATATTGAAAAAAGATGTCGCCAGAGGTTGACTGTCTTCAATTTTCAAATTTCTGGCTTAGAAGTGAGTTTTTGTTAGCCAGAGTTCAGGTAAGTTTCCTCACTAAGTCAGAGGGATAAAAAATTTTCTTATGCATCGCATTTTGGAATGATATCTTTCTAACCAAATAAAGATGACCGAAAGACAATATCTTTAATAGTTAACCCATAGTTGAGTGGTACGTTAACATGGGTAGAGTGCAAATGAGGCCTGAAATGCTCCCCTCGGCCGTCAATGCCGTAATGCCTTAAACGCAGCATCCTCAATATCTGCATATTTAGAGTGGCTGATTTTTTTGCAATGAACTCCAAAAGTCAACGCTCACTAGATTTTTACTTTTTTGTGACATTGGTCTTAATCATTTTGTCGTCTATGTCCTTAAAAATTTCTTATTTACTATATAAACTCAACACTTTTCTTCTTATTTTATTGCTGTCCAAGTGATCAATGTCACAAGACCGTCTATACGATTGCGCAAATAAGTGTTAAGTGGCACTAGACGCAGCAGCGAACCACCAGACACTAACGCACAAGCACGGGAGGAGCCAACGGCAGAGAAGGGGAGTATGAGAAATATTTGCGGTTCTATTGTCTATATTAGGGAAGGGTAGACGAGGAGTATTGAGATGACGGATGTACCCACGCTTTGACCAGAATTGGTCCAAATTGACCCTCCATGGGTCCAGTGGTCCCTGTTTTAATGACGTACTCCGGCAGACTGCACGGCATCCACCCGTAAAAGTTAGTCGGGGGATACCTAGTCCCAATTTTTTGGGAATTTATAAAAGTTAACTTTTATAAAAAGTAAAAATTGAATTAAATAGTTAAATACATTTTTAAAGATTAATTTTAATCGTTAATTCCAACTATGATAACAACAATCATTTTCCCTAATAACATTGCATAGCCTATCGAAGTAGAAGATGCCATGTATTACATTCGAGGCTCTTTTTGCCTACTCCGTTCTTTACATACAAAATTTGAATTCCCGCAACCTTCTTACCCCAACATGGTGGATAGGATAAGCGCGGGAGGATATTAGTTCATGAAGGATATCACATCATTCTAACAGCTCAGAAATCATCTTCTGAGCTTGGCATTTTTTGTAACCAATAAGCATCAAACACGTGATAATTGCCCTAATCCTTCATTCAGGCAGGTGTGCATCATGCCCTAAGCAGCACAGCACAGAGCATTCCTGGCATAAGTGTCAACTTTGTAAGGTTTAAATTGATCCAGGTATTGCTGACATTGCACCAGAAATGTTCTTCTTTTCCAACCACTTTTTATTAACAAGGGGCTGAAACTTGACTTTACGGAACAATTGAAATCATAAATTGCCCTGCTGATTATTTTAACTTTTATAATGTATACCAAACGTTCCTCTCTCCCTCACCCCTCCTCCAAATCCACCTACCATCGCGACGGCTTCACAAGTAAGCCCTCTGACCTCACTCCTTTAAACTCCAAATTAACCCCCCCCCCCCCTCCTCCAGAATGTTGTGACCGTTAAGAAATAGTCCCCCCCTCTCCCTCCACCCTCGTACTTAGTGTGCAAGTGTCGAAAACATGGTCGATATTTACTCCACCCATTACCGTCCAATTGGGTCGTTTGCGACTCATGACTGAATACACTCTAGTTTGTGCGACATTGTAGATACCCTGATAGCAAAGCAAGCTTGTGGCAGGCCTGCAGCAAGCTTGTCATTGCAAGATAGCAAGCTTGCAGCAAGTTTGCATTGGGAAAATGCAACCTTGCAGCAAGCTTGCTACAATCCGACTACTGCACCTGCCACAAGCTTGCTGCAAAGTTGTACTACAAGTTGCACGCAAGTCCTGTACAAGCTTCAAGCAGGAATGAAACCTGCCGTAACCTAGCAGCACCTTGTCATGACAAGAATGAAACTGCAATTTTGTGGCAGGCTTGAATTAAGATTGCCAACCTTGGCAAGCCATACACTAAATTCAAGCAAACTTGCTGCAACCTTGCATGCTATGTGGGTAGTGCAGGTACAATGTATTCTTTGAATGCTGGGGATTGTGGTCTACGTCACCAAACCTGTTGCCGCTTATTTGAACATTTCATGATGGGATGCATGCTATTTTGTCAACATGGAACCTCAGTCCCAAGCCTGTTTGGAAAAAATAGAAGTACTTCTTGATACAGAATGCATTGAATGCGAATATATTTTTGACATGTTCGTAAAAGTACAATGGATATCATAAAAATATTCGTTTGCTGCAGTTGGAACTTCTTTACAATTCATGGGAAGTCAGTTATGGGTCGTGAACGACGAACCCATTGGGCGCTTCCCTGAGAAAGTATGTTCATCTCGAATTATACGCTCAAATATAATTTTCATCTGTTATTTGTCGTTTTAGATTACCTCGCATACATAAATGAGATTGTCTCAAATTTACTGCAATATATAAAAGGAGAAGAATGAAAGTAATATACTCTTGATAATGAAATGTGCTTTTTATTATTTTTTGCAAACTACAATATTCTTCTATTTTTCGAAGACAAATGATTACGGGCATAACCGACACCCAATACCATTTATTTCATTCATAGTTCAGGTGGTCTGACTATCCACGATATCCTTGAGCAACTTGCCTTTTGTACTCCTGAATAAGTTCCTATGTCCGTGATTGATATCTGTATACCAGTCCTCCAGACGAGGAAGGTGGAGTCGTGCCGAGGCTCCGTCCTTTGCCGTCAGAGGGAGAGGTGACAGAGAAGCAGAGCCTCCTCTCTGGACATGCAATTACTGACATTTGTAACTTGATATTCGGTTTTCTGGGAAAAAATGTGCCGGCTCAATTACGAAGGGTAACAGCTGCGACGCTTTCGTGTTACACAGGGGAAAAGAAGACTTGGAAATGGAATGACTCACGTTTCATTCCTAATATAGGTATGCTTAGTAGAAGCTCTCACGGTCTGCTATTTTTGTCCTATCTTGCAAGAGAGATTTACTCTCGCCGTCGTATAAAGGCTGACTGTTCTCTTCAAAGTTGCGGGCTGCTGAGTCTGAGGAGAATGCTCACATTGTCGTTCTTTTCTCCGTGGTGGAATCCCGAGAGAAAAACCCAACTTGGACTCAGTCGGATGAAGTTTCTTTGTGCATACTGAAGACACGGTAGTTTTCATTGTTAACATTTTCGTTTCATACTAACTGTGATGGAGCCAAAGCGTAAATCAAGTAAGGAAAAAAGCAGTGTCACAAAACTGGAAAGACAGAGGATGGCACTCTAAAAAAACAATTGAAAAAAATCTCCTTAAAACTAAGTTCAGCATCTTTGTAGAAAATTTAGACCCCAGTCATGCATCCTCGCAGACAGCAACTGCCCTTGTCACGACTGCTGACGAAACTACTTTCTTCTATTCTGTTAAGAAGTATCATGGAGATATTTTTGGGAAATAATGCGTAAAGGAATCGATAAATATATTCCTAACAAATTCAAACGAGATAGTTTAGATCCTCGTTGGTGTAACAACGAAGTACGGTGAGAGCTTTGGAGACAAAGACAGACAACCTGTATACAAAATCTATTAAGTCTTGTAACAAAACAATGGAACTTGCGGAGAGAGAAATTTATGTTGCCCAATGCTCAAAAGGGAAGAAATTCATGTGCACTAGTTTACGAAACTTCAAGAAAAAATTCCAAGGTGAATTACTAAATGAAAACCCCGAGTCATTCTGGTCTTACGTGAGAGAACTCCAAGGCGACTCTTCTGCAGTAGAGTCTTTATTGGATTCAAAAGGCAAAATGTTCACCAACAGCATCGATAAAACCAACTTATTAAACCACTAATTCTAAAGTGTATTCACTAAGGATGACACAATACACAGTTTAGACATTCTGGAGGTTTATGAGCTGATGGCTGACATAACAATTCAACGTGATGGAATTATTAAACAACTGCATTCGTTTAATAGTAACAAGTCTTCAGGTCCAGAAGGAATACCTGCAAGCGTACTCATGGAGTTAGCGCCACAGATTGCACAGTTCTTAGAAAATATGTTTAGCAAATCATTATCCGAAGGCAAGGTGCCCCAAGACTGGAAAATAGCCAATGTCACACCGATATTAAAAAAAGGAAATAGAAGTGACCCAGGAAATGTTAGGCCTATATCGTTAACATCACTTTTATGCAAGATTCTTGAACGCATTGTCATTAGCAATATTATGGCATTCCTGGATATTTGTAACCTCTTACACAGCATTCAGCATGGCTTCCGTAAGGACAGGTCCTGTGAAATACAGCTTGTGCTCTTCCTTCATGATATCCTAAAATCAGGTGAATCGAAAAGCAAATCGACGAGATATTCCTTGATTTTAAGAAGACATTCAACAAGGTTCCTCACAAAAAAACTCATTTATAAATTGTATTAATGTGGAGTTAATAAAAAAGTAGTGAACTAGATGAGAGACTTTCTCATTAATAGAAAACAAAAAGTACTTATTGATGGTTTTAGCTCTGATTGGTCGGAGTCACATCCGGAGCTCCTCAATGAAGTGTGATTGGCCCTCTTTTATTCATTATTTATATAAATGACCTAAGTTCTCGAATTTGGAGTAAATGAAGATTATTTGTAGACGATACAGTAATCTACGGTACCCAAGTAAGGCGGCCTTCTACATGCGAGCTGCAAGTGACTCCTTCTGTGCCATGCAGGGCGGAATGCACTTGATGCTCTCCAGCAGCGAGGCCTTAACTCCACCAAGCACACCTATGATGAGGACTACCAGTTTAACAGAGTGTCCTGGGTACATTTGCCGAAGCTCAAATAGCAGGTCTTGATATTTCGTCCGTTTCTCCGCCTCCTTTGCATCCATGTTCGTTTCAGCCGGGGCCGAAAACTCAATCACAAACATGGAGCGTTAGAGGTGGTCTAGGAGAACGATATCAGGCTTGGTCGCCTCCAACTGCCTGGTGTTAGAAAAGGAGTAATTCTACCATATGGTGCATTTATCGTTCTCCACAACAGACTCAATATCTCCAGGGGCATACGGCAGTGCAGGAATATTGTCGATGCCAAAATGATGCCAAAGATGGAAATATAATACCTGCAGGGCCGCATTGTGCCAAGCTGTGTACGCTGATTTGGCGTAATAGCTACAGCCAAAGAGAAGGTGACTCAGAGGCTCCGGATAAGGTGTTCAGCAGTGTGGGAACCGGGAACATGTTCTTGGCAAGAACCTTGTTCTTGTCAGACAGCTAATAACTCCAGCTTTTCCTGAGAGTCAGCCTGTACTTGGCGAGGTCTCTCTCCTTTACTGCTGCAACCTCCTGCATTCAACTTTGGGGAACGCCCAGATATTCATTCCTGTCATCGCCCTCGAGATGGCGAATGACGCTCCTGTCAACGAGGTTCACGTTTTCCTTGTTCTCCGAGAATCTTGTCCTTTCGCCAGGGGGATGGATGCACACTTGTCCAATCCGAACCCTATTCCTATAGCCTCACTGTACTCCAGTACGGTGTCCAGGACCATTCGAAGGTATTTTGCTTTGGAAGCTTAGATACATGTGTGACCTTATGCTTCCTGTCCCCTTGCACACCGCACATGTATCTTTTCCCTTGTCGCAGCCTTAGCGAGAGCGGTAGGAGGGAAATGAAGAACAGCAAGGGGCTCAAGCTATTGCTTTGGAAAACAGATGGTACGATACTAACTCTGTCGAGACCGACCGCTTGTCTGCGGTCAGGACGATGCGCGTTCTCCAGAGTGGTATCAGGCGTTGGATGAAGGACACTTCCTCTGGGCGGACTTTCATCAACTTCAACATGGCTACAATGAGCTCATATGAAGTGGTGTCAAGCGCCTTTCTGTAGTCCACCCAAGCCATTGATAGGTTGCGCTTACGCTGGATGGCATCCTGGCATATGCATTTATCATTAAGCAGGTTCTCCTTACATCCCGTGATTCCACGCATTGAACCCCTCTGCTCGTACACCACCTCCCACACCGGCTGGACCTGGTGGAGGATAAGGTCGCTCAAGATGGAGGTGAACGCCTTGTATACAGAGTTGAGGCAGGTTATATATGGCGGTATTTCTTAGGATTGGACAGGTCTCCCTTCTTAGGCACTAGAACCGTGCGTCCCTCAGTCAGCCACTATGGAATTTCTTTTCTACCCGAGAGAAAGGATGTGAAGATTCTGGCGAGGTGTTGGTGGGTGGAAGTGAACTTCTTCCACCAGAATTTATTCACGGCATCCATTCTTGGAGCCGAGAAACTTTTCTTGCCAGAGAAGGCCTCTCTAGAACTGAATGAGGTCCATCCATTTCACGCAGGTGGCAGTCGCAAAACTTTTTAAAGAGGTCTATGGCCCGAGTGTCTCCGTTGATAGACTTCGACGTTTCATAGATATCCTTACAGAAACGTTCTACCTCTTGGACGGGTGGTGGAGATTCGACGACTGACTGAGGTGGTCGAAAGAGGCGGGACGGGTGAAGGAGGAAGGTTGAGTTCTCTCTCACGGCCTTATTCCTCTTCAGGAGCTTTTCCCGGGCCGTGGTTAGTGCCTGAGCTCTATCAACCGCGTGTTGCTTAGCGGTGAGCAGCACGTTCTTTTTCATTGTGTGATGGTGAAATCTGAGACTGCGTGCTATGCGCCTGACTTTGTGTGTGAAAGCCCTCCCAGATGTGATGTACACCATCACACACTGCATCCTTGAAGCCTGCCGTCTCGCCAGTGTGATCTTGGCCTCCAACTGTTCCAGCCGTTTGCCACTTTGTCCTCCCAGGAGGTGGGCTTTTGGGAGTTGGCCCATATTTTGGCAGCAGCGTAGAACACGCAGTTCACCGTCCAGAGGTCCGAGTCTGTGAGGATTTCGTCGATAAAGCCGTTCAACCTGGTCAGGACGTTTGTCCGTAGAGAGATCTTCCGATGGGTATCTCCCTTCCAGCCTTGTCCTACATCATCAGTGATTTCATTTAACAACCGCGTTCGGAGTTCAGAGTCGGCCTGATCTGCTTTCTTACTATTTGTCGGCGGTACCGACGGTGCAGTGTCTGTCAAAACAGCCGGTGGAGAGACTGCTTGCGTTGGGGAGGGTCGTCTGGCCGGTGATGTATTTCTCTGATCACGCGGTTGTTGGGGAGTTTCCTTTTTTCGCAGGTGGTAGGCATAGTCGCGCAGATTCTTCTGCGACAGGTGTTCAAGATGCATCTCACACCACAAAGAGTGCATCCTTGCCATATACTACCTGCGATTGGGCTCGCTGGCAGCATAGCATGCGAGCCCCTTAGGGTTTCCGTCCACTCCATACGAACGCCCTTCTTGGTGTTATTATTGTTATTGCCACACCCAACTCCTTTGGGGCCCCCATCTGAGAGGGGCCGGTTGTGGGTGGCCTTTCTGGTTGTCATTCTTGGAACCAGATAGCTCTGCATGTGGAGTGGTTAGCCCAACATGCAGACGTCCACCATTGGCCGGCAGAGCCGTTACCAGGTGCGCCACGAGGAGGTTGGTGGTCCGCTTTCGCACCCTTTTATTATGATGATTATTTTTATTATTATAATGCATGTCACCGTCTCGAAGAGTTTTTGGCGCAGTTTGCTCAGTAAACATTCCTTGAAGGTGAGACTTGCACTGAAGACAATTATGAATAGCTCATTTACGACCCGATTTCATGCTTTGGGCGGTGGATGGCCGAGGAATCTTAAATTATGATGAATATTTGGACGGTGTACCAAAGTCGCCTGGGATGTTTATGCATCGAAACTAGTCCATTAAGTTCTTCATGTGCCCGCAATATTACTGGCGCGTATCAAGCACTGTAGCAATGATACACAGAAATGTACATATCTTGTGTGCATGGTTATATATTGTAGTAAATTGTAAAAGTAAATACAAACGACTCCTCACGTTCGCCATTTGCTTCACGCGTATTGGCGCGTGGCGCTAGTAGAACATCGAAAATTATAAGTAGATAGTCATACAAAGGAGTTTAAAGAATTATTGATATCGCCCTTTTAAAATACTGTATTTTAAGCTATGATTAAAAAAGAAAAGAATCTGGTGCAAGACACTGGCCGAGACCTTGAAGACGACGAAGAGCATATCGGGTTTGGGCGCCAAATTCAAATCCTCGCCACCTTTCCGTGCCGGTTACTAAGCACCGACTTTATGCGATCGGTTCTCGATACCGGTTCTAATGGCCAAGAACCGGCAGTATCGAGAACCGGGTACTGGAACCGACCCATCTCTAGATTAAGTAATAATATCAGTGGTTGCTTCATAAACCTAAGAGCTTCATAAGTAAGCTTTATAAACCACTCTGTGCAATGCAACGAGTATTTGATAAATAAAAGGAGACATAAATCTCTTATACTTAAAAGGCTCATTTAGATATTTCTTTAAGAACTCAAGAGTCATAGACGTACTTTTGCACTTGAAAATCCATTTTTACATGCATTTCACTCAGTTATCTAATGTATTTCACAAGTTACCTGTGAGCGTAGTCATAATCATACTTAATATTTAAGACTTGACTGCATAGAAATAGTTCTCTTGGGTGGAGACGGGAATGGGACGTCGGAAAGTGGTGTTGAACGGAAAGTTATTGAACCAACCGTTGATGAGGCTGGAAATTCCTTCGATCCTTCAAAGTCTGCCTGACTGGCGACTCTGGCGCAAGCTGATGATTCCGTACTTTTCTCAGGTCCTTTAATGTCCGCTGGACGAGCGACTCCTGCCCAAGTTGATCCGCGGTCGCCCTCTCAGCCGTGGTATCACGTCCACAAACACTTTTTCCCTCCCTTCTCTGTTCGTCTTCCTTCCTTTAGCTCAAGGCCCGATCTGTCCCTTCCGTCCTCCGATTCTTCCCATTTAATCCGACTTGAATAACATCGCACACGCTATATTCATTCCCAACATACGCATTCTCCCATAATATTAGGTAACTGCGTTCACTTGGGGCGCACATTTTGAAACACTGCAGCTATTGTCACCTCTCCTTCTCCCACACACATTTGAAATGAACGAAATTCGTTACATGATATAGATATTGATGTATATTTTCCGTTTGAGAAGTGATTAAAACATTGAATGTAGTCTAATAATGATGATTGCGACTTCTTTTAGTGATTATGGGACTACACCCTTGTCTGTTATAGTTATTATAGCACTTCCTATGGTAATTATTGAAAATCGTATAATGAGTATTTGGCTATAGAAATATAGCCAAAGTGATTATAGAACTATACCCTTGTTTGTCATAGTAATTAAAGCATTTCCTATAGTAACTCTCCTATCGAGCCACTATAGAAATCCTATAATCACTATATTTAGTCCTGTACAATTTTTTTGAAGTGAAAAATTCTTATGTCGTGTTGAGCACTTTTGTAGATGGGTAAAAGACATTGGACTCGCGTCACCGTCACCGCTATTACATATATGTATAATTATGTATATTCTGTATATACACAGTATACTCGCTATATACACAGTACTTGTGGATGGGTACAAACCATTGGACTCGCATCACTGTCACCATCACCGCTACTAAATATATGTGTAATTGTATATTCTGTATATACACTTTTGTGGATGGGTAAAAGTCATTGGACTCGCGTCACCGTCACTGCTGCTAAATATATGTATAATTGTATATTCTGTATGTACACAGTACTTGTGGATGGGTAAAAACCATTGGACTTGCGTCACCGTCACCGTCAAATAAACTATATTATAATTTTATTCATATTACATTATATATATCTAATATACAGTTTAGTTCATTCAATTTGGGTTGCTACAAATATTGTGCCGGATAATATAATAGTCCATACTCGTGCAGGAGAGTGTACTCGATACAAGAATAGTGAAGGTTAGTACAATATAACTCCATTTCTTTTAATACGTTCAATTTGAGTAGCTTATTCGAATGTTGTGCCATAAAATTAATTTATAAATGTGAAGTGTTTACAATTATATATTGTAGAAATATAAAAAATGAAACACGTGGAGAAAAATTTTTTATCGCTAGTGTATACATATACCAATAGACAGCTGTCTCGTGAACTGTTATGTAGCGCATGCACGCCTTCTGTGCTTTCAAATCCAGAAACACAGAACAAATTATGCGCGGTAAATTCAAAATGTATGTTTTTATTGGAATTTTTAAAAATTGTTCATTTTGTATTACGATATTTAGAAAAATTTGTATTATGAGGTAAATTTGAAATATTCAAAAAATACATTTGTTAATTTTTTAAAATTTACGCGGTAAATTCAAAAATGATTTTATTATAATTTTATAAAATAAAGTGAAATTTTTCCCTACATTCAAAAATGCTCACGTTATTTCAAGTTTTCACTTCTGTCGGCACTCCCGGAGTGACTCTTTACTTTTTTTCTAACGGCTTGACCAAAAAGTCCTTACGGGTTGGAGGTGTCAGGTATTTAGGTTGTAAAAAAGCCTTCATTGTTCAGGATGCTGAAATAAGAAAGGCATTGAAGGAAGTTGGGGCGGATTTGTGCAAACTGAAGGAGTATGGTATAGTAAAAATTGGGGATTAAATATTTGATAGTGCTCAGAATCTCATGTCAAAACGAAGAAACAATAGGGTTTCGAAGTTAAGGGATGGAAGAATAGGTGAGACATATGCAGTATACAAGATCTTTGCTTTGACGAAATAAGTTGTCATTGTGTAGCGATACTTAAGCTATTTATGCTCTTAGGGGGGAGAGCATGTGAGAGGTCAATCTAATAGGGCTTGTGTGCCCTATATGAGGCAGTATTTGAAGGATGGCCCAACAGTAGGTGTTGATAATGATAAATGATATTGCCTCAATGTGTATATCCATTGAAACCAAGTGTTTGTACATTTCATAGTTGCCAAATGTGTATGAAAATGAATGATAAATGCAGATAACTTTTATTTGAACAGTTGTGTTAATTATAATGGCCACATCCCAATCCCTGCCCTTCCTTCAACTTCCCTACATAAGTTGTGTGCACGACTCACCTACATGAGATAGAACCAGTTCCAACTATCTACTGCAGTTAGCCAATTTAGCTGGGAAAGTGATCCAAGAGAACCATAAAATTTTCCACCACCATAAAATTTTCCAGTTGTGTTAATTCATTATACATGGGTTCTTTTGACTAGTGCATGTTATATATCCATTGAAAAATATATTTAATCCTTACCTGTTTTTGTTTTTTTTTGTGGTTTACATGGTTTCTTCATCTGGTAAACGAGCATCATAACTGTGAGGAAATATCAATATGCATTGAATTAAATAATAATGTTGCTATGTTCTGCTAATATTCCAAGAATAAGTACACTCCCTCTAATTATTTTTGAGTGAGTGCATTTATTCTTTAGTTTAGAGGAAATAGAAAATATATGAGGTGGATATATTAACAGTATTATCAGAGTACATTTTCCCTCCCACACAACTATGAGTTAGAATACCAGGACAAAACTAAGGTTAAGCAAAAAAATTAATTTTACTCTTTTACTTAGATAAAATAGTCTAGTTTCTAAGACGAGCAGTGCGAAATAGCTCATAGCATGCCTGAAATGGAGTGCCCTTGAGCATCGAAGTGCATATCTGCATCCCACTTCCATAGCCAACTGAACTGTACAGTAGAGAAGGTTGGGATGAATTAGTGTTCGGTAGGGTACAGTTGGTTCCAGTAGTTCGGTAGAGTACCGATGATTTCAGTAGGAATATTCAACCGAACCTGGTTAAAATTTTCAGCAGCTAATACCTTAATTTCGTACTTCATTCAGCTCTTGTTCAAAATTAAACTAGGAGGATGTAGTTAAATGTTAACTAATAAAACATTAATTTACATCTGTTTTGAATTAATTATGCCAATTATTTTTATTTGCTCAGATCAGTGTTTGCTATTTAGTAATTTTTATGGATTTGTCCTTGAATTTGGACTTCATTGAATTGATGAGGGTCTATTTCAAATTGTTGTCTCTATAATATCCACTTAATTAAAGGAGTACTTTTTCTGAGGGTAAATTTGTAAGTAAATGTAACAGGGTGGAAAACGAGAACACCACTGCCTTTATTAGCCACACTAAGGCGTATAATTGTTACATAATAATAGTTAATTTTTACATAATAAAACATTTATTTCCATATGTTTTGAATTAACTGTGCCAATTGTTTTTATTTGCTCAGATCAGTGTTTGCCATTTAGCAATATTTATGGATTTGTTTGCTTTCATTGAATTGGCGAGGGTCTATTTCAAATTGTTGTCACTATAACATTTATTTAATTAAAGGAGTACTTTTCTTTGGGGTAAATTTGTAAGTAAATGTACGAGGGTGGAAAACAAGAACACGACTGCCTTTATTAGCCACACTAAGGCGCATAACAGAAGAGTACACACCGGTTGTCATTGAATATAGGCGACTTCTGTCGGGACAACTTTAAACTCTAACAGTTTTAAGTATATTTTACAAAACTTAATTTTTTTAAAGCATTAATCTCCCATTTAAGTTTGCTTTAAAAAATCTTGTTTGAAAATTTTTATTATTGCAGGTACCAGATTGTGGTGTGATGGGAGTCATTGCAAAAACTACTGAGAAGATGGTGTGTAACCTATGGGAAGAGAGAAAAGATATGACTGCAAAGAAAACAAAAAAGAAAACCAGCCCTAGTGGTTTACCTGGAGATCACTCTCTAAGAAATAATTCTACCTTACCCTCCGTAACTCCACGGTATCAATTGAGGAAAAGCTTAAGTGCAAAGGAAAAGGAACAGTTGAAATCTAAGGAGAACATGAAGAATATGGTCACACGCATTATTAACTTGCCAAATGATCGAAGGTGTTTCGATTCTCATGAAACTCACCTTAATGGAGATGTGGCTAACGCTTGCGATTCTTGTGGAATTAAATTTGCAGATAAAAATATGTTAGTCCTACATATTAAAGAATGCATTTCTAGAGAGAAGTCATCCAAGACTTTAGTGCCGAAGGATTCGCCTACAAAATATACAGAATTTCAGTGTGAAGTATGTTGTAAGGTATTTCGGTGGAAGAGTCATTTAACAAATCACTTAAAATTACACAAGGGTTTGAAGACGTTTAAATGTGAAATTTGCGGAAAAGAGTTTAAATGGAAGAGGTCATTGAAACGTCATGCGACTGTGCACAGTGGACGTAATGTATTCAAGTGTGACTCGTGCGGGAATGGATTTTCTAAAAAGATTTACTTAGCAAAGCACTCATGCATACTCAGTGGCTTGAGACCTTTCAAGTGTGACACTTGTGGGAAGGGATTTGCTCGCAAGTCTGATTTAGTTAAACACTCGGTCGTGCACAGCGGATTAAAACCTTTCAAGTGTGATACTTGTGGGAAGGGATTTGCTCGCAAGTCTGATTTAGTTAAACACTCGGTCGTGCACAGCCGATTGAGACCTTTCATGTGTGACACTTGTGGGAAGGGATTTGCTCGCAAGTCCCATTTAGCAATACACTCGCTCGTGCATAGCGGGGTGAGACCTTTCAAGTGTGACACTTGTGGGGAGGGATTTGCTCGCAAGTCTGATTTAGTTCGACACTCGCTCCTGCACAGCGGATTGAGACCTTTTAAGTGTGACACTTGTGGAAGGGGATTTGCTCGCAAGTCTGATTTAGTACAGCACTCGCTCCTGCATAGCGTGTGGAGACCTTTCAAGTGTGACACTTGTGGGAAGGGATTTGCTCGCAAGTCTGATTTAGTACAGCACTCGCTCGTGCATAGCGGGTTGAGACCTTTCAAGTGTGACACTTGTGGGAAAGGATTTGCTCGCAAGTCTGATTTAGTAAAACACTCGGTCATACACAATAGATTGAGACCTTACAAGTGTGACTCTTGTGGGAAGGGATTTGCTCGCAAGTCTCATTTAGATATACACTCGCTCGTGCATAGCGGGTTGTGACCTTTCTTGAGGGAAGGGATTGGCTCTCAAGGGTAATTTAGTACAACACTCGCTCATGCATATCGGGTTGAGACCTTTCCATTGCGACCCTTGTGGGGTGGCATTTGCTGGCAAATCTGTTTTAGTAAGACACTTCAGTCGTCCACAAAGTTTGAGGCCTTTCACGTGTGGCGATTGCGGGAGGAAGTGTAAATTCGAGAAATCTGTCTGATTTTATTTTATGCTCAAAGGTAATGAAAGGTACCTTCTTGACTCTTGAGTAGATTATTTCTTGCTAATTTGTAAAAACATCCATTTTTTTCTATTTTATCGCAAAACATATGGACTAGACTGGTCTTAAAATATTATATTTCCCATTCTCTCTTGATCTAAAATCATCTTATTTGAAGGCAGGGCCATTGCCTTTGACCAAGTAGACTGTATGTATGTATGTAGTATGGTGGGCAAATATATGCTTTGTTGAGTGACTACTCACGTGGAATTGTATGGAAATAACAACAGCTAACGGATTATGAATAATTATTCGCGTTCATTTATTTTAGGTGTGTATTTATTTGTTAAACTTGTATGTTGATAGAGGTATATAGTAGTAGAAATAAATTTATATAAGAATTCCAATTTTTCAATGTAATTCAAAACCTATATCATAGGTTAGTGGATAGGTTATTTAAGTGGAATGTTATTTATTGGAACTTAATCTTCGACTTTGTTCATTTAATGAAGGAAGGTTTTTGATATGAGTGAGTTCATAGAAAATAGAGGTTTAGCGTTTGCCATTTTTATAGATTGATTGTAGCTGGCCGTATTTTTATAGTACTAGTGATTGTTGGTGGCCTCGTTACGTCCGAGAGAGAGTTAATTGAAGCATTCCTTAGAAGGGGAAGAGCGGACCTGGCCAAAATATGAATTTAGACACGGACTGTAAAAATTTCTATTATCCTTGAATTAAGATTTAATTAAAGCAAGTGTAGTCCTAGTGATGTAATTTTTTTTAGGATTTTCCTTTTATAGACCGATGAAATTACTCAAACGGAAATTTATTAAACTCAAAACGGATATTATTAACGAATCGTTTATGACCCAACATAAATCCGTCTTTAGTTCGTCAGAATGCGATTTAACTATGAAAACACGTATATATGTATTTTCATGAATTTAAAATAAATGTGCTCGCATCGATACCGAATAATCTAGGTATATTTATTCGACATTTCTTTCATCTTATCACAGGAAACTTGGTGACGAGCTGTCCACTGTGAAGCTGTATCCGGTCAATGCAGGATGTACAAATGAGAATTCAGAAAAGTCTACCCAATTTAGGCATAGTTATGGATAAACAACTCTTTTACGTCTGACATTATAATATGCTCTTATACGTTTAGCTATAAAGTCGCCGCACATATAAACTTAACAAAAAAACCTTTCATAAAACTTAAGGTTGGATTAAAATATCATTGATGAAATAAATTAATGGGTAGCGGTCAATGTTATAGCTGACAGATGTATTTGGCCAGCTAAAGAGTGGTCCGTGTTCCATTTTTAATGAATGCAAATGAGTTTGTGTATAAATTTTCTCATTTTGGTGATATGAATGAATGTAATGTGTAGATGAAATGACTGGCTGATAATATGAGTTTTTAAATACAAAAGAGATAAAATATGCCTAATAAAATTTTTTGCCATTTTACTTGACCAGAAATTGAAGGAAAAACTCAAAAATGTCTCAACTAGGGGTGGTCTTTCCTTCTCGTGGTCGTAATCGTCATCCATAAGGCAAGCCGCATTGGTAGGGTAATGCTCAAAGTCCTGGGAGCGCATTACACTGCTATGAAGCAGCTGATCTTTCTTGATAAAGATCACGTTTTCGAAATCATGTGCGCAACTGAACAAAAGAATCCCAGATAGCACAGTAAACTTGCTGCAAACTTGCAGCAGGTTTGCAAAGTCAGTCCAGCAAGCTTGCTGCAAACTTGCAATGCAAGTCTGCAAGCTTGCAGCAAGTCTGAATCAAACTTACTATTATTCGTTTTGTCCACTTGCAGCAAGTTTGCAAGGTAAGCCTGCTGCAGATTTGCACAGTAAACCTACAGCAGCTGTGCACGGTAAGCCTGCAGTAAGTTTGCACTGTAAGCCTACGTTATATGGTTTACATAAATGAAGCTCAGCACCTAATTTACATGACAGTATTTGACTAAAATATATCCCAATAACAAAACAAGGAATTACTTACAGATGGTACGGTATTAAGGTTTTTTGTCCGTCTACAGCCAATGATCTGCACTTTAGTGCCTGCATCAACCCAGATAGCATTCTAAACTTGCTGCACACTTGCCACAAGTTTGTCACGGCAAAGTTGCAAGTTTGCAATACTAATCTATGAAACAGAGTAAGCTATTCATGAAACTAATTAGTGAAATATATACAAATCATGAAAAATAGGTCTTAGCTCAAGATATTTGAGTATCCTTGATAACATAATTTCAGTTAACTCATCTACAGTAATTATTTAATGACCTATATGGGCTTCAACTTATTGCATCTAGTCTGAGTACATTTACGAAAACAACACACTCACATGTAAAAAATGTCCATATGAAAAATACATATATATGTCCATATTTAAAAAAATCCCACACAACAGAATAACATTCATTTAACATCTATACAATATTCCTTTTGGACCTTTTGAATATCTATACAACGTTAAAATATTCATGGATAACATTTATTGAGCATTCACTAAGAGCTATGAATACTTCTCCTGAAATTACGAATCATACTGTACTAATTTTACCCAAGTCAGATAACTGGAAGACTTTGAAATCCCTTATCAGTATTATTCAAGAAAAAAAAACTAGTTGAAATTTTACAACTGAAAAATGTTAGTGAAAAAACTCCAGCTAATGCAAGCTCTAAGAGAAGACTCATACGGACAGCCAACGGCCATTTCTATCAACTGACAGCCACGACTTATGAATGATATTAAAATTATAAATGCAAATACTGTAAACACATGTACTTACCTAAATACTAGGGAAAATAATTTGTAAACACACATTAATGCAAATGAAATAAAAGGGATAACATAGCCACTTGTAAGGTATTATACTTAGTGTTATTTTACATAAACTTAAACATTAAAAAGTAAACTGCAGCACAATAGACTTTATTTGATAAAAGTACTTATTTTAAGGATAATGTGAGTTGGTGCATGGATAAACAATAACAGCATACATACTTCATTTGTAGTACTCAAATGCAAAACCTTCCTTAAGGATCCAAAGTTTCATTGACATAATTGACTAGCATATTTGAAAAAACCTAATCGTATGATTATCAATATTTTTCACAAATGACACCTTGAAATAGTTTTCTTTTTCCCAGGTTCCATCACGACGAAAACCTATAAAGAAGATAAACACTTTTAGAACATCAAGCACCTAAACCCTTAACTATTTTATATTTTTTAAATTGACTATTTCGGTTATGTATGTGAAACACTTCACACATTTGGATCGCATGAACATATGTACATTTTTTTGTATGACCAAGGTAGATGATATCAAAGCATTACGTACTTACCCTTGACGTACCTACAATGAATTTTATCCTCAGATTTAGCCATCTCACACTACGGCAGGAAGCACGCCTCACCAAAATCTTAAACAAAAAACTATAATTGATACGAGGCACAATCCAACTTCACATCAATTTATAGTATACATAACAGAAAGGTAGGTAAACGTCCGCTTCCGTAACGCACTAAAATTTTTGGTAGAAATTCCTTTATTTCACGAAAATGACAGCGTTAAGTGAGAACGGCTCAATTTTTTGTGTGGGTGACGAATGCGGACCCATCGACTAAGTCGAATAATTTCCTACGGGCAATACATGCACGACAAATTAACGAGTATGAGACTTAATAGTTTTCGCGCGCATTGCAAACAATCAGAATTGAGGCATAGGGGATGACTGAACTTACCGTCAAATAGAAGATTTCAGCATCTTGGAATGGTTCCACCCCTCATTCGATTCATTCCACAGATGTTTGTCCACATGTGAGTAATTGATGAACGTGTTCACCCAAGTTACATTCCAAGTTCACTATGGAAAATGTGGTGTCCTCGCCCGCGTCATGATGATTTTATGAAGCACAAATTCCACAACTGAGGTATGAAGTGTGTGAGTATAAGATCGGCGACGGACGCCAATAGTATTTTTTTCGTTGTTATATGATCTTAATCCATCAAAGATAGCAAATTCATATCACAAACACTTAAACAAACACATTAAAACTTTCAAGCTTGCAAACTGACAAAGGAACAATGGAGCATCGCGATGCGCAGGAAAAAAGCGCCAAATAACTGAGGCGCGGCATTCAAACTGAGGAGCGCGCTTCTAAATATTCTTGTCTGACTTATAAATTACTTTTCGACATAACTTTAGAGGATAACCACTGGATTAAATTATAATTTCGGTGGTCGCTGGATAAGTGCGGCATCCCTATGTGCAATGAAACGAGTTCTTTGGTAAATAAAAGGAGACTTAAATCTCTGATACTTAAAAGGCTCATTGAGATATTTCTTTAAAACCTCAAGAATCGTAGACATACTTTAGCGCTTGAAATTCCATTGTCACATACACTTCACTCAGCTATAGAATAGATTTCACAAGTTACCGGTAAACGTAGACAATATCATACTTAATATTTAAGACTTGACGCTATGTTTAAAGTCTTCAAAATGTTAGCCCACAGTATTTTTAGAATAAAGAATATGCAGAAATAACGCAAATGGGCAAACACACAGTGATAAAGCAAAAGAGACCGGAAAATACACGTGAATTTCAGATGGTTGCATTACAAATTTCTATTGAACGTTCATGAGGCATTAAAAATCAAATTATAAACACATCTGAATATTCTGAAACTTCTGAATGTTTAGACATACTCTTCCCGTGCGTTGCAGGAGCATGCGTCGAACGTGGAGTTTCCGTAACACATGCTGATAGTTTTCAATCTAGAATTAGTTTGCCACAGCAAGCTTGATGCCAACTTGCCATGACAACTCTGTCGTGACAAGCCTATGACAAGTTTGCCGTAAGTTTGCATGCTATCTGGGCAATTACTAGAAGCATGATCATGTGTATGGAATTTGTTGGAAAAATGTAAATTTTAAATATAAGATATGGACCAGCGAACATCCAAATGATTTGGTTAATTAATAATAATGATAAGAGATATGACCCTCATTAATACAGGGAGTTAGAGTATTTGGTTGGAATGTATAAAATTTTTTAAATGGGTGGAGTGGTACGGGAATAAAAATTTAATTAACATATATAGAGGGCACAAATTAAGCCACAATAACAAATCTAATAAATACTGCAGCAGAATGTTGAATACTCCACTGTAGTGAATTATTATCTACTTTAATTCTGATAGAACTAGTCACGGAACGCTAGGAAATCAATACCAATACACGTCTTTCACCAAGGTTGTATCCCGATGTCGGCCCAACATCTGCATAAGTCGGCTGTAGTGTGGGTACGGAATGCTGTAAACCGATGTCGGGCCGACGTGTGATGCTACTGGGGTTGTTTCTCAGCCAAGAAACGTCTTTCGCATATAATTGTCGAGTCGATGATTTTAAGAGCCACGTAATGCAGCATTTGTTTTGAGCATTAATAATGGCCAATTCCTTGACTATGTAACTTTTATCATTAGCGGTTAAGCATTGAAATTCGATAAGGCACTCATCGCGATGTATGTCTAACTTACAAGGCTTTTAAACCCAATGCCAGAGGTTAAATACATATCAAAGACCTTTTGACTTACAGAATTTCACTTTGTGTCAGAGGTAAAGAGCTTTTCACTCACACGCTGGAAAAATCAGAGCATAACCAAGTTGTACTTTTTGATTACCAGACAAATCATACATTATGAGTGACATCTCTAATTCAAGTCTTTCCAAATCCAAATTAAACGTATTATTATATAATTTGGTAGCGAGAAATTGTTTGGCTTTATCACGACTGCCCCTAAGTCTCCGGAGAAACGGATCTATCAGCTTGGAGAGGTTTATCGTAGCATTCCATTCGTCACCGTTCAAGTTAAACGAAATCTTAGTTAAAATGCTTTTATTGGGCAAATGTTTCTTTCCGAAATAATTTACATAGGCTAAGCAGAATGAAGTTAATTGTTCTTTTTCACCATTGTTGAAAAATATTCATAGTCTTTTCCAAATTCAGAATATTAGTCCATTCAGCTTGCAAAACAATTACACTCTTTTTGTTCACTTGGTTTAAATGCACCACCGGCTAAAGGTCTCCGTCAGGATCGTTCACAAAACACATTCTTCGACTTTGTACTATTTAAATAATACACTGATTGAAGTAGCAGATTATTCAAGAGTGGAGATGCAGCGGGACTGGGATGATGTGCAGCTGGCCTCTTCCTCTTGACAGGGGGAGACTGCAGGGCAACTTCCTCCGGCGGCGACACCATAACAATTGACAAGCGTCGCGCTCGCAGGTTACTTAAGAGGAAGAGGATGTTGGGGGAGGAGTGGGGGAGAACGAGCGTCCTCATCGAATGGGCTTGGGTCAACTTCAGCTTTCAGACGGCTATACTGGAACCAGTGGGCGGGGGAATGTGCGTCTCTCTATGCGCAAGTCAGAGTTTGTTAACATTCACGACGGCCGTCGCTAAGAGATCCTCATTTGTCTAGTGTTGTTAACTTTTCGTTTATGATGACGTTTCATTCTTTGGTCCACTATTCCGCATAGGAAAATCGAGCATTTCATTGGCCGATACAACTTCGGGGGTATTTGTACAGACAGATTTGATTTGAATGAAGAATTTTCCATACACCGTCATTTTTTGGACAACGACCGCCTTCAACATTTCTACCTTGAGATGCGTAATCGCTACGGTCGCTATTTTCGGCCGATGCGAGTCGCAATTTAACGCCTAGTTAGGTAATAGCCCCCCTGGGCTCCCCATTCATACTCCTTCTGACTGATTCTTCGGTTTCCTCTCTATCGGAACATGTAACGAGGCCACTTACAATCACTGGTATCATTGAGTAATCGCCTGGTGCCAGCAATCCATAGCAACGGCACAACCTCAGCCTCTCAACGAGGGTCGTTCGTTAAATTCTTATAAAATGATAGAAAACTAAATTATTTTGTGTGAATTATTCTTAATTTTTCAACGTTATCTCCCTTTAACTCTATACACATTTCCAAGAGTTTCTGCAACTTTTTTAAGCTGTCCAAAAATAGGATTTCAGACGTTCCTCAAAAAAGGCATCTTTTTGAGCGATGACCTCGTTTGACGTGAACTGTTTTCCATCGAGCTGTTTTATAAAGTCTGTAAATAATAAAAAAGTCAATATGGGGCAAATCCGGTGAATACGGCAGATATTGTAATGATTCGAACTTTAAACTACACAACTTTGGCCATCGAAACTGCGCAGGTGTGCACCCGCGCATTGTCTTGATGGAGGATCTTTTTCAACTGAGGAAGTTTTTCTTGATATATTCGTTCAGCCGGTGCAATAACGACGCATTATACACTCCATTTTCTCCACTCCGTTATTGTTTTTCCTTTTTTTAAGTAATTTAGGTCGAAGACTCCGCGAGCATCCCAAAAAATCGTGGCCACCATCTTTCTGGCTGATTTCACTGTTGTCGGCTTCTTCGGAGCCCGTTCGCCAACATAAACCCACTGTTTCGATTGTTCCTTTGTATCTGGAGTGAAGTAATGTTTTATCCAAAGTTATGCGTCGGCGCAGAAACTAAAAGCGCCAAAATAGTCTCAGAGTTGACCACAAAATTGCACTTGTTCTCCACTGACAGCAGACGCGGGACCCATTTGGCCAAGATATTTTTAACACCCAAGTTTTGGCGCAAAATTGAAAACGGTGTACCATTAGATACACCTGTGGCCTCAACTATTACGTGCACTTTGATTCGTCGGTCACACAAAATCATATCGTGGATTTTTTCGATCATTTTGGCAATAGTCACTTCTTCTGAGCGTCCCGAACGAAGTTAATCTTTTGTGGAGGTACGGCCACGTTTGAACTCATTTACCCAATTGTAAACAGCTGCAAACACGAGAGCAGATGTGCCAAGAACTTCATCCAGCTCTGCTTTGACCTCTTTTGGTGTTAAGCCTTTTAAATGTAAAAGTTTGATCATAGCTAGAAACTCACTTTTTTCATTATTATAAGTAAACAAAAGTTGTTTGCTCCAATCGACAATTAAAACGTGACCATGGTGATGCATGAAACAGACTTCAACAGCTGAATATCGAGTAATGAGCTTTACTAAAAGCAAACCATTTTTGACACTAATCGCAATATCTTGGATTTTCTAGGGATTTATGGAACAACCCTCGTGTTTTCCATGAGCTCACTCATAACATACATCACATTACATTAAATGAACAAAGTCGAAGATTAAGTTCCAAGAAATAACATTTCACTAGAAATAACGTCTCCACTCTTACTCATGAGTTACGTTTTCAATTACTTTGAAAACTTGGAATGCTTATGCAAATATATTTCAACAACCGTATACATGTATCAAATACAAAATCAATAAATGCATAAGCATAAATGAACATTAATTAGCATTCATATTCCCAGTAGCCTGTTTTATTATTTTCATACACTGCCTCATAAATAGTCATAATTCTTGAATTGTAAGCATCACATCACACAGCGCTTTCTGTACTGGTGTGATTGAAGTAATGGGTGTTACCTGTTGAATTCTATTGTTGCCGGAGAAATGCCCCATGAAGTTCACCGAAGAGTACCGGGGGTGGTAAAATAATGAACGGGTGAAGAGACTTATTTCGCAAATTTACGTCGTACGGAATACATACCCACTTGAACGAGAGACCCCTGACAGGAAAGGGGAGGGCCCGCGAAGTCAGACGAAGAAGACTTTTAGATCTCCCTGGAAGTGTGAGACTGATATCAATGGGGGCAGGGTGCACGCATTGTGCAGTGTACGCCTCAATCACGTCGTCTGAGAACAACAATTTCTCTTACATCAGAGTAAAGCAGAGTGGGATTTTGCGAATGGAATAACTGGTATCATTTCGACACTTAAGTCGTCAGACACTAAGGTCTCAATCTGCTGTGCACCAGCAAATGTTTTACTAAATCAGACTTGCGACCCAATCCCTTACCACAAGTGTCACACTTGTAAGGTTTCAATCCGCTATGCACGCCTGAGTGGGCTATTAAATTACACTTTTGATTAAACTCCTCCCCACAAGTGTCACACTTGAAAGGTCTCAATCTGCTGTGCACGAGCGAATGTCTTACTAAATGAAACTGGAGAGCAAATCCCTTCCCACAAGTGACACACTTGAAAGGTCTCAATCCGCCGTGCACCAGCGAGTGTCCTAATAAACTTGACTTGAGAGGAAATCCCTTGCCACAAATGTCGCACTTGAAAGGTTTCAATCCGCTGTGCATGGCCGAGTGTTTTAGTAAATAAGACTTACCACTAAATCCCTTACCACAAGTGTCACACTTGAAAGGTTTCAATCCGCTATGCACGCCTGAGTGGGCTACTAAATGACACTTTTGATTAAATTCCTTCCCACAAGTGTCACACTTGAAAGGTCTCACTCGGCTGTGCATGAGCGAGTGTCTTACTAAATGAGTCTTATGAGCAAATCCCTTCCCGCAAATGTCACACTTGAAAGGTCTCAATCCGCTGTGCATGAGCGAGTGTTGTACTACATGAGTCTTGCGAGTAAATCCTTTCCCGCAAATGTCACACTTAAAAGGTCTTAATCCACTGTGAACAAGTAAGTGTCTTACCAACTGAGACTTTAGATTAAATACCTTTCCACAAGAGTCACACTTGAATGCATTACATTCACTGTGCATAGTAGCGTGTAGTTTCAATGACCTCTTACATTTAAACTCCTTTCCGCAAATTTCACATTTAAACGTCTTCAAACCCTTGTGTGAGTTTAAGTGATTTGTTAAATGACACTTCCTCCTAAAAACCTTCTCACATATTTCACACAGGAACTGCGTCAATTCTCTAGATTCTGTGGACTTTGTATGCAAATCTTTTGGCACAGAAGTCATAGATGACCTCTTTCTAGAAATGCATTCCCTTATGTGTAGGACTAACATATTTTTATCCGTATATTTCATTCCACAATAATCGCAAATGTATGCCACACGTCCAGAAAGGCGTGTTTCATGTGAATTAAAACACCTTTGATCATTTGGCAATATGTCAATGCATGCGACCGTATTCTTCATGTAATCCTTAGATTTCAAATGTTCCCTTTCCTTTGCACTGAACTTATTTTTCATTTGATGCCTTGATGTCAAGGTGGTTAGGGTACAAATACTTCTCAGAGAGTGATCTCCAGGTAAACCACAAGGGCTGTTGTTGATTTTTGTTTCCTTTGCAGTCTTTTTTCTCTCTTCCCTGAGGTCACCCACTATCTTCTCAGAAGTCTTTGCAATAATTCCTGTCATACCGCAATCTGGTACCTGCGATTACAAAGATACAATAGCATAATATTATTAAAATAAACTTGAATGAAAGGTAAGTGATTGAAAAAAACATTTTTGTAAAAATACTTAAACATCGTACCTGTGCATTAGATATATGATTATTAAAGAGACGATAATTTGAAATAAAACCACACCATTATGATGAAAGCAAACAAATCCACAAAAATTGCAACACAGCATTCACTCTGACATGACCTATGAAAACAAATGGGACCAAAAAAATCCAACTATATGGAAAGTAATTCTTCATCCTATGATTTTCTTTGATGCTGTGTACACAGGATATGATTTACTAGCCATTCTAATAGTAATTACCCGGCATTAACTATGCCAATCACTCTCAAATTCAACTCACGAGATAATACTACTCAGTCACAGATTGGTCGATGATAAAAGGCACAGCATTTTAAGTAACACATCAATGTAATTATCACAAAGATCAATAAAATTTGCATTTGTAATCAGTGGAATTGTATATTTGCTAATTTAGACACTATGTGGTGAGATATATGGCAGCAGTCATGGTCCAAGGCTTTTTTCAGTCAAGAATTGGATACTTTAAAGTCAGTTATAGCACTAAACTGAGGGTTGCAGAAGCGCCTAGAGAACAAAGAATTCAGGAGTGATAAAATACACAGGCTGGATGAAAACAAACAGAGGGGTCTCTCAGAGCTCCACTTGTGTTATTTCAACTTATCCCTGTGAAATGCCCAAGCTGTCGCTATTAGTGCAAATTTGACCTTGGAATTTAGTCTGCATATGCTGCTTCAAATGATTCTTATGGATTATTAGTGAAAATACAGACATTTTACCTACAAACTGCAAAAAAATTATAAATGCCGGCTTTTTGAGTGGTTGCCGAGCAACTGGTTTTCAGTGTGTTGCTTCTGAACTGTTAGACATTTAACCGACTTTAAAAATTCCCGTTGTAGCTATTAAAATTGTGTAAATGATTATACCATTACCTTTTTAATCATTTAATCCATTAAAAAACCCATATCTCTACTAGTGCATATATGGCCTTGGACGTTCGCATTGGTATGCACCTTTACGTGCACACTGCAGATGAGTAACGAAAATTTGAACTTTTCATCTAAATACCTCAGAACAAATTAATAATGCGTACTTTTCGACCATAACCGACAGTGCAGGCCTGTGTTTTTCCGTCTATTTCTTTTGAACGATAGATAACTGGTCTATTATGACGATTTTATTTTATTACTATGGAAATTGCCTGAAGAACAATACCTTTTGCATTTTTCCTAACCATAACGATTAACTCACAGCTATCGCTTTACTCAGAATTTCTAAAAATGAGATGAAAATCATTTAAACCCAGTACACTGTGCATACCTACGGATGAGCGATAGACGCGAGGTAAGGTGCCAGGCTGGGAAGTGGAAGGTCGCTTCTATGTCATAGAAAATTTCTTCTTTTTTTCAAAGTTTTTTTCACCTGCATCTTAAAAATATTTGGTTTTCATCATTGCAACTTGCTTTATAAATATTTTCCCCAAAAAGAAAATAAAAATGGCAGATTTCCCCGTTATCCGCGGTTTTTTCATTCTGGCTCCTGGGTTTCCAGCTGAAACGACTGCTTTTCACAAGTTTAGCCAACGAATGAATGTTCTTTATTACGTCGCTGACTTTTTGTCGTTACCCTTATTGCTCGCTTCCATACGAGCCCTAGAAATCGAAATTTGAGTGAAATTTGGGACTTTTCAACAGTTTTCCAGCACTAGCGTCTAAAGAGTCGATCTGATCGAAACTCTTACGCTCAATTTTTCATAGGCCACAAAACGGTCTAAACAATGTCCTCTGCCGTTTGTTTCTACGCCTCGTATTTTCGGAGTTACATGTCATCGAAATCGGTATTTTTAATTTTCTGGCTTTTTTACCATATTTTTTCGCACTTTTTCGATTCTGGCTCATGGATTCACCGCCGGATGATAGCTTTTCATAATTTAAGTTAACTCATGACTCAATTTTATAATGTGTTTGATTTATTGTCGTTACTTTAATTATTCGATTCGATACGAACCCTCGAGTTCGAAATATAGGTGAATTATAGGTGATGTTGTCACAGGTCCACCGTTAAACGCGGGGATTTTTTTTGCCGCTACCCTGTCCTACTGCGTAATCGAAGGAAGACAGGTAGTTTAGTTTCGGTAGACATCCTAGCCTACTGCCGATTGGAGTCTGGGAGTTATGGTGGGTCAGCCCCCTGACCTACTGTCAGTAGAAGAGGAATGTTTGTTCTGGCAGTCACGTGACTTATAAACAATCACTAATATCTCGCATACCAATTAAGTTAGATAAAATATAACGACACCATCTGATAGTCCTAAATAACCCGCATTAAATGACGCCCTCATCTTTGCGACGAAGCCAATAATTAACCCACAACAGTCGAAAATCATGCAATATAAACAATATTAAATATCTCGCATACTAATTAGCGCAGAGAAAATATATTGGCGCCGTTGGATAGCCCTCATTAACCCGCATCAAATGACATCCTCATCTTTGCGACAAAGTGATCAATACACTCGCAACAGCCTAAAACATTCCATATAAACAATGGCAATAACTTAATAATTGACTCAACGAAAATATGATTTCACCACCCGATAGCCTAAATCAAACGACTTGGAATGATATCCATATGCCAAAACCATCATATCCATCGAAACCGTCACGGACACGTCTCTCTCTTTGAGGCTAATGATCGTCCGAGAACACTTCATGACGCAACCCATCTGTGTATTGGAACCGCGTTCTATTAGTTCCGTCACACGTCATCTGGCGCTCACTCAATACCCCACTCACCATCAATGCGGAAATTCCACCCGTCAAGGCAACCTAGAGTTCATCGTAAACAACTTGGAGATGGGGCTCCGAGCAAAGCGTGATCTTGAACATTTAAGATAAACAATCACGAGTATCTCACATACTAATTAACGCAGAGAAAAATATATTGACACCGTTGGATAGCCCTCATTAACCCGCATCAAATGACATCCTCATTTTTGTGATGAAGTGAACAATACACTCGCAACAGCCGAAAACATTCCATATAATCAATGGTAATATCTCGGTAAATAATTGACTCAGCGAAAATATGATTTCACCATCCGATAGCCTAAATTAAACCGCGTAGATTGACATCGGCACTTATATGTTAATGCTGCATTTTAAGACATTTATTACTCAGTCTCACTGAAGGGAGTCCATAATTTACAAGGACAAGGAGACCATATATTTACAGGTGAAGAGTACATAGTTTTATTTGGCAGTTCCCCAGCCTACTGCCATGCACTACTGTACGCTTCACAATTGCACGGTTCAACGCGAGAGTTTTTTTTAAGCAGTTCCCCTGGTCTAATGCTTAGGCGAAGAAAGACGGGTAGTTTTGTTTCACAAAAACTAACGAATATCACCCCTAAAACCACCCATGATATCAAGCTAGAAGTCACTCTTGCTCTGGTATTGACTAAGGTGCTTTCTACGCCCCGTAGTTTCGGATTTACATGTGGTCAAATACGGAAAGTTCATTTTCACAGTCCGTTCTCTAAATTTAATAACCATGATGCCAAGGTTTTTCAAAATGGCGGATGCCCAAACGTGACACCTACGTTTAACTCTTCAAAATGGATTTTGACGGCTATAACCCTAAGAAGTAAACCTTTATTTCAGGAAATGTTTTCACACCCAAATATAACAGCGAAGCCTTTCTTGGGGTGTAGAGTGTGGAGCCCCCTACCGAGCGAAGCGAGTCCAAACGTCCTGCGTCCATAGCGGAATGGACTTTAACGCTACAGATTGCACCATTCAAAAGAATTATATTAAGCAAATCATTATCCGACATCAAGGTGCCCCAAGACAGGAAAATAGCTTACGTTACACGAATATTTAAAAGAGGAAAAAGAAGTGACCCACGAAATTACTGGCGTGTATCATTAACATCATATTTAAGCCACATCCTCGAGCAAATTGTCATTAGCAACATTATGAAATTCCTGGATAATCATAACTTCTTACACAGCAGTCAGAATGGCTTCCATAAGGGCAGGGCCTGCATTATACACCCTACGCCCTTCCTACATGAAATCCTAAAGTCAAATGAATCAAAAAAAGCAATTCGACCTTACTTGATTTCAAGAAGGAATTCAAAAGGGCTCCTCACAAAAAACTCATTTATGAATTGCAATCATGCAAACTTAATGGAAAAACAGTGAATTGGATTATTGACTTTCTCAGTGATTGAAAACAAAAAGTAGTTATTGATAGTTTAGCTCAGATATGGCCGAAGTCACATTCGGTGTTCCTCAGGGAAGTGTGATCGACCCTCTTTTATTAATTATTTACATTAATGATGTAAGTTCTCAAGTTAGCAGTAAATTAAGACATTCAACACGATACAGTTATCTACCCTGAAATGATCAAAGATGCAAACTTTGTAGTTCCGTCATTGGAACTTAAAGAATGTTCATTTGTGGTGCCAGGAGTGGGGGATTAGAATAAAATATTAGTAAATGCACCACAGTTCACTTCCTGCAAAATTCGTCACACAACTGACATACCTACACTGTCAGTGGAGCAAACATTAAACATTCAGATACAGTAAAGTATCTTTGAATTACCTAAACTTCTGATATATCATGGGGAACACACATGATACATATGCACCACAGCAACATAGAAACAGAGAGAGTCTCACAACTTTCAGAGGGATTAAGGTGGGAGCCCCTAGACACTTGGAGGCTGCATGCTGTGCTAAGGTTGCCAGAGAAATTTGGGATAGGTGGTTTTCACAGCAGCACAAGGAATATTATCATGACGCCTCACTGCATCTCTAGGTCCCACAGAAGCAATAAAATAGGAGAGATACACTACCGAACAGATATGTGCAAGAACTCATTATTTTCGTGCACAATAAGCAACCACAATAAAAACTGAGCACCAATACATACACTCTCATCATACACATCACCATTTCACCTCCGAAAAATGAAGGTATGAGAGATCATTAATGAATTATTACGACTTAGAAAACAACAGTGGAGTCCACTATATAACATAATAGTTAAGTCTACTTATTTTAATGTGCACTGTTCCACAAAACTTGAAGAAAAAATCCTAGGAGAATTACTATATCAAAACCCCACGTCACTCTGGTGCTAAACGAGAGAGATCCAGGGCGAGCGGTTTGATGGGAATTACGGAGATGAAGGCAAAAGAGATCATCAATGAATTTTTGCGACTTTGAAAACAACAGTGGAGTCCACTATAAAACCTAACAGTTAAGTCTATTTATTTTATAAATGCGATCACATAAGTGTTGGAGAGACATTAGAAGCTTCATTCATGGACTTTGTAGCCATAAAAAATGACGAGAACACCGAAGCATCGTCAAGACATTTTTTTGGAAATTATGTGTGAAGGAATCGATGAACATGGTTCCTACAAATTCAAATTAGAGAGTGAAGATCCTTGTTGGTGTAACCACAGAGTAAGGAGGGAGCTCAGGAGACAAAGGCAGTTACACAGCCCATATAAAAAATCTATAAAGTCATGTGACAAAACAATGACACTTGCAGCGAGAGAAATTTACATTTCTCAACACTCAAAAACGAAGAAAATTATGTGCACTACCCCATGAAACTTTAGAAAAAATCCTAAGAGAATTACTATGTCAAAATCCCAAGTCATTCCCGTCTTACACAAGAGAGCTCCATGGCAAGCAGCTGGCAGGTTATTATTTAGACATAGTGCTTCATTAAAATAGTATCTCCGTCAACTATGATTTGACTCCTAAATACCTTATGTATTACAAATCTGGTAAGTATACTGTTAGTCCTAAACAGTACCCACCATACCTCATTGTGACAGGTGTCAAATGTTTTCCATTGAATTGTAGTAGTTGCTTGCAAAGTACCCTTTTCCTTGATATTTTAGCTCATTCTAAATTCGATCTTTCCGAGTCCGCAGAACCCTCAGTAATTGAAATACTTCCACGAGGAGAATAAAATGGGGAATATGCTTGCTTCACTCACTTCAGAGGAGTTAAATGTTTCAACTAGAGATGTGCGAATAGTATTCGCGAATACTCGAATACCTCGAATAGTAGAAAGTCTTCAATACTCGAGATCTCGATTAATTATTCTTAAAGTACCTACTCGAATATTTTAAATTTAGCGCCATACATTGTGATACATTTCTTCCAATGCTTCGAAAAGATTCTTCATGGTTGGCAAGTTTTACGAACTGTGTAAAACTGGTGAACCTTACCATGGATGCAACATTTTGTGAAGTCATCCAGCTCTATTCGCTTCTTTTGTTCACCCTTTTTCCCCTTAGGTGATGAGAATTACAATATACCTCTCTCCGGAGACAATTTCCCATACAATGTACAATCGTAAAATGTACAATGGAAGCTAATGATTACTATGGGATATGTTATGAGTAGAAATTTGCTGAGTATTTTATTAAACATTTCATCACGATCATAAGGCAACATCTGGATTATCTCTCATTGAAACTGCTTCAGGTTAATTTATTTTGGGTCTTAAACTTTGTACATTAAGGCCAGTATTTTAAAATGACTCAGACTAATTGAGGAACTGGAATTGATATGACTTTGTAATAATTTTTGTTCCCAAGCTACCCTTTTGAATTGGTTAGTGTCGGATGCCGAAAAGAATAATAACCAACCATAACATGTTTACGCCAGAAACTGGGCTCTATAAGTAAATCATGAAAATTGATGACTACAGATATTCAATAAAATGTGTATTCGCCATGGGTTACCTTCAGTGGTTCTATACCCATTTCCATGGAAGTTTCAATCTTGAAAGTACACTTATTCAAGTATTCCTTTGCAGTTTCTTCAGACATATCGCTTCTGAAGTTCCACATACGCAAGTGAGAAGGTCGAGGCATTCCCAAAAGCCAGCTCTCTCCTGTCGACATTCCTCTATTTGTTGGATTTTGTCATCCTTATCTGTTGCGAACTTGTTCAAACTGACCATCACTTAAGTAAATTTCTTGGGCTCGCCACCGGGTAAGGTCGTGTGGGGTCAATATCTGACGCAGAGAGTCCTGCAGAATTGGACCACCTTCGGAAAACCTTTCCGGCAAATTGGATACGGAGAGCGGCAAATTTCGATGACCTTCAAAAAGTCCCGTGAAAATTCACGAAAATCGGATTTGGAGGTTGACCAGCCTAAACCTACGTCCAGGGCCTTTTTGCCCTATGTATCTACCATATCCGGGAGAATTTCGAGGGTTCTGAAGAGGTACAACATCGAAAGCATCCATAGACCTATGGCCAATTTAAGAGACCGCCTTGTGAGGGCAAAGGACCCAGTTGGCCTCATGACTCCGGGGGTATATAAAATCCCATGCGAATGTGGTGAAGTCTAAGTGGGAGAGACTGGGCGAACTATATCCAATCGTCTGAAGGAACACCGTGGGCATTTCCGGTTTGGTCAACCGGAAAAATCAGCAGTAGTTGAGCATAGCCTGAGTTGGGACTATCAGATTATTTGGGATGACACGACTGTTCTTTGGCGATCCGGCCAATTGTGGGATCGCTTTACCAAAGAGGCGATAGAGATAAGGTTAGAGAGGAAGAATTTCAACCGGGATACTGGTTACACGATCAGCAGCTCTTGGAATAGATTTATGAGAAGAATTCAGAATGCCAGAGCTAAGTCCCCGCTGGTCAACGGTCCTCCACCACAACCATCGGGGCTCGACCAATCCTGCTCTGCCTATCGCCAAATTAAACAGTCTTTTCAAGCTCGCATCAGTAGCCTTGAGAATGGGTAACAAGTCGGAACCCGAAACGTCAGCTGCCTATAAATATCTTACCCAGTGGCGAGCCCGAGAAATTGATGCAAATGTTATTCGCCAGGAAAGTGTAAAATCACACTTCACCATCAGTTACTTTGGCAAGGGATTCCTCAAAAGAAATGATGGAAGTTGTCTCAATGACACATGACTTGGTTACAAATGTGGGCATTGCTAATGCTCAAGGAACACTGGCATGTATTAGAGAGGATAAGATGGCAACTTAACCCTTTGAACGCGGCATGACGTGATAACAATTCATGGTTGTCTTTATACTGGTGCTGATGATGTGACATTACGTCAAGAGTACCATTGAGTGTTCCAGATTTCACTAGGCAGTCATCAACACCAGCGTCAAAATACCATGGCATGAATTCACGTCATGCTGCATTCAGAGGGTTAACAGAGAGTAGACAGTAATGTATATAACATTAAGAGATTAGGGTTCAGCACATGGAAAGTCATGGACATGTCATCAAGAACGATTACACCATGCCACTTCTAAATTGCTTCTCAAGTATTGATGGCCCCAACCTCAAAATATAGGGAACTGTGTAAATGGCAACACCACTGTAAACATTAACATATTAACTATTATGAAATATAATTAGGTCAGACTACATACATAACAACACCAATTCTGAGGTCAGAAAAGATGGATCAAGATGAAAAATGAACATGTGCAGTCTCAAATGCACTCACCAGATCACCTGTTTCAAGCGATGACGATGCGTCATTAGAAGCCTCTTCATCTGAGGATTCATCCCCACTACGGTTCTCCTCTTTTGCAGTCTCTGCTTCTGAAGACGATTCACTGGTTGCAGCCTCTTCTTTCACAGAAACCTGCACGATAGAATGCATTCATCATTTCCAATTCTGTCTTTACATCAATCCAGAAGATGACAAGATTAGTTAAAGAGAAGATGACTAATTTAGGCGACGTTCACACCCGCTCATCCAGTGCATTTAAATCACTTTAATTTATCATTGAGAGAGTAGCCAGTAATGCATAAAACAATAAGACAAGTGGGTTCAGTGCGTGGAAAGTCATGGACATGTCATCAGCAATGATTACTCAAATGTCGTTTCCATTTGCTTCCCTGGCGTTGATGGCCCAAACCTCAAATTATGGGAACTGTGTAAATGGAAACTTCACTGTAAATATTAACGATTTAACTATTATGATATAATTAGGTCAGACTACATAACAACACCAATTCTGAGGCCTGAGAATATTGATCAAGATGAAAGACGTACAGAGCAGTCTCAAATGCACTCACCAGATCTCCCGTCTCAAGCGGTGACGTTGCATCATTAGAAGCCACTTCATCTGAGGATTCATCCCCACTACTGTTCTCCTCTTTTGTAGTCCCTTCTTCTGGAGATGATTCACTTGTTGAAGTCTCTACTTTCACAGACAACTGGAAGATAGAATGCATTCATTCATCAGTGTCCAATGCTTTCTTTACATCACCCCAGAAGATGCCAAGATTATTTAAAAAGAAGATGACAAATTTAGGTGAAGCATCACACCCACTCAGCCAGTGCAATATATGCTATGATTTCCAATGCGAGATTTTTTGTTAAAGGTTTATGTCATCAAGGCTGCTATTCTGAATGAGATAGCATTAACGCTAATAGCCAGAAATAGCTTTTGTGATGCTTTAGTTCTGAAGAATAGCGTCAACGATGCTTTTTGCAATGCGGAGCCCCAGACTGATGCGTGGGAGCGACGCTGTTTTAGGCGGCGATCTGATCATCGAGCTCTTCTAAAGCGTCATGCTATTCATGAGTGAAACGGCCACCTGACTCCTTATCACAGGTTATCTAATGAGAATTCTGCAAAATATGAGAAGTGTTCCTAAAAACATAAAAATAATAGCAAGATTGACTTGTCAATCCATATATTCAAGTAACATAAAAAATTCTTCTCATAAAAAGTAGGCAAATGTACCTACATACAGTTAAGTTTACATAGGTAGACATAACAAAGAATGCCAGACTTTCTTAAACTGACATCCTCTTCACAAAATCTAAAATAATCAGAGCGTTAGTATCTATCACCTGATGAATGCAAAACAAAATAAAGTATAATAATAGTATCTGAAGACAGCACTGAATAAAATTTAGTTGGATTATTCAATGAAAACATTCTTTCATGCACCAGACTCAAAGCATCCATGGCGAAAATCTTAGCTGTTTGTGAGAAATGTAAACATTGCTCGTCATTGGCTGCCTGAATTTCCATTTACTGCACCGAAAGGTTTTCATACAGTAAGGGGCATGGTTAATAATAGCGTTACAGACCCCATGCCTTGAATTTCTGCATCATATTCAGAACTGCTTCTGAAGCTATTCTGGAGCGAGGAATAGCGTTAGCCAGAATTTGCCCGATTCAGAATAGCAGCCCAAGTTGAAGTATCCAAGATATGTATACACAATAGTCCAGAGCTAAGAGACACCCTATGCCTCAAAAATGGTAACTTGATCTGGGTAGTTAACCACCAAGAAATTGGCTAGATATAAAGTATATTTTTACAATGAATAACATCTGTATAGCAAAAATGTAAACATATAGAAAAATGGCAATCATTCTTCTATCAGAATGACAAGTAACAGCTGTCTCGGTCGTAAGATGTGATCTGTAATTGTTTGGTTTATTTTTAAAAGCCACCCGAGTGGTTTTTGGTGTCTGCATGCTCAGATATTGAATACACAAATATTCAGCCTATCCTCATAGACCTCGGCCAGCGCTGCAATACATGGGAGACCAAACAAAAACTCGCAGGCAACTGTTGCCATGAGCAAGAGTTATCCTAAGGAGGGTGGCTCTCGATGTTAAAACACCTCGATCAAGTGCAAGAATCACCATTTGGGAGATTTTCTAACAAAATATTTCTTTCCGATAAGTAGGACGCATCTTCTTAAAATGGTGACAACTTGGCATCATTTCATACATGAAAAACACACTTTATGCTCAAATGTGCAAAATTCCACAGAGAAAAAAATCATCAGTCTTGACCGGGAATCGAACCCGGATCCCTCGATTTCCAGCCAAGGGCTTTAGCCAGTTACGCTACCAAGGCGTCCTCTTCCCCTGTGGATTTTGTTTAAATTTTATAAAATAATCCATTATTATCTTTCTAAATTCAAGGCCTTCAAAATGAGTCATTGCATGTATTTTTTAATTCCTTATTCCGGATATATGCTGTCAAATGTAAAGACGCTTTCGTAAAATTCTAGTTTTACAACATTGCAATAGCTCATAAACCGTTGTATGTATGACAAAATGGCTTTGGGGTTTTTGTTTTGTAATCACATGAAGACGACTTGCCAAATTTGGTTGAAATAGGTTACCCCAAGGGTCAATTTTGCTAATGTTTTGGTCGAATTGCGGTGGAATGACTCAAAAACATTTCATAATCCGCAAAATATATATGATAACTTTCAAAAATTTCACATAGTAAGAGTCATCAAATCAAGCCTATCCCATCAAACAAAGACCAGTGAACCGGTGACCACATTTTGGTACTCCTATGGATAATGAAGATGATGTTGCTACTGATTTGGGAAACAACATCTATGATACAGATGACGAAAATTAATGCATGTTTTGAAGTGTTAATCTCTCACATTGTTCAGTAAACCTAGTAAATAACATTTTGATAAAATATGTTTCTTTTTGTGACAAAAAAAGCATCTTATTTTGATTGTGAACTCTGAGCATTTTCATTTGTGCTATTTTAAGTTAAAGGTAAAAGGGTCCAAGTGCGGATTCTCCATTATTTTATGCATATCAACCTTAAACCCAATGTTGTACCTATTTAATGCCATTGATACTAAAAAGCTGAAGGACTGAGCATTCATCTGATATGGTCGAAATTGTGAAATTCTCATTTTCCCTATTACCAAACATTTTCAACTTTGACTTAAGTTTTCTCAAAACAACGATTTTGTTACTTAAACCCCTTGACTTCTGAGGTCCTCATATATACTGAGCCATTGATAAAATGACTGGGGAGATTGTCTATGTAAATGAGGAATAATAGGGGACCCATAATTGATCCTTGGGCAACACCTCTTTCTATCGCCAAGGGGCTTGAAGTAGTAAAGGATTTGGATTCTGCTGAGAAAATTTTTACTACCTGAGACCTTCCTGTCAAATAGTATTTTATCCATTGTTTGGCCATCCCAGAGATCCCAAAGTTTTCAAGTTTCCTCAGTAGCACTGTATGGTCGACTGAGTCAAAAGCTGAAGAGAATGCTGTGCACATTAGCGCAAACTTAATGCCCACCACTCGTTCTTAATGGGTTTAGCAGGAAGTTATAAACATGTAATTTGAATTTTAAACTGTAAACACACCAACTAATTCCACGGACAACAACCTTGACATGGTGGAAGGGATTGCGCGTTCCAATGACCCCCAGAACTGGACTGGTGGGAGCAATTCATATTGCTCTCGGTAGGGCCACCCATGCCAGATAGGTCGAAGGGTAGGAACCAGACGAAAGGTAGTCCTGTGATAGTGTCACGTGAAACACACTTTTGGGAAGTGGGGGTGGGAGTCCCCTCTCGACTATTATACTACCCAGAAATATTAGGAATGTCGCACAAAGAGAATCATTGCACAATACAGGTATCACAGGTACAAGGAAGATAAGAAAAAAGGAAGAAGGGAAGGAAAGTACCGATAAAAATAGGAACTTGGAACGTAAGGACAATGATGAGGGCTGGGAAGCTGGAAAACATTAAAAGGGAAATGGATAGAGGGAAAATGGATGCCTCGGGGCTGTGCGAGGTGAGATGGAAGGACAGAGGGGACTACTGGAGTGATAGTTACAGGGTAATCCATAGTGATGGGGATGATGGTCAATGTGGGGTAGCTATAGTATTGAATGAGAAATTGGGGAGGAGGGTAGTAAATATTGAACAGGTGAGTGACAGGACACTAGTCGTAGAAATAAAAGCACGCCCTACAAATTTCACATTGTTCCGGGCGTACATGCCAACAAGCAATCATAGGGAGGATGAGGTGGATGGGATGTATGAACAGATAGAAGAGATAATCAGAGAAGTGCCAGGCAAGAAAAATCTAATAGTAATGGGCGACTGGACCACAGTAGAGGGGGAAGGGAGAGATGGATATGAGGTGGGAGGGTTTAAATTAGGAATGAGAAATGATCTCGGAGAGAAAGCAGTTGAATTTTGTAGGAGAAATAAATTAATAGTTATGAACACTTGTTTAAACACCAGCGCAGCAGGAGGAACACATGGAAAATCCCGGGAGACACTGAGAGATACCAAATTGACTATATCACAGTTAGACAAAGATTTAGGAACAGTGTGAAGAACTTGAGGAGCTATCCGGGGGCTGATGCAGACTTGGATCATAATTTAGTAATGATGAATTGTGAGATTAGATTCAAAAAGCTAAATAACAGCAGGATGAAGATGTGGAACTTTGAAGCATTGAAAGGGGAGAAAGGGAGGGAATACCAAGAGATAGTGGATGAGAACATAGGAGAAGCCAAAGAAGCAGGAACAATCGAGGACAAGTGGCAGAATTTAAAAACAAGCATTGTAAGAGTGGCTGAGAAAACAATAGGAGCAGCGGAAATGAGGAGGGTAGAGAAGCAGTGGGTTACGGAAGAAATTATTAGGAAAATGGAGGAGAGAAGGGGTTGGAGAAATGACTACACCGACATAGGTAAGGAGACATACAAGGAGCTAAATAATCAACTATGGCGAATGACCAATCAGGCAAAGGAAAATTGGTAGAGAAGGCAATGCGAGGAAATGGAGAAACTGCAAATAGAAGGGGAAATGGGTGCGTTATATGGTGGGGTACAGTTGTCATCGGGAGGTAAGCGAGGGCAAACGATACCAAAGATCAAGGAGGAGAGGTAGAATATTAATTAAGCAGGAAAATATCCAAGAAAGATGGCGAGAATATGTGGAGGAGCTACACCATAGCGATAGTAGACCAACTAATTTAGATATAGAGGAGGAGGGAAGCCTAAATGAAGATAACCTCAGGATCAAGATTCTTGACAGTGAAATAGAGAAAGCTTTGAAAGAGATGAAGGTAAGAAAAGCTGTAGGAGTAGATAACATACCCTCGGAATTGCTATACAGTTAAGGAAATAAAGTTAGGCAAGTTTTTTTCGAACTCATACGCGGGATCTACGAAGGAGGAGTATGGCCAGAGGACTTTGTGAAAACAGTACTGATTCTTATCCCGAAAAAGAAGAATGCAACAGAGTGCAAGGACTACAGAACGATTAGTTTAATTTCACATGCAGGCAAAGTTTTACTTCAAATAATCAGAAAAGCCGTTCAGCATATCCTCACAGACCTCGGCCAGTGCATACACGTGGGAGACCCGGCAACAACTTGCAGGCAACTGTTGTAATGAGTGAGAGTCATCCTGGAGTGAGAGGCTCTTGATGTCCAAACACCTTGATCAAGTGTGGGAGTCGCCATCTGGAGGATTTCCCACCAGACTATTCATTTCTGATACATAGGACGTGTCTTCTTAAACAGTTGATAACTTGGGATCATATCATATTTTAAAAACACACTTTATGCTCAGTTTTCACATTAATAACTTTCAAGCATGAGACAGATTGAGGTTGATTCCTTCTTTTGGGTTTTCCGCTGCGTTGGTTCATGTTGGGGACGATATTTTGCCGGCTGTCCTGCTGGCTTCCTCAGGTCCAATGTAACAATTTGGTTCGGGAGGCGTCGTATTATATAGGGTCGTTTTTGTGCCTTTTTTGTGGTCCTCTGATTGGTTGGAATTGTTTCTTCTTGGAAAAGTGCTTTCCAAGAAGCGGAGAGTTCTTCGATTTGAAAAAAAGGCGCGAAAACGACCCTATATAATACAACGCCTCCCGGACCGAATTTTTACATGGACCTGAGGAAGCCAGCAGGACAGCCGGCAAAATATTGTCCTCAACATGAACCAACGCAGCGGAAAAGCCGAAAGAAGGAATCAACCTCTATCAAAGCCCTGCGGAAGCCTTCATCAGAACTTCATGAGGCAGATTGCTGAACGTTATATAATTTATCACATCTAATTTGAAGCTTTACTGGATGAATGCCAGGCTACCTTTGCCAATGAATACTGTACATGAAAATGCAAAATGCCTGGTGATTTTCCATAGAATAATTTTGTAAGACTGGTTTCACATCATAGATGACATGTTTAGTATGAGGATGCTTCATCTTCACCTAACAACTGAAGATTTGCAATCCTTCTTATAAAATAAAATCAGCAAAAAATTCCGAGGCATTTTGTATTGTTAACATGGATTTTGACAAAGTAAATCCTGAAAGCATCAAATTAATTACGCTGAACAATGTGTTCAAGTCTTTGAATAAGGTTAACTTCATAAATGAACACTTAACAGCATATCGTTGGGTGAGGCAACAATCAACAAAAATCACATGTGACCATGTCGGAGGGATGCCCACTTAAACATTAAATTAAGTGTTAATTTTCCATTGTTTGAATATCTGTTCACCACAGAGGCAAAAAAGGACTCGATTCTCAAGAATACTCAACTTTTAAAGAAAATAAAGACGATATAGTCCCATGGCAACAAGTAGAGATTGGCTATTCTGAAAATTAATGTTATTTTCCATATTGTTCACCTGTATTTCAGACATGTTTCACACTGATACATTATAAACATACTCTATTAATCCAAGTCTATTTACACTTCATGAAATCTTTATTACAAGTTAAGGAAGATACGACTCATTTGTGGAATATTTCAACAATTCATAAAAGTGGAGTATTTGTGACTTATGTTTGAATGGTTTGCACAAAAATTTTCATACCATGACAAAAGAGAGAGATAAAATGCATGGGGTCTTTCCTAATTGTTTTTATATTTTCTTTAATTTTAACACATTAATATACCAATGATAATGGCATAAATGTCATTAACGCTTAATCAATGCTGTTGGTTTCCAATTAAATCCTCATTAGTTACTAACTGCGGAAATGGAATATTAAACGATGATTATTGTAACTTTTAAAGTTCACCATTATTCACCACAGTATTTTTCCCCAAAAGAAAATTATGGTGATTGAACCCATCTCTAGTAAAAAGGAAATGTCTCTGAAAGCCTCAAAACCTAACAAGATGAATTTCGTAAGAGCAAAAAAGGTATCACCCATTTGCCTACCTTCCCTCCATGACACCCGTTGCTTTCTTTTCCCGCAAAGGGAAATTCCTCCTCGGGTGAATCCTCATCAGTGGGCACAGTAGGAGTTCCCTCCATCACCACTTCAACCACTTCCACTTCATCGCTGTATTTTCTACTAGTTCTCATGCTGGGTCTCTTATGGACAGCCTCCATTGGTTCCCTTGGCGTTGCCCTCGACTGAAAAGGTAATGTAACCATTAGGGCAGGATGGTTGTGGAACAAAATGATTGGCATACATCAGTAAAAAATTTACTAATTGATTATTCTGGAAATGAAATATACCAGAGGAAATTAACCAATTAATGTTCAATTTATTTCAATTTTAAATCAGAAAAAGATTTCTAAATCCAGGAAAAATGTTCAGGAATTCCCCGAAAAGCCACTTTGTAAAAAACCAACAGTAGAGTTCAGTGAATTCCACAAACAGAACCTCAAGGCACTTCAATTTCAAAGAGAAAGCAGATACAGAGAGTGGTCCAGAAGTATAATTGCAATGAGGGATTTTCAAGAATGTCCCTCTAGCGAGGAGAAGGAGGCGATTCCACATGATACTGCGACTCATCTGAGGCAATTTATGATATTCATCAGATATAGCTTTGGTTGTTGTGGTAATGCAGCCATTTTACAATGTGTGTCTTAGTGATATCATTTAATGTAAAGTAACATATTCTATGGGATACTTCGTTTAAATGGATGCCAGTTTCAAGGAAATCACCATTGGTTGCCAAATGCTAAAATTGGTTGACTGCAGCCCTCCACCTCTCCCTATCCAATGCTATTTCCTTTAACCTCCTCCTATATATCTTAAAAAACACTTTCCTCTTTACTTTCTCCATGAACTAATTCCTTGGTCTTCCTCTGGGGGCTTTTCCCTCCATTTTGCCTTCAAATATGCTCTTCACAAATCCATCATGTCTCAGGGTGTGTCCAATCCATCTTGTTCTTCTTTTCCGCATAGTGTTCCAGTTTAATGGTCCCTTCCTCTTCAACTCTTCCGTATGCTTCAACATTTCTCATTTTGGCCATCCACTTTATCTTCAGCATCCTCCCCCCCCCCCCCCCAGCACCAGGTTTCAAAGGCTTCTTTCTATTCTTTTCTGGTCAGCTCTTCCAACGCTCCATGCTTGCTAACTATAGAGTGATATGCTCCTCACTAATGCTTACACCCACACTGTCTCCTGGTCTGTTATCCTATCTTTTTTCAGATAGCAGTTGTCTGTTTCCCATAAATGGCTTCTTAGCTCAGCCCATCCTCCACTTGATGTCCGCTGTACTTCTTACATCCCATGTGATGATGTAATAAAGAACTGTAGGGCTGGGGTGGGGGAGGGAAGAGAGAAAGGGGGAAGGGGAACGCAAGTGTTGTAATAGGGGTGGGGGGAGACAAACTGACAGTTAAAGTAGGGGATGAGGGTGAGGAAAAAACAAATGAAAAGACTTACTTAACAAAAACTAAAGGAAGAAGTTGAAATAAAGCACAGGGATAACGACAATAATTTAAATTTGAAACTAAACTGACAAGTTTCGTTTAGTTGTCGTCAAGTAAGTCTAGTTATCGTTCGTTTACCACTCTTTGATATGTGAATGTGTGAGGGTGGGCGACGGATACTGGGCGTAATGCTTGCAAAGATGTTTCTCAGGACATAATAAAGGCTATGCGAGGAACATGGGATAGGGGAAGAGAGGAGTGTAACATTCGAGGTCTAATGTTTTTCTATTGTTCTCCGAGCACGGCCGCTGGTGGGCCCATGGTGCTGTGATGGCACTGTTAAGCATGTTGTCGCTAATCCTGGATTCTTAATCGGCGTTTACTTCGGTGGGAAGCAAATGGCGGATGAAATGGGCAAAGGGAGTCAAAGGGTCGTTATACAATTAAAATTGGTGAAAAGAAGATGGAAAAGGAAGCGCGCTCATGAGATCTGGAGAACTGACTACTGAGCGTTCGGCACGAGAGCCGGACGCCACCGCGGCGGGAGGCCAGCATTACGTCTTCACTCAAAATTACTTTTCTTTATTAAATGAAATATTACCCCTACCAAATTTTTTTAACTTGTAGAGGAGGGTTGTATCAACAACATTTAAAAAAATGAGAAAATTCGAAGGTATAGCCACATCTTCAAAAATAGATTTGAAAATTGGAATTTGTTATAAACTTTAGTCGATTGTTAAAATTTTATTAAATAATCCATTAATTATCTTTCTCAATTTAAGACCTTCAAAACGAATTACTGGACGTATTTTTATCCTACTTATTTTCGGAGATATGCCGTCAAGTGCTTTTGTAAAATTCTAGTTTTACAACATTGCAATATCTCGTAAACCGTTGCATTTATTACAAAATGGCTTAGGGTTTTTTGTTTTGTTATCAAATGAAGATGATTTGCCAAATTTGGTCGAAATTGGTAACCCCAAGGGTCAATTTTGTCAATTTCATTGTAACCTCACAAAATTACTGATTAATAATAGAGCATACAACACAAAACCTCACAATGAATTAAGTTCCATGAAGACATTTTCAGGAAATGCCCTTTGATAGATCATGTACTACATGAAATTATTGATTTAATGTTATAAATATAAATGTTTAGAGGCTGTGATAGGTACATTTCAACAATCGAACTGAAAAATCATCAGCTATCTACTCCTCATCAGCGTTATTACTAATCCTTGTAATGTTCCTAAAGAATCAATACAGTTCCTTAATAATAATCCTCAATAATTGGATTCATCTACATCTACGTCATACCCTGCAAGCCACCCAAAGGGTGTGTGGCAGGGGGTGCTTTCGCACCAGGCATGCATGAATGATATGGTAGAATTCCGACATTACATTAAAGCCCGCGTACCACACATGCAAAGCGCTAATTACAAATCTAATACCCAAGAAACATTCTATCTCCAATCGTTCTAACATGCAAGGGATACAAAGACTACTACTACAGAGTCAAAATATCATGCATAAATAAGAACATCATTATTTACATCATGCATAAATAAGAAAGAGGAGAATATAATGAGAAAGATTAACTGCCTGCCTATTGTCAATACTCGAACTATTCATGACGACGATCACAGCTGTTATGGTCCCGAATGGTACGCGGAAAAAATGACATTTTATACCTATCGGTTCTACAATCTAGCTCTCTAATTTTATTGGCGCGATCTAATCTGCCGTAGTACGAAGGGGTTAATAGTATGTTTTTTACGTCGTCAGTAAAATGATTTTCCTGAAATTTATTTAGGAGGTTAAGCCTATAACTTAATCTATTGTGTCACTGAATGTCACCTGGTCGAATTTGGATGGAATGACCCGGTGAAATTCCAAAATTAGTGCATTAGCCCACAACAAATGAGGGTTTACAAAGACAGCACACTGGCTTCACCTTCTCGTATCGGCCACATTGGCAAGTGCCCTCTCCATATATCTCAATGATTGAATCAAATCCACGGTCAGACAAACATCCCACTACAAAATCCATATCATTGGGGAGACAATGCTCAGTTCGTTCAAACTAATGTCCCACATGACGCAGAGTAGTATCATTCTGCTTATCTAAACCACTTAACAGTTTTCTCGTGTTCACTCACCTTCCTCCCACGACCCTCGTCCCTTTGCGTACTTGAGACGGTGACCTCCTCGGCAGGATACCCATCCGTACGAGTGACTGGAGTCTCCTCTTTCACTCTCAACACTCCTTCCACTTGATCATTGGGCTTCCTCCTGGTCTGACTGCTGGGTATTGTTGGGGTAGTCTCTCTCATGCTCAACTGAAAGCAAAAGGAGTTATCAGAGCAGGAATCATTATTTAAGGAAACCCTTCCGTCCATTATATCACATGCAGTGGCTCACAGGGCAGTATACAGTTGTAAATTAGGTAATCCAATCCAATGCAAATTAAAATATTTTGAATAGGAATCACAGACTTTTTCCATTCATGTCTTAATTTCTGAAATCCGTCCCATTTTAACCAAAACTGAATTTTTAAGGAGGGTTCACTTAAACGCAGCAAAAGGCCACATGCCGAAAGAGAAAAATCCACTGCTTTCGACTAAGCTTCGATTTGTAAATAAAAAGGTATCCATTTTTTAGTGTAGCCAGTATCGTACAAATTTCCTTCCCCACGAGAGAACAAAGCGACTTTGCTTCTTTGATCTTTGGGTTGATGTTTTTCTCACGAATAGCATTAAAACTGCTTCTTGGAAATTCCAAATATGAATTGAAATAACTCCCAAACCAATCATTCTATAGTCAGAATGCTTTCAAACCGACTTCCTTCAACTGAAGCACAAAATTCAGACAGCATTCAACTATAGTTCCCCTCTCCTTTCCCTACACTTTATCAACCCCCTCCAGTCCCCTTGTTCAACGTCCGCCATCCTCCCGGTAGAAATTATTGGGGATTATATGAAAGTCGCTACCAAAGTTTTGAGACAGAGCTTGTTTTGGGTTGCAGGTGAAGAAAGCAGGTCGACAGCGGCATCCTTTCTGAATAACGCGTGCAAGTTGCAATATGGGCCTATTGCTGTTGCTAAGAGGTCTTCTTTTGTTTCAGATTACATGACATTTAGGTGTAGTTAGAATGGAGCCGGCAAGAGAGCATTTTCGTACAATGATTTTTTTAATGAATTTAATAGTGGTTTTAACGAATCTGTTAGCCTTGATCGATTGCAATAAGGGGACCTTGCTCCCTCCCATGCAACATTTTTTAGGTGGTTTCAAGAATTTAGAAGCGGTCGAACTTCGTTGAAAGATGAGGAGAGGAGTGGGCATCCGTTGAATGTGGTGACTGAGGAAAACATCGCCGCTGTGGAAAAACTGGTGTGCGAAAATAATCATGTGAGATTTTAGGACATTGAAGCGTCATTACAAATTTCATCGCCGGCAGTTTCCAAATTTCAGCACAATAATCTTAAGAGTCAGGAAATTTCATCTCGATGGGTGCCTTACACTTTGACAGAGACACAAAAGTGCATCTGTGTTGAATGGTGTGAAGAAGTGATGAAAAGATTTGACAGAGGCAACTCAAGGCACGTTTCTGACATAGCTACTGGTGACAAAACCTGGATTTATCAGTTCGATCCTGAAAATAAGTTCCAGTCCACTGTATGCATTTTTCCCGACAAACTTCCTCCAACAAAAGTGAAGCGGCCTGGAAGTATCAGAAAGAAAATGGTTGGAACTGTCTTCTCGAAAAGCAGTCATTTTGCAACTGTTCCACTGGAAGAAAAAAGAACTGTTACTGCTCTGAGGTACACAACAGTATGTCCACCAAAAGTTTTCAGAAGGCTTCAAGAACAGTGGGCTAAGACTACCATTACAATGCATCTGTGCACAAGGCCAACTTTACAATTTAGTTCCTGGAGTCTACAGAGGTTTAACTAATGACTCACCCACCTTACAGTCCTGATGGGGCCTCATGTGATTATTTCCTGTTACCTACAGTCAAAAGTTTCATGCTTGGAAGGAGGTTCTCCAGCCCAGAAGAAGCTGATGAAGCCTACAAAAGTGTATTTTCAGCACTCGAGGAAATTGAGTGGAAAAGCTGTTTTGAAAAGTGGTAAACGAGAATGAAAAAAATGTACAGAATAACATGGCAAGTATTTAGAGAAATCATAGTTATCAAAATTATTTCAAGTTTCTTAGTCTTGGTGTATCTCATAAGTATCGTAGCGACCCTCATATACAGTGGTTTCCAGACAGGAAAACTGTCGCCACACTATGTAAAGGTCTTGGTCCAACTTCATCTCATTGGTGTAAATTATCAGACAAACTTCTGCTTCATAATTAAAAAAAAAAGAAATACCTTTTCAGAAGGTGAGGACTCTATCGAAATGATATCCCTGGGCAACTTTCAAATATCATCTCACAAAATGTTCACAATACGACTTTTTGTTATTTACACTGCATCTAGAAGATAAATTTTAGTCCACCAAAGTTCTATCGCATCTTTTCTGCTCTCATTTCTTGGTAAGATCACTCAAGTGAGATTTGCAAAATAACTCGAAGTGCGTTTGACAAGAGAATGATGACGATACTCGTGCTATTCGACTTCAGCAAGGCCTTCGATCGGGTAGACCATGCCTTTTTGCTTGAGAAAATGAGGAAGTTGAACTTCTCCCGTTCGGTCCTCAACTGGTTTCATTCTTATCTATCTGACCGTTGACAAGCCGTGATGGACACTTGCGGGAATCTTTCCAGCTGGGCCACAGTCCGCTGTGGAGTGCCGCAGGGTTCTGTACTTGGTCCCCTGCTCTTTTCTATTTTCGTTAATGACCTTCCACCTAACTTAAAACACACTGAAATACATGCTTTACGCTGACGACCTGCAGATATATCGTCACTTTTCCCCCAGTGAAATTGCCGACGCAGTCAAAAAAATTAATGAGGATATAATAGCCATTTCTGCTTGGTCCCAGCAAAATAACTTTGTTCTTAACACAAATAAGACCAAAGCAATAATTATTGGCAGCCCCAACATCAAAAATCGCTTCCATCATGGAAATATATCTCAAGTCTGTGTTGATGGCACCTTCATTCCCTACTCTGACTCAGTTCGAAATCTTGGGATAACTATCAGCTCAAGTCTGTCTCGGAGTAATCACGTTAATAATATCTCTCGTAAAATCAACACCATCCTATATCAACTTAAAGTGCATTCTAAGTTTCTTCCTCAAGACACTAGGAAAATGCTCATTTCATCGTTGGTTTTTCCCGTTATTGATTACTGTTGTCTAGTTTACAACGACTTAAATGAAGAAGATAACACCACACTGCACCGTGCTCTAAATTCATGCATTAGGTTTATTTTTAAACTTCGCAGAGATGTCCACGTGACCCCCCTACTACAATGAACTTAGATGGCTCGATGTTAAAACCCGAAGGAAATAATTCCTCGGATTCTACTTGTATTGCTTATTTCAAGAAAAATCCCCTGAATATTTATTAGACATGTTTTCAGTGAAACCTTCCACTGTGCACTAGATGTAATCCTGAGTATCTTTACTTTCCTAGTCACCGCACGACGAAGTTCCAAAATTCTTTCTTGGTCACTGCGTGTCATCTCTGGAACACCCTTCCCAAAAACATAAAAAAATTGTTCTTCTGTTGCTAGTTTTAAGATGAAATATTATAATATGTTACTTTCTGACCACTAAATGTTGTTATTATTTTGCATATTGTTGTAATTCTGCATATTGTTGTAATTAATGTAAATCCAGAAATTTATGCAGATGAATTTGTTATATGATATGATTTCCAAAAAACTTTGCATTCAGCATTTTAAAATGGCATTAATTTATACTTAATTTTTTCATTATGTTACTGTCCAAATTGTTGATTTTGCTCTTCATGTTGCTCAAAAAAATGTAAATTGCTTTTGTTCTTAAGGGGTATATCCCCAGGACAATTAATAAATTATTCATCCATTCATTCATTTGCGTAAGGTAGGGCTAATTCATTCGTAAATTAAACTTGTTCTATGGTTTTCCCATTCTTAGGATTGCCTTTACCTAAAAGAATTCTACAACAACATTGAAGGATTTCATTATTCAACAGAACCCCTCCCTAAATTCAATCGAACTGCAATAGTCTAGATAATATGGAGTGAAAATTAACTGGCGGCTAACTTGAGATTATAGAGCAATTGGCTAAATTCCTGTTATGATCTTAAATACAGGCACAAGGCAAAGGAGACTTCAGGACCTTCGAGACCTTTTATCAAAAGACAACATATCTATTCAATCTAAAAGGGAAATGCTGCCATATAAAAGTGGATTAAAATACTAACTTAGGTAATCTTTGGTTTTCTTAAGAAGAGTCATGATATTTCAATCCACTTATCTTTCCAATAGCACAAGAATTATTATAGTTAAGTTTGTTTTTAATGGTGTTACAATGTCTCCATTTCATTTCAAATGCAAACCATTGCCATTGACCTAACACACAATCTTCACACTTCATGCCACATGCTCGTTGTTATGTGATTGACTCTTTGAGCATCCTAAACACCATCAGGGTGGCTACTGATATCCAATTTTCAAATTTCCTGACCTTTTCCTGACTTTTCCCTGACGGATTTATCAATTTTCGTGACCGATCGCCAAAAGATCACCAATTATTGGAATATTTTTTCCTGTTGAACTAAATTTTCTACGACAGCTTTCAATTTTCTAATCATCGTCTCTTACTTTTAGAACTGCAAGCATGTATTTACTGTAACCTAGTGTGCTCCAGCTACTTCTCGACCTGAGTTTATTTATTTATTTATCATTATTCTACCGGTAAAGGTAGGTTTTGTTGAATGTCAGAGAATCCGCTCCCGGCCTTTTACACATTCAGGAGCCCATCTCCCTCTAATATATAACCTTTTGTGCCTCTGCATAAGATATGCAATTAAGTAAATCCTGAAACCATTGAACAATATATGGTACACAATCAAACTCAACCTTAAACACCAACAAAATGAGTTTCATTGGCGCAAAAAATATTTCACCCATTTGCTTACCTTCCCTCCATGAAATCTGTTGCTTTCTTTTCCCGCAGAGGGAAATTCCTCCTCGGGTGAATTCTCGTCAGTGGACACAGCAGGAGTTCCCTCCATCGCCACTTCAACCACTTCCACTCCATCGCTGTATTTTCTACTGGTTCTCCCGCTGGGTCTCTTATGGACAGCTTTCATTGGTTCCCTGGATCTGCCCTTCTTCATCCCGTCTATGAAACCTATTTTCTTTCTTCCCCTTCCCCCGCCTGCCCAGCATCCTTCCCTCTATCACACTCTTCAGCAACACCTCTCCCTTCATTACATCCTTCAGCCAATGCATCTTTCCCAAATTTCATTTAAAAGATTCCGAACCCCCACCATCCCAAGCACTTCCTCGTTAGTCTTCCTTTCCGTCCATCTAACATTCTCCATCCTTCTCCAAACCCACATCTCAAATGCCTGCAGCCCATTCTCGTCCTCCTTTCTCAGGGTCCACGTTTCTGCCCCATACAACGCTACGCTCCATATCAGAGTTTAGGAAGTTTAAAAAAAAGTGAGGTAAAATTTTCCGAACCAAATAGCCTCAGATTCCTTGTGATGAGGGTAATACATTGACATCACGAATTTTGACACAAATAGGCAAATATCACAGTAATTTTATGCAAAAGGGATACATTGTACATCTGATTCACAACTAAATAACTGATATTCACAACTGATTACTCCCCGAATTGTCTGTTTCCCATAAATGCCTTCTTAGCTCAGCCCATCCTCCACTTGATGTCTGTTGTACTTCTTACATCCCATGTGATGATGTAATAAAGAAATGTAGGGCTGGGGTGGAGTGGGGGAAGAGAGAAATAACACCAATAATTAATCAGAGTCCTATTAGTTTCGTTTTGCGCAGCGATAATATTCTTAAGTAATTGTTAACCATAGGTGGAAAGGAAATGGACATGTGTGAGACACTCGATGGACCTGTCATACTAACATTTTACCCAAAGTAAGTCTCTTGGCATTCATAGTCTTTAAGAGTGATGTGTATATCTTCACTCCTCCACCTTATGATGCTCTTCAGCGATGGACGTTAGTTTTAATTGTTGAAATTTTGGGCGGGGAAGACTGGTCGATAAACGTAATGGTAGAAAAATAAGGAGGATATTTCAGTTTCTCTCCGACTGTTACGAGAATTCCCTGACATTTCCAGGTTTCTCAGTTTTCCCTGACGATCGCATCCCTGACTATCTTCAGACCGCAAAATTAGTCCTGTAAGTACATTCCTGGGTAAGCAATAAATATTATATACTAAAGAAAGCATCCACTACCATCCTGCCTTGAGGAAAGGCTGAACTCCATTAAAAGTGATCTAAAATGGGCCATGGATTCCTCCTCCGCTGGGAGTGGTTTGAGCTGTTTGCATTCAGTTGGGTAGTTTTGGTCTTCCGTTCAATTGTTAGTGAACCAGAAAGAGGGGTGGATCTGCTAATCTGGACAATATCTAGGTGCCTCCTTCGTAACAAAAAGAAGGCATGGAAAGGATATGCCAATCCAAGGTAATAGAATATTACTTTCTCTGAAACCATGATGCCCATCTATAGCCTCCATCGTACTGCGTATTACAGCAATATATCGCATTCATGCTCCATTCATGTTTATGAGGGTCATCCCAAGGAAATATATCAATATTATCTCAGCAAAGAAAGTGTAATGAGACAAAAGACACTGATTTGAAACAACGTGTCCCAGTGGTTGCTCCGGGGACTGCTTGGCCATTTTGATGAAGATAACAAACGCTCACCACTAAGCCCCTGTTGGTGATCATCGTGAGGAATGTAATCTTTGTGTGGATGCACATCGTCTTGAATTGTTTGAACTCCTTCACTTTTTCAACGCATTCCTTGCAAATGGTCCATGGCAGTCCGTCTTCCTTAGACGCCTTTGGAAAGACAAGAGCAGAGAAGTATCAGAAGTCATGGTAATATTTGTTTCCCAGGTGGTCAGTATAAAAGGGTTATATCTGAAAGACGTTAATAGATATACATTTTATACAATTACAGCCACATTCATAGCACAATGTCATTTTCTTGGGTTTTATTTTCAGCTCATGGAAATACCTTCACCTTGCAATAGGTTTGGATTGAATAGGTGAAGTACTCAGGAGAGACTCAGTTTAAATGGGATGCCAGCTCTATCTCGTCCATCCATTAACAATCGGTATGCATACGTCAGAGAAAACTATTAGTTTCAAATCTCAAAGTTAGCTATCAATCATGGTTAAGGTAACTAAATAAATTCAACACTCAAGCCATGAAATTGCATTAAATAATACAGTGATTTATTCTTACACTTCAGACACTATATTTATCACCGACATACATAAATTATCATAAATAAACTGGGACGTTTTTGGCTAAATTTAAACTGCTACTGCTGCCTCATTGCCAAAGTGCAGACTGTATTCTTTCGTGGCAATAATAAAAGTTTAATGTACCTTGCACACATTTTACACATCACACAGGAGTGTACTGTTTTCTTTCCTAATTGCCCGGCATTCTACCTTCTATAATATCACTCGGCGGTAAATGTCCGCTTCCGTCACACACCTTTCAAACACTTATTCCCGGAAATTGGTGATGATATGGATAATGACTGTGACATAGTTTAGTTCTAGAAGAATCACAGTACAAAACAAAAGTTACAGCAAAGTTGTTAAGCGACAGGTTTTAGAGATATTCACGTTAGAAAATGTCCAATTTTCGTCATTATTTTGACGCGATTTTCTCCGTTTCGCGTAAGCTCCGACAGAGGGATATTTTTAACTTCACCTCTACAATATTCTATCCATACGTCTCTACATGCCTACACCTCTTACTTCCACCCATCTAATCACCAACAGTCTCGAAGGAGATTTTTTTCTCGAAAATATACCTCTCCACATGCATGCACCCACTCCTACTTCCACCCTTATAATCACCAACCGATGTCTCAATAACATGGAACGGGTGATGTTAGTGGGTAAACGCAACTCAGCGACTGTCGCGTCACGCTGCGGTCAAAGGTGGAAACAGTGCAATGGCGGCCGGGAATAACGTCACCTCAAGCTTTGAAAATTTCGTTTTTATCGTACATTACTTATTCCACCAAAATAAAATTATCACTTTATACCGGCATCTTTCTACTTTTTGTCACATAAGTTTCGCGGCGACACGCTATGTGGAGAGGGTTGAAAAAATTTCTTGAAAGGTGTGTGCCGGAAGCGGACATTTACCCTGATTTGGAGTCGGTAAAATCAGATCTCACAATGCACATTAAATTCACTACGAAATAATTCATCCAACGAGACAGACCAATGCTCAAAACAAACAGGAAGGTGTGCCACCTAAATTCTTAACCAAGCGCTGGCTTAGGTGAACCTGAGTCAATACGAGAAATTAACTTGTACGGTGGGGTAATGCACAGTTACACGTTTCAAACGAGATATGACGGCTATACGTCATCTGGAAATGGAGATATGAAGAAAATTCCTCTGATCCTCTGTGCCGGAAATAAACCCAATATTTTTTTAAAGGTTTGTTACCCTATAAAACAAAGCTAAGCACCACATTCATCCACTGCCATCCTTTCCCTACATAATTTAGAATACGTTCTAACATCATTTGGCTCGTACAAGTTAGGAGAGACAAATGATCACATGCGCAACATTTTACATGAAACATATCCCGATTTTTTAGTAAATGGGGCAAAATTACCACATCATTTCTACACTTGACCGACATATACGTGATACACGAAACAATGGTACAGACTTACCTCCACCTGAAGGAGTTCCTTGATTATTTCCCACAGTCGAAAACCATGGTATCCACACGGATCGAAAATACAGATCAAATCTTCTTCTTTCGCAAGACACAGTCGACAAAGGGGTGCCTCTTCATCGTCCGGTAAATCGCTCACACTCCTGAGCATGATGGCTAAATTAGTCCTGTAATTAGTCCCTGAAAAGCTATCAATGGAGCTATCCCTTAAAAGGGACGAAAAAATTATCGTGTGATTCAGGCTTAATACACAGGAATGTTTACAATGAATCCAACACAAATGCGCGGATTCACATCCTCATTATAATACCCCAATTCGCAGTAGAGGTGTAATTGATGTCTTCAGTTGTCTGGAAACGAAGTTTAGAAGGGAAATGTGTGGATCCTGCCAGGCCATTCTGCATAAAAAAGCATTGGAAAGAACCTTTTAAGCATGTCAATAAGCGACGTAACAACGCGAAATGGGTGGCATCCGAATAGAACAACTATACCATGACTAATATTATCCTCACGTAATTATTTACCTCATATGGCACAATAGTTACAATTTTTCTTCCTAGCAGATCAATTCACGAACGTCTCATACTCCTTATGGTTAGTTTACGCCGACCATGAATATTGAAGACGTCAGCATCAATTAACGGTAGTGTTTTCACCGACTTGAAGTGGAGACAACAAGAGCCAGATGGCAGCACTTTATATAAAGCAAAATAGGAGCGGTAATTAAAATTTCACCTTCATGAGGATATGTGAAAATACCAAGGATTGCCGCGCTCTTCCTTTCACACCAATAATTAATCAGAGTCCTATTAGTTTCGTTTTTCGCAACGATAATATTCTTAAGTAATTGTTAACCATAGGTGGAAAGGAAATGGACATGTGTGAGACACTCGATGGTCCTGTCATTCAAATATTTTACCCAAAGTAAGTCTCTTGGCATTCATAGTCTTTAAGAGTGATGTGTATATCTTCACTCCTCCACCTTATGATGAAACGTCTCAAAAATACTGCAGGAGATATTTTTCGTATAGCAATCAATGGACTTCTGCTAGTCATTATAGTGAGGACCCGGATAAAAACTATGACTGTTATATGCGTAAACCCCTTTCATTTTCCATATCGTTCTCTCTGTAACATCAATGCCTACCACATTTACAAAAAACAAAATTGCTTCCATTGCCAACTGATGTACATCTCTCAATAATATCATGAAGCACTACACTATAGTGTATATACTGTTGCGTTCGAAACATATTTACATTATAATGTAAATATATGTTGAAAGCCCTCTACATAAATAACTGGAAGCAACAGAAAAGTGTTACTTATGACTGAAAATCATTGTGCTGCGTGTATGTAAGCTTATCTAGATTATATCCTGGTGTGATTAGGAAGTGCGCGGCATTCCTCGGTAATTTCATGACTCCCTTCACGGTGAAATTTTAATTACCGCTCATAAGTTCTTCCTCTGAAGTGCTGCCATCTGTCTATTTCTCATAGGTATCACTTCAAGTCGGTGAAAATAATATCGATAATTAACAATGTCGACGTAAACAAACCGTAGGAGTACGAGACGTTCGTGATTCGATGAACTAGGAAGAAAAGTTCTAACCACCGTGCCATAATAGGTAAAGAATGACGTGAGGATAATTATTACGTGAGGGTAATCACATATGATTGAATTCCAATGTGGCAACTTGAGGACACAAAACAGAAATTCGCGCCGTATTATCACACTTCACGACGATAAAAGCGTTCCGAACTTGCATATAAACGATATGAACATTGACACGGGGGATATATAGTCGTTCGCAGAGGCGCCAAACCTTTCTTTCGCCCTAAATCGTCGCAATTTCAAGTCCTCCGGTCACCGGTGGACGGCAACTCTCCCTTCCCGGCTCCTGCGGCCGCATCTCCCGGCGAGTCGTCCCCCGCGCCGCTCGGTGAGCGAGCTCGTTCACGCTTCAGGCATTTCTTCCCTTTGGGAGAAGGGACGTTGGATCGAAAGTGTAGTCACTCACTTGGGAGAGAATACTTTAGCACGGGAGAAACACATCTTCGAGGATTTAACGAAATGCGATGGACAAAATGTATTTCTCCGAATAGCGGGGAGGCCTATTCGAGCACCGACAACCCTGGAGTTTGAAGCACGTCACACAAAAAGCAACGGATTTTCAACAGATTGATGATACGAGGAATCGTCAACTCAGATATCCTCAAAATATCAAGGCGGCCGTTTTACACGGGGATTTATCAATCGGGTATGAATTAATTTCCATGACGAATCTCAACAGTTCCGAGCACGTCGAGTCGTCCTTCGTGGTCCTTCGCTCGTCCTTCACTTGTCTCCGCTTCGCTTACCGCCACACATCATCCACCAGGGGGCGCCGCTCAGTTTCACGTCTAATCTGGATATTTTTTGATTTCGCCAAGATGTGAAGTTGCCAATCATACAGCACCATCTATTGTCCAAATTTGCAATCACGACCTCACTGCATGCGGGAATATATTTCTTCACGCTGATGTAGAAGCGAAATAAAGCCTCGATATGAATGAAGGGATATGTTATTCGTATTTTTTAAAACTGCAACTTCTTTGCTTTAGTAAGGAAACGATGAATTTATTCCGAAGAACATCACATTTTTGCGTAGAGTCGAGATTCGGCATAAAGTAATAAATCTCAATTTTGCTAAATGACACTGATATATATTATAGATAATTGTTATAATGACGTGAGATTGGCGTCAGAAAATCACGTTAAAAAAATGCCTTCGGTCGACGTCTGAAAATATATATTTTCTCAATTTAAAAAAATCTCCATGTAAATTAGTTGGCACCTATGGAATGGGGGGGAATAGGGTTGTTGTGGTGCTTAGAGTACTCGCCTTCCACACGGAAGGCCAGGGTTAAAATCCCTGCAGTGGCGGATGGATTTCAGAGGAACCCGATCCCTACTTGAGTGTCTTGTGGAGGGCACTTAATGTGGAGTACTCCGTCCGTCGGATGAGACGTTAAACCGTGGTCCCCCTTGGCGCATTTTGTCAAGAGCAGGCTAATGCCGACGCCGGGTTTCCATCCACCCTTCTTCCCTTACCTATGGCGCAAAATGACCTCAGCCGACGGTCGCCTCCACAAATATCCAATCCTTCCACCCATGTCATATGTCGCGTCGATGATAATATCAATCGAATATAAAAGCTACTGAGATATCTGTAGAGTCGACACTGGACGATCAAAGCAACGATTGATATTTAAGAGATCACTCATCAAAATTCCAAAGTATTGACGAGAGATTATCACCGTTTAAAAGTTCGCCGTCACCCGGTCTCGAACCCGCGACCTTCAAAGTAGACTAGGGTGCAAACTCGGAGAGTACAAACCTCCAGTCACCCATCGATGGGTATCGACCGATCACTGTTGATCTTGCATTTGATTATTCGCAGAATTTTATATATTTTCTCTCACTCGTGATGTCGTCCGAGGTTAGTCAGTTAGGTTTCCGTCCCGGGGGACGATGAGGGAAATAATCGACGTGACTGCTAATTACTCGCGGATTATTATTATTCACGCTTGAAATTTGCCCTTATCACGCATTTCAGCGACGGAATATATAGAATTTCCATCGTTTCAATTATCATTCGCGGCCGCCGTCGGGAAACAGGCGGTGCCGGATGGTGGCGCCACCGCTCCCTAAGCAGCGGCCGAAGAGAGAACTACTTGACCGTCTCTCTGCTTCGCGCGTCCGGCCGCCGTCAGGACAAAGGCGGTGCTGGATGGTGGTGCTACCTATCCCGAAGCAGCGGCCGAAGAGAGAACCAACTGCACGACTCTACTCGAGATAGCTTCATCTACAATTATTTACGTAAATGTTAAATCTGTATGGATCGTTAAAAAAACTTCAAATGGGAGTTGACATTCTCGTCAGGGCTAGGAAATGTGGCCATGGTAATTGTGCCATAAGTCGCTTGTTTAAAGACGATAACGAAATGAAAATTATGTTGAATTTTCTAATGTCATGGCCTCGGTGTGACAACAGAATAAACATCTTCGTATATATTTTACTCTTTTAAGTATTTCGTATCCGAATAAGGAAAATCCGAAAAACGACAAGAATAAGGAGTAATTTCAAATTTTTAAGTGTCGCGGATGCGTAATTCCTTATTCCAACAACAGTATTAATTTAACAATTTTTTCTAACCTAATGATTAAATTTTAAAGAGGTGCCCCGAAAAAATTAAACCCACACATAAGGACCATCCCATTTTCACTTAGTGCCCTTAAAAAAATCCACGACCGTTGTTAAATTAAGGGAGTGGATTCTAAACACATGGCATTGAATCTTGAAATGTCCCCGTCAATTAACGCCTAAAACTATAACAGCTTCTATGCGAACTCAGTAATTCCAAATAAAGTGTAAACCACTTACCTCTGTCATTTTCAGTTCAGTCCTTATGATTGGTTGACTGCAACCCACCAATCCTTCGCTATGGTTCAGTATTTATGCGTATACATTGTTAACTAAGCCGGTTTTAGTTTTTTTTCTTTAAATATTTAGGTTTATTTCAGAATGTTTATCAATTTGTGTTGAATTCGGTTCTATTGTTGCTTGTTGTCGAGAGGGACAGGATGTTTTTTATATGGTAATGAACCGAGAGGAAAGTCACCTTTGAGACTCATTATTAAAACAAAACAGCTCTCCGATCTCCTTAAATCTCTCCCTCTGGCAGTTCTTCCTATGCATGGTAATTACACTTACCTTCCTCTCTATTTGGTCGATTCATTTGCCCCAATGGGGACTCGGAACTTTCCTTATGAAATTGAATTGAAATACGTTCTCTTCGCTTACCATTAATTGACTCAAAGTGACGCTAATTCCATCTGGTTTTTCTCTACTGTTAAGTCTTCCATTTTGACCTTTCAATTTCCACTCTTCTCATCACTTCTTACCTTAGTTACAGTTTAAACAAGTCATAGTTTAGACTGTGTTTAGACCGTTACCTTTAATCTCTTTCTCTCTCTCTCCTTGGCAGTTCTCCTTATGCTGGTATGAATGTCTTACCTATGACCTTCCTCTTTATTTAGTCGATTCATTTACCCCAATGAGGACTCGGAACTTCCCTTATGCCAGCGATTGAAATACTTTCTCTTCAATAGCCATTAATTGACTGACTGTGAGACCAATTCCACCTGATTTTTCTCTTCCGTTGAGACTTCCATGTTGACATTTCCGTTTCCACTCTTCCGCACAACTCATCACTCAACTTAACTTCGTACGAAGGGATTGTTCAACGATACAGACCCTTCGGACATTTGAAAAACAATCCGTGGACAATGCAATGGCATATCAACACGTTTGATTTGACATTGCTTCACGAAAAACTCAAGAGAATCTCAGCGTTCGTAGCAAGAAATTTCATTTTGTTCTGGAGGAAGGGAATGAATAGTTCTCTGCAGTCCACATCAGGGAAATGAATTAATCAATAGATAACAATTGAAAGTTGAATATCAATCTGGATTAAACAGACATTTAATGACAGGATAATGCATTACACGACACAATAAACCCAATGTTTGAGAACATTATGAGAAACATCAAAGACATGGCCACCAGGACCAATAGTAGAAAAAAACCATAATACACGATCCAATCCCAGTAAAACAAAACATTATGATGAACGATTAATGGACACAAAATTACATTAATGTCTCATACTTTCATTAATAAATTCTCATTGTTTACTATTTACACAGTTTTCAATCTTCATACATAAATGGTTAATCCTCAATCACCAAGGAGATATTATCAACATTCGTTCAACCAACAATACCATTTAATAATAAATTCTGCAAAATTAAGGAAAAGCATAACTCTGGGACAAGAAATTAATAGATTTTCACAAACATAAAATGTAAATAATTTCACATGAGAATTGTATAGCAGGTTGACATCTCTGTGCAGTATTTCAATAAATATTGAATATTAACATTTAAGACAAATGAATATAAATATGTATTGGAAGAGTGAAACATGACCACATTTCAAATATTTACAAAATACAATTGAATCGTGGAACACAGTTTACAACATTCCACATGCATTCAAATTGAGACACTTGCTGTAGTTATTGATTAGGCTAATCCAACTCCCATAATGCAACAGTCAGTTGCTATCCCCTCACGGAATACGCTTTGAATATTAATTACTAAACGGAATGTACAATTAATTGGTATTCATGACTTCAAACTTTCAACACAGAACATCCTTAGCGTTCGCTTTTAATGGAGGCTTCACCAATATGATATCACAACATTAAATCACTTCACAGTTAAACAGAGTAAATTCCTGTTTACGTTCTGCGTTGTCTTTTGCGAGGTGCATGAGATAACTCTGTAGGGTACACTGTTCTACCTTGGAACACTTTTTACATTTGATTTTTTTTGCACCAAGAGTTAACTGATTTTTTTAAATGTTTAATGATTACGCAGCTTACATTCCGCATAACTGTCATCAGCCCACTGAATTACACGCTGAGCGTACACGCAATGCCTGAGTTGGATCGCGACTGAAAACAACTGGAATTACATGAATGCGTAACATTGTGGGGATTCGTTAAATGTAATGAGTCAACAATAGTTGGGAATGTCAACAAAAAACAATAAACAATTTACAGTTCAAGTTCAAAAACGTTACTTTTATGAAACTTTTGTAAAAGTAATTTTTAAAAGTTATTCTTTTAACGATTTGGATTTCGGAATACAAACAATAAATTCGTAAATTTTTGGGTGCATTCGTCGATTGGCAGATTCATAGCATTGCAGGACCAGAATGCGATGCATGATGTAAATAGCAATCGACCTATTTCCTTCGTCGTTAGGCACTCGACTGAGCCGATATTTGGCAAAATAATGCATAAGGTAGAGAGTCGCCGTGGCGATTTTGCACGACATTCGAAGAATCGGTCGTTACGACGGATCCTCATCGCGGCATTCGATGTGTTTTCGCTTCGTTGCGAAGTGGAATGGAGAAGGGGAAGCGAAGCGGAGGAGGGGAAGTGTGTGCGAAGGGAGATGAAGACTTTAATGGCGGTCGCCGCTGTCTCGAGAGAGAGGGAAAGAAGAGATGAGAGCTCAGAGAACCATTGTCGCCGAACGGAAGATTTTTCCATTATTTAGCCGCGTGTAATGCCAACACTTGCGCGAATCACACCATTATTGTTGCCAACCTAAGCGGAATTCGAGCGCGGAGAAAAGTCGAGCTTTAACGAGCAGGTTTACGTGTATTCGTCTGGGCCAATTAATTGCATCTTTGCAAAAACTATACGGAATACATTGCGTTGTTAGACACAGTTACATTTTTCCTTTGCGCCCAAATTCAAACACGTCGGCCAAAAACTAAGGAATAAAATTAACCTAAGTTAGCTTTCTATCAATTAATATATTATTCAAACGATAAAAAGTTAATTTTTCTCAAACGTCAAGGTAAACTTTAATAGTTAATGACATTTTAAACAATTTATTTTGATCATGAATTTTTTTAATCGTTTACCCTAAATATGTCCTTCAACTAGATCAATTTCATTCTCCCAATTCATTATTCATTGAAAAAAGCCCTCATTCTCCAGCTTTGCAAATCCCTTCTGATCCTAACTCTTAATTTTGAGACACATTTCCCGTTTTTTCTAAATCAATCTCCTCCTCTTTGCTCCATTCACTCCACACGTCTCCTCTTCGCCATCATTTTCATCAGTCTCTCCTCCTTCGCGACCTGCATCCATCTCCACTTCATCAGTAACCTCAGAGGGCGTCGTATTTGATCCCTCCCCCTGTTTATTTCTCGTCCAAATCCTTTTCCATTCGTCCAATATCTCCTCCAAAGCACCCTTCGACTCAGGGAAGTCGTGCCTGATAAATGCTTCATTTGGATTGGCCGATCCAGCACCTTCACCCAGAAGTGCCTCCATCACGTCATTCAATTTATTCCATCGAGCAACTTTAAAATCTCCATTTAATGAACAAAAAGAGAGAGGAATACGGGGTGCCCCATAACCACAGGATATATGAAATACTGTATCTCCATGTTCATTAGGCTCAAATAGGAGCGTGAGGAAATCATCTCTGGGAAGATAATCAACCAATATACTGAAGACATATCCCAGCATAGGTGGAATAAAGCCAGCGAAGAATAAAAAATTAGGTATCACACCAAAACCCTTTAGCATCCTCATGACCGTGATGACTGCATCTGATTTCAAATTGTCCATGCAGAATTGGACCTGTTTAAACAATGCCACAACAGAGAACTTAAAACTATCTTGGTGAACCTTTTCCTCAAACCACTCTACGCTGACTAAGTATCCATACTCGTCCACTTGTAGTTGGTCTGTCAACCCGAGCCTATCTCGCGATCTCACTTCTTCGAATAGTTTATCGATCTCATTCTTCAGAACCCCATTCAATGGACGGAATTGAATATTTCCAAACCAGTAGGTCTCAAAAGGGATACAGAAGTTGAAATTACGCATCATCTCAACAAACAAACTACTGTTGATTTTGTGGTCAATGGGTAATATATGATTGAATAAACCATAAGGATATTCCCGGAGGATATAATAGCGTCCATTTTCATCTTTAGACTTCAGCAAGCGGAACATCTCATCTCCTGAAAGATAACCAGAATTCACCAGTCTGGCCAGAAAATTATGGAAACTCCAACCTAAATACCCCTCACGAGTATTATCGCGATGTGTGCCCTCAAAGCTATCAAATAGCCACTCTTTCTTAATGTTATCATCCATAAATCCACCAGCTGTGTCCCAGATGAATTCCATCACATTAAAGTCCTCATTGTATGCTGAACTGGACAATGCAGTGAGTTTATTCTTGTATTTCAACATGAGATAATTCCGTAATTGTGTTGGATAGTCGATCAAACTTTCTTTAATGATTTCCCACACCTGACTCACACATGTAATTCCATAAAAAGAAACTGACTCCATCCAAACCCATGCGATCAATTTAGCAAAGGGCCCTTCTTCTTCATCATCAACAAAGTTCACATTCTCTTTACACGACAGTCTAATTATCTCCACAAGGATTTCCTTCCCATCCTCTGTTTTCTCCTTCCTAAGATGAAGGTTGTTTCTCCTGGATTTTTTGTAGTCTGATATTAATTTCATTATCGATGGACAATTTTCACCAAAATTTTCCCCACTGAACTCCATTAAATTATGCCACATGGCATTGAAACGTTCCTGATCCACTTTATGGAACCAGAAGAATCCATCACTTCTATTTATATTGAACAGAATAGCGAGGAGATGACGTCGGGGAAGGTATTCAAATAATACGCACAAGACATAGTTTAGGAAAACTTTTGGCATTATGCTGACGACCAACCATAAAAAACCTATACAATATTTATCATTCATGAAGCACTCGTAGAGTGCATCGTCTTTGATATGGTCCCTGACGAAACGGACCTGTTTAAGGAAAGCCACGGCGAAGAACTTAAACCTGTCCTGGTGAATCTTTTCTCCATCTAACTCTACACCAGCTAGGAATCCACACTCGTCCACTTCTACTTGTTCTACCAATTTAAACCAATCACATGATATCACTTCTTCAAATACTTTATCAACTCCATCCTTCAATTCTTTATTCAATGGAAGAGATGGGTTATTATTTAACCAATATTCATATTTTATGAAGAAACAATCACGCATCTCCTCAAGAAACGGTCTAATATTGATTTTGTGGTCGATGGGTAATAGATGAGTGAATAAACCATAAGGATATCCTTCGAGGATATAATAGTCTCCATATTCATCTTTAGACTTCAGCAAAGAGATCATCTCATCACCAGAGAGATAACCAGAATTCACCAGTCCGGCCACAAATTTATGGAAACTCCATGTCACCACTTTACTTGGCGTAATTATACCTTCAAAACTATCAAATAGCCATTCTTTCTTCATGTGATCATCCATCAATCTACCAGCTGAGTCCCAGATGAATTCCATCACATCAGGGTCCTCATTAAATGCAGAATTGCATAAAGCGCTGTGTTTTTTCTTGTCTTTCCACAAGAGATAATTCCGTAGATGTGTATCATCATTTTCCAAGCCATCACTGATGAATTTCCAAACCTGCTCTGTCCTACGAAGGTTATATTGTTCAGTTATTTTGATCCAAACATTAGAAATGACCCCATTTTTTTTAAACATGCTTTTCAGCTGAGTTTTATTGTAAATTGCATTAATTACTAAAGGAAGTGAGTCGAAGTTCCAGGTGAATACTTCAATGAAAAAACATTGAGACTCATTGGTTTCTCGTATGGATTCTAAGCCAATCCACCCCCTCAAAATATCACAAAATTCTTCCTTGTGTTCCAGCAACAAAATTAATACTTTCTCAATGTACATCCGATTAGCATCTGAGAGATTTGAAAAAACATTGCAGTCAAAAAATAACCATTTGACTCCGGAAGTACGTAAAAGTTCCCTATATTCATTCAACATATCGCATTTCATCACCAAATTCAACATATATTCCAATAATGTTACATATCCTCCTACGTTTCTCCCTTGTACAAGGGATCCAATGTAACTAAATGCATTGCAAGAATTGTATCCCATATACCACGAGAAACGGCCAAGCATGTCTTCAAGGGATCCTTTGCAATCATCACTATGAATACCCTCCATTAAAACTTCTGCAACCTGCTTTCCGAACGAGTCGGCAAAAAACTGCAGTGTGCGGACGCTGCATTCGTTTATAATGCGATATATTGGAATTTTGAGGTCGGACGGATTACTGAGCACCGATTGTTTCAAACTGACCTTCCTGAACTCCAAAAAATCTCCTTCTCTGTGAGGATTAGTTAATTCTTCCGACAACAGATTTAGTATATTGTCTAGGAATTTCCTAACCCTCACAAATTGGTCATCTTCAAAAAGTCTCCCAAGCCATAACTCTGCCACTTTCCTCTTTCCAGCTTTCCTAAGCATCCTACAAGCAAAGAAAAACTCGGCGAAAGTCCGGTGAGTAAACTGACATTCTTCACCCAGCATTCGCACCAAGCCAATGTCGCAGCAATCTCTCTTATCAATATCATCTATTTCACACCAATCTTCTCCCAAAAACAAGTTCACTGACAATTTTTCCAATGTTTTGATGATTCCTTTTCGAGTAATCCTTGTAATTTTCTGAGACATCACGTTATCCGAACTCCGAGCCTTCCCCTGATTGTATATTTTAATCTTCAAATTGAAAAACTGCCGGTAGAGGTGTCCCAGGTTGATCATTTGCTTCATTGTGAAGGAATCTTCGCAAACAAGAGTTGCAAACATTTGAAGGAGCAGTGGATTCTCCAAAAGTCCATCAAGGCCTCCAGCAAGTGGTTCCTTGTTAGATGTAATTCTTAAAGCCACTGGAAGGAAATTGAGTTTACGCTCATTCTTTGTCGTTCCTTTCCCTTCCTTCAAAATCATTTCCATCCTCAATATTAATCCACTGATGCTATCGTCACGCCACTTTTCATTCCTCTGCTTCAAGTTGGCGATGGAACATTTCAATTTCTCCTCCCACTCTGAGAGGGACAACCTACTCATGAGCTCATTCCAATACTCGTTCAGGAATTCTTCTCGATTTTCCTTGCTGAAGGAAACCAGTTGGAACGATATGACATCCATAGCTTCCTCCAGGCCAAGTTTCTCTTGTATCCGAGTCGAGACAGCAACCTTGATGTTCCCATTGATATTTCTAAGGTTCTTGATGAATGAAGTGGTAACTGACTTGTAATGAGGACAAATCTCATCGAACCCGTCGAAAAAGATTATGATTTTATTCTTTATCTGACAGAATTTGGTGAAAATCTTTCTCTCCAGTGAACAGTTAATCCCCATACCAACCATTTCAAACAATGAGTCGAGTGTCTCTTCCTTGGAAGATGGTATCATTCCTTCCATTTTCTTCAGAAGTTGTTGTTGTGTCGATAAACTCAGGTCGACAACATAAACCCATTTATCTGGGTGAGATTCTTTGATCGTCTTTGCAAGGGAGTGGAAGAAGGTACTCTTGCCTGTTCCCGGGTCATCCGAAAGTAGCAATGGACATGTGGAATCAAAGTCCGATTCTCCAATCTGTCCTTTGGTTGTACGGGAAATTAAACCCTCTGCCTCGTCCAAATGACAGTTAGATCCATCTTGAATTTTCACTGATTTCATGTGAGCAAATAAGCCATACCTCATCCTCAGGAAGTGTAAATCTTTCACCTGTCCTTCAGGCAAGTCACGGAGGTGTTTTAATATCCCCTGGAAGACTGAATCTTCGTTTTCACCATCAGGCAATGGATGCAATACATAGCAGCGTGCTGTCTCATTATAAGTGCTCACATTCCATTGCCTGATGTCACTGCGGCGAATTCCACGATTGCAAAGATCTGACATTGCTACATTGCTCATAAAAAACACGTCTTTTTCAAATTTGTTAAGCATACCCTCTTCAAAATTTACGACAATTTGGGTAACTTCTCGGGGAATGAACACTTCAGGATATTTCAACACCTTTTTTCCTTTCGCAAATGAGTTTGTTTTTCCCAAATGAATGTCTTCTGCTCCAAGTAGCAAATGAATGTCTTCGGGATCCAAACACTCCTTCATGAATTTCTCAAAGCAATCCTCATCTTCAGTGATTGTGAATAATGTCTTCAGCTCGACCAACTCTCCACCGAATGTGACCTTCCTATGCCGGATCATATCCTGAGTGTCTGTTGACAGGCTATCCCAGGAGTACTCGTTCGGCTTTATATTTTTTAAAACATCCCACTTTGTGCTGACAAGCAGGTAAACACCGTCTGTGTAGTCTCTCAAGTGAATACCGGTACAATGACCATCACATGCCCATTTTTTACAGAATTGAGGACTTTTGTCACTATCCCAGGACAGAACAAGCGTCTTGATCTCCCCTGTCTGAAGATATGTTTTGATACTGTCTTCAATTTTTTTGTATAAAGACCAATCACAAACAAATGGCTCATCCTTGCCTTCATTTCTTAAGAATGACTTCAAGTGGCTTTGTGCCAGCTTGATATCAGATGCTTTAAGTATTCTCAGATAATTGTGCTGGCCAATGATTGGATCGCCAATGTCTGCAGCCACCTGAATTCTCTCCACTGGAGAGATACGTTTCACATAGTCCATCAGTGTTCGACACAAAATTCTGCCACTTGTGCGAATACTTTTAATGTATTCTTTGAGATCAGGCTGGACAAATTTTTCATAAAAGGACACTAATTCCTTCTCTTGAGGATTTGGAAAATTTGGCATGGATTTATCCAGCCCAGATTGCTGGCTCCCACATTCGTCCTCAGAGATGGATGTTTTCAACTCTTTGGAATTCTGGTCATCACTGCATTTCCTTTTATCCAAACCACAGATTTTGTTCAATGCCATTATTTCCGGAACTCGAACAATCAATTCTTGGCCATGCTCACCTTCTTCATATAATTTGTTTTTCCAAATCTTAGAGATTATCTCGTGACATCCTTTAGAATCTTTAATGTTTTTCAAAATATTCATGAACACGTTTTCCCTTTCAGTGTCACCATATCTATAGGGAAGACCCTCATTTTCATACACAGCATACATAGCTAAATGACACATCTCATGGGCCAAATTGCTTGCTATCTTTGGTAAATCATGGTCTTCATCTTTCTTGGCTGCGACACATATCTTCACCAGACTGAAGTCCATTATGCCTCGTGTATATTCGGAGCTGCACGGTCGTAGTCTCTCAATGCTCGTTCTTTCCGAATCAAAGACTATCTGCAATCCTGGGATGTCTTGCGCCACCTCCAACAAAGTTTTTGTTATCTCCATGTCATTCAGGTAGTCATAATATTCTGAAACAGTTTCCATCTTAGAACTACAACTTTGTGGAATAACCGATTTTGACATGAGTTTCTTCAAATGGCAGTCTGGAAGAGGAACGAGGTGATTTGATAAGGCTTGTTCACACATTTGCGATTTACCTACCTCCCTATACTTTTCCTCCCGAGTGGCATAGCACATGCCTAAGTTCAGTAACAAATTTGCCCAAGAATCGAACGCTTTGTGCTTGATAGCCGTGTACAAGAGGGAATGTCCCTCGCTGTTCACAAGGTACTTTCTTTGCTTCGGGTCCATTTTCAAATTAGAAATAACGGATGTAACGCTTCCCACGTCTCCCCTCTCTATCGATTCATGCAATGCATCCCTTTCTGTGAAGAAATCGCTCAGATCTTTGTCCTTCAAGATGAGACCTCTTAGTTTCTTGGATTTCGCATCATTGATGGGGAATTTAGCGTCGTGCTTTAAAAGCAATAATAGTATTCTTGGATTATCGGTAAGGTCAATTGCTGTCCTACCATCCTTAGAGATTAGGTTCACCTCTGCACCAGAAGACAATAGAAAAGACACCATATCCACTTTACCGAGTTCAACAGCTTTCATGAGCGGCGTGTATCCATTTGAATCGCACGGATAGTTCAGAATATCAAGTCTAGAGTGGGATATTGCAGAATCACTTCCACCTGGGGGACTAAGGAGATAATCCAACATCTGTGCATCAGATGTCTGGATGGCGACACTGATAAGGTTCTCCCCATTTTCATATTTCCTCATCAAGTCTACTCCTGCACGACCACCCAAGATCCTCCTCCTCACCTCATCATGGCTATTCCTCTCGACTGCATCCCTGAGCATCTTGTAAGTGTCATCGGAAGCCATGTTTCCTGGATGATGAGGAGTATCATCAATGCCTTCCCTCCCTCGTTCAATTGCTCAGTTTCTCCTGATGGGAAAGAGGAAACGGGAAAAACACATGAGAGATAGGAAGCGTAACATCTTCCTGGATATGTTAAATACTAGAACCGCACACCAGATGGAACTCAAACAGTGGTAAGTGAATTCAAGATAAGACATAGTGATGATACCTTTGCATTGGTACCCCATCGGTTATGCCCTGTTAAAGTAATAGTTTTCTAACCATCATTTTTCACGCGTGTAAACGCAGGTTAGTTCTTATAGTATTTAAGTGACCCAGTCCACTTGCAGATCTTACTTGAAGCGTACAATGTATTTAGAGAGTATTTCTTGTCATATTCCATATCTATGCATCAGTGCCAAGTTGCTTGATGTATGCATGACCTCACCAGCACAGAAACGTTAGAATAACATTCAAACCAACGTGGTTTTAAAACAAATCATTATGTCCAAACATGCGAACATTTTCTTCTCCTTTTGAAAAAAACAGATAGGATGTAGAGTTCGACTAACATTTAAAAAAAATAACTCGAATTATACGAAACCCACGAGTCTTATTGAAACCACCTGATTTTTACTTCTGACACTGAAATTGATTGGAAGAAGGCTGAAAAGATGACATTCATGATATGCTAAGTCCAGCAGTAACTATTCCACACTTTTTATCATCCACCATGGCTTCGACCATCTTTTACATTACTAATGACATGGATGGTCAAAATCATGGTGGATGACATAGTAGCGTAAATGCAGGTTAACTTTTAATTCAATGAGTGATCATTGCAAGTACCACAACGATATGCCAGAAAGATTTGCATTCGCTGTTTTGATAGGAAGCAATTACATGCCATGGATATTCATTACATAAGTACATAAATATACGCTTTAAAGATAATTCACAACTACAAAATTCCATCATGTAACTGGATCCTATTAAATATCAAACTGTCATATACCAAAGCAATTAACTAATCAAATGTTTAAGCTGAAGCTGTTTTTGGGCATAAATTTATTGAGATTACAAAGCTCTATCATTAACTGGAATCAAATTAATACGACATGACATTTCGTTTCACGCGGAACAAACACAGTGCATAGAGCTTCAGAGTGCATGAAAACGAAGTGGAGAGAGAAATAACGCTCTTTCAAAGGTCTATCCTCGATAAATACTGACGCATCAACAACAGATTAACTCCAACCCGAAACACAATAAAGTTATACTTCCAACTTCAAGTGATCTTTTTCTGGTAAATTTCTATTTCGCCAACTTCCCACGTCGATAGTTCAACACCAAATGAAAGAAATTTGCAAATTTCACTCCTTCGCTAATTCAGATGATGAGTTCCTATATCGTATGTGATCTCAAACCAAAACCCAATGGTTTGTTACATAATATGAACAATGTAAACTTAGTAGTATTCTTGGTTACGAGGACGTTAGGAGCTGCCTCGCCAGAGACTCCGACGGACGTTTGCCACTAGCTTTATTGTGACATGTCTCTCCAATGACTCTTTGAGAGACTCACAGAAGTTGCTGTCTGCATCTTCATTTTTTTATCCATAGATAAATGTTTACACATTAAATGATAAGTGTATATTTAAATACTAATGAATCAAAAGTCTAACCGTGCGAAACATTTGCATATTCAATCCCTTTTCGCTCCCATACAAATTCTATGAATTTCATGAAAAATTTTAATAACGTCAATTCGGCCCCACAGCCCTTGAACAGATGAAGGGAGACTTGCGTTGCTTGTTGGGATGAGGGCTACACCACCTTCTTGACTCTCCACCAGAGGCCACTAGCATGTTAACATGGATTTTAGGATGCTGAGCAAACACATCCCAGCCAGCTGAACTGGGTATTTGCTCTGGTAGAAAACAGGGATAAATTAGCAATACATATGTGCTCCGCTATCTTTTTCATATCTCTAACACATCCCAACCTTGCGACAATACAACTTCTTTTCGATGGAAAATTATGCTGAATAAACGTATTGAGTTGGTTACTTTTCACATTAAAATGAAGGCAACATGTTTCCTGGCCAAAGGCTTAGATTGATGTAATCATTAATAAATATATATACATGAAAAGTGACTTAACATTATTAACTGTGAAATGGTTGCGATGAAACTGACCATTATCCTTCGTTATCTATCCCATTGACGAAAGTCAACCCTCTCAGAATGGAGCATTATTACTGAAAAAGTAGAATGTAAACAGATATTTACAGAAGAAAATATACTTCAATATATTTTTGTAATGATTTTTGGACAGTAACATCAGTATCTTAATTATCTGAGCTTTCCTTAGAGTTATCAACGTCATCAATGAGATTGTGCCTTCAGTAGTCCTCCTGCCATGATGCGCCGAGTTTAAAGATGGAGAGAAGACGAACGGGGAGTGGTTGCACATTGCCTGATTTCACGTGTGTGAACTTTTCTTTTCTGGATTTATGGAGGAATGGACGTACACTCGGCTCTGTTTTCCTGCTTTGCTCGTGGGATTTAAGGTAAGGTCATACTTCATTCATATAAACAGTGAAATTCTGATTGTATGCGTTATTTCACGTGAGCTTAATTAATCAATGACGTATTATCCCAGTGACAAGTTATAATATTCCCAAATTGCTTTTGAAAATGATTTCTATTTGTATAGCAAGCTAGTAATTTTGATATTAATTTGTGTTTGTTGATGTACTGCGCATTCAAGTCATGATATTGTGTAGAGAATGAATTTGTCTGAAGTATTGTTTAACAGCATAGCCACCATCTTTTTTGTGTGAAGAATTATCCTTCCAGTTGTTTATATTGGTGTCTCTAGTTTTATCTCCTTAAGAACTGGAAGTGTATTTACATAATTGTTTACAACGTTACCGCATCGAAACGGTCCTCTAGAAGAATGCAAAGATATCCCCTTTTTAGTAAACAGGTTCGAAGTTTACTCGAGTCGCTAATATGACCCAAGCGTTGTAATCCTCCTTGTTAAACTTATTAAAATAATGTGCTAACACGGTATTTTTCAGACCACAGCGATGGAAGGTGAAGAATTTATTGCATGTCAACTTTTTCAGACCATTTATAAACCACTCAAGGGAATCATGGAAGCTACTAGCCTGTCTGGATTTGTTAAACCTGCCACCAGAATTGTCAATTACTCATTAGCTGTCATTGTTGTAGGTAAATAAACCGTATGTCAATAAACCAATATATGAAAAAATGTCATTTCCCTCGTCTCTGACTAAACTTCTGGAAGGTGAGGAAGCAGGGGAACGTGAAGTCATAACCAATTCTTTTATTCTTTGTGGTAATAATATAGTTTCCAGTTGAGACCACCTTGGGGATTTTTCGACTTGTTAGATTTCGTTTTTGTGCATTTAGTTCGTTTACATTTTTTGTATTTATGTTCGCCTTTTTATAAAACCATCGGGCAACTGCACTGAAATAGTTCTGCACAAATTCTTATGCCTGATTTCAGTCTGATGCATCATGAAATGGATGATAGTGGTTGAATTTTTACTTAAGGCCAATAGTGACATGATTCCACACGTCCCCTCTTATATTGAGTAGAAATGAATGCATTTTTATTAGTAAAACGCGTCTCTATGCTATTGCGCCATTATCAGGTACAAATCTTGTTGGGAAGGTTTTGTTGGGAAGGTTGGGAAATCCAGTGGACATTGCTAAGTTATAATAAGTTTCTTTTTCACTTTATAAATGATGTCCCACAACATATCACTGGACTTTGTTGAATCCATTTTCTTGCCCGTTTGTTACTAAGGCCGTTTTCAAACTTGGCAAACGCATAGTTAACTTCCAATATTGTCACTTTGTTCCCTTATGCAGACGCAGAGTCAGATAGTCACAATACACTTTCGCAGCCATTCTACGATGGAATAGACATCATTTCGAGAAACATACGAACTCCGACTGCAAAAAGAAACAGAAAGAAAAGAAAAAGAGAAATGTGTTGACATACTTGGTGGTGATGCGGTGCAAGAATGCCTCTCGTTGTACTTTGGTGAGTGCAGCGACATTTATCATTTACGACACTGTGTTACTCCGAGCGAAGTTGTTTTCCGCCACCGTTAAACACTTGGAGAATGCAACTATTTTCACGTCTTACAGACAACCCTCTGACTGGGCAACAGCGCGCGACCCTCTCCCTATCCCTTCCGGGCATGCTCCTGGCAGTTCAGCGCGCTCCTTTAATAAATGTTAATCGATATTGTTTAACCAACGAATTTGTTTACGATTTTATAAATGGATTCATTATGATGATCTCGATGGCTTGAAGAAGATCCATACGGCGGTTTACATGGATGTGCGGAACGGAAAATAATACAATCTGTAATTTCATCAATAAATAAATTACTAATGCATTAAATAATATGAAATTTCGTATGACTGTTAAAAGAAATCTTTCTTACAATATTTGTATAAAGGAAATTTCGATATCTTGATCTGTGTTGTTATTACGAAGCCATAAATGTGATGCATCCGTCCGGTACCCGGAAAAATACACTAAAACTCTGTTTTTAAGCACACTCTGAAATCAATATAAATGGTAGAAGTTTTGTCTACCATACTAAACGCAGAAGTAAACAACCTTTGATTTGGTGTACTATATTTTAAAATCAATTGAGCGGTCCTTAAGATACCAGTCTTCAAACTCAGGTGACGGAATTTTGCAACAGATAAAGGTCTCAAATTCTTTTGGGTACCGATTTTGAACCCAGAAAAAGGCATTGCTACGATGCCACGCACAGCTAGAACAATACAATGTTATATTGTTAAGCCACTCCCCTGATTGGGTCATCTGTTTGTTTCAAAATTGGAAGTCAACCCTTATAAATGAAAAATTAAATCAATCTTGGGGACGGCTATACCATCGGAAATTCTTGGAAACTGTTTCTTTCCTATTGTCTCATGAAATATGGACAATGGCGGGAGTAAACGCGGGTTTATCCGTAGTGAAGCCATTTATTCAGGTATAGAGACTGCGACAGGTATCCTAGTACTCTTTCCCATCATTAAATAGCATCATTTTCCGTTCAAGCGCTCAATAATTAAAAAAGCCATTAAGAGCGCATGGCAGTAGGTGGGTGTGCGGCAACATACACAAGTTATAACCATATGAGAATTGTTTACATCATGGAAATCCAGTTAACAAGTTGAAACTAAAATAAAATAAGGGAAAATTCCCTCCAGCTACCATTTTCCCCGTTACTCGCTAAATTACCCAAGACTAAAACTTGATAAATAACTGTGTGATTCAGGCATTTGTGAGAGATAAACGCACTCAAATTCACGCATTACACACAACTGACATATAATAATTGGCAACTCTGAATTGTTAGGTGTCTACAACAGCAAATAGAGAGCTTTTCTGACGCCGTTTCCCCCCAAGGTACGTAAAAACGAACTCAGTTTCTCTGTTGGGACTGGGCCCGAGGTTCGTATTCGTCGTCTTTTCATCGGGACCAACAGTTTAGCTTAGTGAAATCGAAACTTTTTAATTCCGTGCTTCGTATTATTCAGTTGCATCTGCATATTAAACTGAAATCTGTAGAGATCATTCAAAAACACTACAAATAAGAGTTGAAATTCTCGTCAGGGCTGGAAAATGTGGCCATGGTAATTGTGTAATAAGTTCGCTTGTTTAAAAAAGACAACAAAATGAGAATTATATTGCATGTTAAATGGAATGGTCTTGGTGTACCAAGAGAATAAACAACTTCCATTACGAAACTATTAAAACATGCTACCCTATGCAAAACATGGCGGTTGGAGTATAAAATCACAAGGACAAAAATCAACCATAAAGTAAAAACATTTGAATAACATGATGAGTGGTTGCATTGCAAAATGCATAATATATATTCCTAGGCAGCAGAAAGCTGTAATAAATGCTATGAATACTCACAGAGCAGGAGTATATTGTGTCCTCAGGGCTGGAATATACCGTCGTAGATATTTATTCAACAAGTCGACAGTTTAAAAAGCCTGCGAAAGGAAATTTATGACGCATTTTAACAATGGCATATTTTCTGTTTACTAAGAGAGTAAGCGAATTTGAACTTGAACTTTTTCTACCGGACTGTACTCAATATATGGTGGAAAATCAAGGTCATGAATCCAAGGGGAAAAACTATCGAAACGGCTATAGGCCAACAAAGATCATGGTTTTTGGTCCCTTTGCGAAGTTTATTGTACATACTTACTGTTACAGGTAAGAGGAATCTGTATTGAGATTGTTACAAAAAAAGCACACCAAAGAGGAGGAAACATTCTCACCAGATGTGGAAAATGCGATAATGGTAATTGTTGCAATCAGTCGCTTGTTTAAAATGCAAATGGAATGAGAATTATAACGCATTTTTAGAATGGCATTTTCTCGGCCCACCATTAGAATTGATGACTATAGATCAAAATATTTTGAACAGGACCGTTAGAAAAACATGGATGCGTTGGAGCAGTAAATACACAGCGACAAATTATAACAAATAAACCAAAAAAATACAATTCATTACCAGTGATCGCATTGCAAAGTGTTTTAAGAGTAATATACTAGTTAAAAGTAACAGAAAGCTAACGAGATCATTAAAACGTACAAACCAAATGGGAGTTGTAACTGTCGTCAGATAAATACAATGTGATCATGGTGATTGTTGCAATAAGTCCCTTGTTTATAAAGTTATGGAATTGAAAGTATAATGGTAGGTGATGGTTAGGAGTTACTAAGGACTGAAAACTGCACGAAATAAAATTCATTGCTCAATCTTTGGAGATTTCATGAGTTTAAGGCCTTAGTTACAGACAAATAAACCCTCGGAATCATTGAAATATCCATTAATAAGCTATGGTACGCCCACATATTCGCGGCCTTTGGGTGTATTTATTTTTGTATTGGCTGCAGAGTAAAATTCAACGTCGCTAAACATTCCAAGGCTTCTATTGCGGGCAGAATACACATTACAACAAACAAAATAACAGAGAAATTTAAGTATTAACGGAAGATCAAAATGACGACGCAGCTAATAGCGTCAAGGAGAATCACAATCGTGATATTCCCGAGTTCAACGATGTTCGTGATGCTGCTGCCACCGACAAGATCCAACTATCAAGGTAAGGTAAGAATATATGAACAATGCGGTTTTGTACGTTATTGCCAGCTGTAATATCATTATAAACTGAAAAGGTGTGTCATGATGATCAGTGAGAAGACTGAGGCGGAAGGCCGAAAGCAGAAAGGAATGAAAGTGAATAATTCTGGAGGTGCAGGCATCTCACGAGCTGTAGCACCTAAGGGATGGATGAATGGAGCATATTTCCCAGAGATATTCTCACAACTATTTGAAACTGACTTATGTGAATGCCACCTCAAAATTTGGTACCCATAATCAAGAGTTCAAAGCTATAAAAATTAAATGCTTACAAACTAAATTCACAGACAACTTATGGTTGTAAGTTCACTGCTAGTTGGGCAGTCACCCTGAACATGCTCTATTTGAATCCCGAGTCTTTGGAAAACCAAAGGAAAAAATTAAAATGAGGTGTTAACCCACAGGAAGAATATTAAAAAACGGTAAAGCTGCATTGACAGATGGGATATCCACAGAAATTCTCAAGTGCAGAGATAAATGATCAATAAAATATCACTCTTTTTAGTCAGTCTCACTTGGTGGTATTCCGTCATTAAAAATATTAAGATGACAACTTTTACTAAAACCAATAGATTTATTAAACAACGACCCAATTCTGGCCGAAATGTTTTTAGATAACTTAGAGACGAACCTTTTTCATGTAGGCAAGAGTTTTACATCGCAGGTCATTTATTGGTTTAGGTATGTGGACGACGTTTTAATTTTATGGAACTGAACCGACAGACAACTGGACATTCTTTTTAACTTTATTAATAATTTGCATATCCAGCCATAGCTTTTACTCGTGAATTGGAGTGTAACTGTTCACTCAATTTCTTAGATTTGACTATCTCCCTTGAAGAAGGGTGGAACCATTTTTCAGTTTTCCGCAAAGCCACCTATACCGACCACGTCATACCTGCTGATTCCAGACACCCTTACTCGCAAAAAATTTCCGCTTTTCACGCCCTTATTAACTGCCTTTTCAACATTCCCCTGAATGACTCAGAGTTTGAAAAAGAATCCCGAACCATCAAACAGATTGCAGTGAATAGGAGGAAAAGAGCCATGGCCACTTTGGACAACAAAACAGAACCCCCTGTTCAACAATGGCGTTCAATTACCTACTTCGGGGAGATTTCCTCTCGAGTGGCGCAATTGTTTCCAAAGGACCGCTATAAAGTGGCATTTAAAACAGCATACAGTGTGAAAAAACTGTTAGTGAACTGCAAGGACCCCATTGAACCCCAGAAATTAAGTGGTGTATGCTTAATGAAATGTAATGAATGTGGTGGACAGTATGTTGGACAGACCTGTAGAAATTTTGAAATCAGACAAAAGGAGCATAAAAGGGATTTTAGAAATTTTAATTTTAACGGAAGAACTTCGCCAGACACCTTTTAACCCACGGACATAAAAGTGATTTTACCATGACACCTCTCCATTTTGCAACGGACAGACGTAAGATGAATGCTTTAGAACAACTAGAGATTTTTCAAAACCAAGCTTACTGGGATAAATTCCTTGTTAATGAATGTATGCTCTCTGCCTATTCCCCCATTCTCAAAGCTTTAATCCCCTCCACTTCGTCCTCCGGGCCACCCTTCCCTCCAGCGACCACCCTACTCCTGTATTGTCTTCTCTTCCCCTCCCCCCCCTCACCCCACCTGGTAATGTTTACTATATAAGGCCTGCGCTACGGCCTCCATTTACCTGAAGATGATGTGAATGCACATCAAAACCTGGGCCGTTGTTTAATAAATCTAGTGGTTTTAGTAAAAGTTGACATCTTAAAATTTTTATTGACCAATAAAATTTATCTTTTATTACTATAATTTAGGTTAAGAAGCTTCCTATTATTGTCAATCCTGAATGAATGTGATAAGAGTTCTATGGTACACAAGGAAGGGTGGGAAGACCAAACGTATAAATTACACTGAACTTGGCTGATTGAGCGTTGCTGTTAGGGTTTATGACTGGGAGGGGATGTAGATATCAGCTGTTCACACTCCATCAAGGGCGAGAAGGTTGCATGCAAGTCCATAAGACAGTAAACTGGCAATTTGTGGACTAAGAATAGCCAAGTGTGTGTCATGTTGGTGTCGTATGACAAGAGAAGTGAAAGTGTTCAAGTGAGTGGGGTCTTGATTAACTGGTTAGAAATAAAACAGGGTGTACAGCAGGGATGCATAATGTCACCGTTGACTAATCAATGTTTTATGAATGCACTCGCTACAGATAAATGAAAGGGAAAGGACAGAGTGAAGGATGGAATATAAATGAGCAAAATGAATTGTACGTAGAGATGGTGTACAGTTGATATCTGAGCGCTTATGGAAATTACAGGGGCTTCTGAAAAACTGTGAAGCCACTGGGAGAACAGTTTTGAGGATAAATATTTTAAACATCAAAAGAGCTACTTTTCATTATAAATGATTCCATGATGAGGTCACACAAGGAAGTAAGAGAACAGGTGGAATAGAAGAGAAACAACTTTAATGCTCTAGTAACAAAGTCTCTTGGAACATAAATTCAAAATGCATGCCACCATGGGACAACTAATACAAAACACAAGGACAAAAAAATTGGGAGAAACTGTGGTAACTATATCAGCTAGAGGAGAAAGACAATTAAAACAATTCTCATATTTATAAACATTAAAACTTTACTAATAATCATCCAGAACACTGAAGGATAAAATAAAAAGCAGGCAAAATAAAAAATTTGAAGGAGTCTATAATTTACAAGAGGAGATTTAGAATAATTCTCCACAATTTGTTGCGCAGTAATTGCTATAGAAATGGAAACAGATTTTATTGTTCTGGGAACAATCACTGGAATATTATTTCAAAATAATAATACAAATAAGAAAATAACAGACGCAATGAATACACATCCCTCAATTTTTGTGCGAGTCAAAAAACTGGTGTTCAGAACACCGAGAAAAATAATTAATCTGTCATGATCCTTTTGAACTCTGAGACGTTCCTGGATAACTTGATAGGAATTAGCAGGGCGTTCAAAATTTATGAGACCAGATGGAGAATGATTTTAATCATTTAGTAGTGTAGTATTTGGGGACGGGAAGACAATTTTCTGTGACAAATATCTAATTATTGATTGACTGGTTCGACAAAAAAATAGATAATCAAAGCTGAATGCATATTGTCAATAATGCTATTCTATGTTTTTATGGATAAATGTATTAGGGTGCATGTTTGGATTATTTTGGATGAATGGTTTGAGATGCAGGATTTCAGTCAGAGAGATTGTGGGATTAATAATATTATAATATCTATGAAGAACAAAGGAGATATGAAATAGTTCTGGCACTTCCTTTGTCATAAGTCTCTCTCTTCTCATAGCAAAAAGAAGAAAACCATCCTCTATGAAACTTTTATGTCAGTCCAACAATTCAATAATTTCAACGCAACAACCCTGCATACCTATGAAAAGGGGCAAAAATTACATCACTTAGAGCAATTTGAATTTTATAACAGCAAGGCTAAATATTGTATGTTCCCATTATCACCCAGTCAACTAAACTCAAAGTTCCTGAACCATAAGCCCCTGTCCTCACTCTCCTCTTCACCAAATGAGTCATATACCCCCAAACACCAAATTGACGTCAACTTAATAAGTACAGTTACCCACCCCATCGTCAACACCCACTCCATCTAAACCCCTATCCATCCCCAGCTGGAACAGTCGGGATCCGTTTACATAAACCTTAGGTCAATTGTAGAGAAAAGGTTGATGCATGGCTGTTGATCTGAAATTGAGCTCAACGTTATGTAACTTGGTTGACCTTTCGTCGATCGTGTTCAGATCAATGCTAGGGAAATGGCTGAAACACGGACTTTGATCCGACGTAGACTTCAAATTTACATCATCGGTTGACCCTTCATTGAGAAACCCTCATTGCCACTCCATGTCATCGCTTCATCAAAAAATATTGCCAAGTCCTGGCATTTAGTATTCCTTGAGTAGTGCAGATTATCAATCTACGATGATACAGGTCATCGCTGGTATTTATGTTACACAAATTGAATACTAACAACGACTTGCGGAAAGAACACAATCCTTAAAACTTTCAGTTATTTCAGCCATATTGATCCATAGAGAATAATAAACCTTACTCATCTTTCAATAAAAGATCAAAAAATTGAAATTGCATGTTATTTACCACCAAAACTAATCCTATTGTAGTCCGTAAGTCTGACGTGGAAGGATTCGAGGGTGTTAATAGTCATTATTTCCCAATAAGCCCTGTAGGTGGGACTGCTGTCAGTTAATGTAAACAGTTTGAAATAAATTTTATGCCAAACTTTTGATGCCTCCTTGACATTGCGTTGATGTGGCATTTACATAAAACTTACATAAACACCCAAGCACATGTTTACATAATTCTGATGCCAAATCGGTATCAACGTCCGATTATGTGCCAGTAGGGTCTAAACATGGGTAAGTCACCTGAGGTACGTAAACCTGATGATGGCATATACACAGAAACTATACTCAGCCAAAAATGAAATTGTAAGAAATTTACAAGAGTTTTTCTCTTCTGCAGATGAAGCAACAAGCAGAATGCATAAAAGGATAAATATGTCAAAGACCAAAGTCACATTCACTGACAGAGAAATCTATTGCATGGGGAGAGTGAATGATTGAATTATAAAAAATGCTGCAAACGAATGATAACTTGATTCGATGGATGTTAAATTTAGAAGAGTGCATTATTCGCCTCTCACCTCTTCCACTTTGATCCTTGACTCCATGCCCATGAATCGGCTTTCGAACGTTATATTGCACTCCACGCACTGCTGCTTGAAGAGACGAAACTCCGTCAGTTTTGTCATGCACGTTGAGCACGCCAGCCACGGGAATCCAGGCCAGTGCACTGCCTGAGTGGACGAGAATGGAAAAAAGATTTCATCGATTAAACTCATCCAGTTATCTATCTTTGCTTCTACAGCCGCATACTAACTTGGGGATTTACTCTCTAACGAAACGCATAATTATACAGAGGCGACCGAACCACATTCCTCAAGTGAAAAGTTGAAATGGGGATTAACAGTGTCTCGCAAATAACATTGACACAATTAAAGTGAAAGATTAATGACTTAGAAACAAGAAACATATCGTTGCACACCTGAAACGGACGTTAATTCTCTATCCAAACAAACAAAAATGCACGTTTAACAACATTTTCCCCTTGGAGATACACTGCAACGATCCAAACAATCAGTAAACACAGAAACCAGAACTGACCGTCGAATAGAACGGTATATGTTCTCCAATTTTGCCAATAAGGAATGGAATGCCTTTCCAAAAGGTCAACAACCAAAATTTCAAGTATTAAGAAAGACAACTCACCTCATGACAGTTCGAGGAAGATAAAGAGCATGGTAATTAATTTGCTATCCACATGTAAATGCACTACATTCCTTCTCCATGACAGGACCGCCGACATATCTTACATCAAAATCATTATCTTCACGGTGCTCACTCGAGATCAAAGCTCACCGGAGCGATTAAAAACTTAAATAAACTCCGCTGGAATTCATATCTTCCCCGCCACGAAGGGAAACTTCCATCAAACTCGTTACATCCATTAGCAGAGCATGACAGACAAATGAGTTGCCGTCAAACAATGACGAATATCCAAGGCCGATACTTCTCCCTACATCACTTCACAATCGAGAAAAACAGTCAAAGATATACTCAGATCCCGGTCCAGCAGGCATATGAGCACAATTCAGAGAACAAGAGACGGTGTCAGAACCATCAATAAGCAGGGCGTAACCATATACACAAGAGAACGCCCTGGGTAACGACACCGATGAATAAATAACGACGCCCGTTGCACGCGGATTCTCGAAACGACACCGTAAATTAGCGAGCTAAAGTCATCCGGACATGAATTCGCGGGAATGTATCCAGATTTTGAGGACGGAAAGCGCTTATCTTGCCTAAAAGGACTCCTCAGCTGATAATAAATCTACGAGTTTGGTTAGCCAGCCAATTGACCTACGCCAGATTCAAGATGGCGGTAATCTCACTCCGTCTCTCTCGTACCCTCCCCTCCGCTCCCGTCGCTTCCCCTACCTTCCCCCTCCACGCCCCCCCACTCTCAAGCGCTCGCAACATCCTCGCCCCGTTGCGGCGTTGCCACATTTGCGGGCATAGAAAGAAACGAAAGGTCAATCAAGGGGAAAGACTGAGATGTGGCAACGGGTGAAAATTCTTTACCGGAAACGTTCTTTTCCACATTCCACTCCCGCAGCATGATTTTTTGCTTCACTCAATCCTACCACTAAACACCGGGGAAAAAAGTTTTTTTCTCTCTTTCTTTTTTGCCTCCACCTCACTATCCCTAAACAGTTGGGAATGAGTAAACCATGGAAATGTGTTCCGTACGCACCCAGATCCTTCACACAAGGGTTAAAACCTCTAGGCTAAAGGCCGCCGCGAATTCCTGACGTCTTCAGAGAACGCGACGAGATCCTTGAAACAATCCACATTTCCAAAGCATTTCTAAGACGTTCTCACAAGTCAAGAAGAATACGAGATGGAGGGGAGAGTCGTTGGAGGCCTACAGATCTTCCCCGGCGACCAAGAAACAACCGCATAATAATTACAGCATAAGCAATCACGGTTAAGAAAAGCCTATAACATGAATGCACACATGGGTTGTGTGCTCCACGTTAAAGGGTTGCCCAGAATTCCGCACGTAAGCAAAACGAAGAACTTTGTCAATCGCGGCGCCACCACTCTGCCATTACTGGTACTGCGATGGTTTAAATGTAAATACAATCAGTAGAACAATAATTACCACCACATTCCTTACGGTAACCATAAATAAAGAGCAAAATAAACACATAACAAAATTTAGAACTGAAGCATTGAGCCAAAATTCCAACTTATTCAAATTGAGACCATTTAAGAATATATCTTTTGTTGTTTACTAATACTCTATCACTGTTGCTCTTGATGTATATATTCGCTAACATTTGCTATATGGTAGTGAAACATGGGTACGTCAGGACAGACATAAGAGAAGACTAAGCGCCATGGGTATGAGTTATCTGAGGAGTATTTGCCACAAAAGTAGGATTGATTGGGTTTAGGAATGAGTGGGTCACGAATGAATGTGGGTTAAATGCTCCAGTAATGGACATATATATGATAGGAGTGTGCTTTGTTGGTTTGTGGCCATGTTGAGAGAATGGATGAGAGTCGAATAACGAAACAGACATATATAAGAGTGAAATGATTGGCGCGAGAGGGAGAGGTAGGCCGAGAAAGTATGTGGTTGAGGAAATTCTTAAGGAGGAATATTAGGAGTCTTAAAAACAGGAGGAGGGCGTGTATGAAGCAGTGTGTATTGGGGGTAAATGAGGCGAAAGAGGTTTATGGCAAGGATAGGTCAGTCTATTGGAGGAAATTCACAAGGGTCCTAAATACTTTGAACCTAAAAATGCATATTTCAGATGGAGAAAACTCGTTCCTCACATCAAATACAAAAGTAAAATTCTTTAGGAATCATCCCTCATGTAAAAACCGATGAAAACCTGTCTCTAAAAGATTTTCGAAAAAAGAAGAGTTATTTCGTGCTTCGGCGTGATGGGTATGTATGTTAACGACCGATCACTGAATTAAAACATTCAAACAGAAATTCGCGCCGTATTTTCACACTTCACGACAATAAAAGCGTTCCGAACTTGCATATAAACGATTTGAACACTGACACGGGGGATATATAGTCGTTCGCAGAGGCGCCGAACCTTTCTTTCGCCCTATTTCGTCGCAATTTCCAGTCCTCCGGTCACCGGTGGACGGCAACTCTCTCTTCCCGGCTCCTGCGGCTGCATCTCGAGGGGAGTCGTCCCCCGCGCCGTTCGGTGAGCGCGCTAGTTCACGTTTCAGGCATTTCCTGCGTTTGGGAGAAGGGACGTTGGATCGAAAGTGTAGTCACTCACTTGGGGGAGGATACATTAACGCGGGAGAAACACATCTACGAGGTTCTTAAGAAATACGATGGACAAAATGTATTTCTCCGAATAGCGGGGAGGCCTATTCGAGCACCGACAACCCTGGAGTTAGAAGCACGTCACACTAAAGCAGCGGATTTTCAACAGATTGATGATAAGAGGAATCGTCAACACAGATATCCTCAAAATATCAAGGCGGCCGTTTTACACGGGTGGTGTATGGGTTTGAATGCGGGTATGAAAAATTCCATTACGAATCTCAACAGGTCCGAGCACGGCGAGTCGTCCTTCACTTGTCTACGTTTCGCTTATCGCCACACATCATCCACCAGGGGGCGCCGCTCAGTTTCACGTCTATTCTGGATAGTTTTTGATTTCAACAAGATGTGAAGTTACCTATCACACAGCACCATCTATTGTCCTAATTAGCAATCATGGCCTCATTGTATGCGGGAATATATTTCTACACGCTGATGTAGAAGCGAAATAAAGCCTCGATATGAATGTAGGGATATGTTATTCGTATTTTTTAAAACTGCAACTTCTTTGCTTTAGTAAGGAAACGATGAATTTATTCCGAAGAAGGTCACAGTTTTGCGGAGAGTCGAGATTCGGCATAAAGTAATACATCTCAATTTTGCAAATGACACTGATATATATTATAGATAATTGTTATAATGACGTGAGATTGGCGTCAGAAAATCACGGTTAAAAAATGCCTTCGGTCGAGGTCTGAAAATATATTTTTTCCATTAAAAAAAATCTCCATGTAAATTAGTTGGCACCTATGGAATGGGGGGGGGGGGGGAATAGGGTTGTTGTGGTGCTTCGAGTACTCGCCTTCCACACGGAAGGCCAGGGTTCAAATCCCTGCAGTGGCGGATGTATTTCAGAGGAACCCGATCCCTACTTGAGTGTCTTGTGGAGGGCACTTAATGTGGAGTACTCCGTCCGTCGGATGAGACGTTAAACCGTGGTCCCCCTTGGCGCATTTTGTCAAGAGTAGGCTAATGCCGACGCCGGGTTTCCATCCACCCTTCTTCCCTTACCTGTCCCCTATGGCGCAAAATGACCTCAGCCGACGGTCGCCTCCACGAATATCCAATCCTTCCACCCATGTCATATTTCGCGTCGATGATAATATCAATCGAATATAAAAGCTACTGAGATATCTGTAGAGTCGACACTGGACGATCAAAGCAACGATTGATATTTAAGAGATCACTCATCAAAATTCCAAAGTATTGACGAGAGATTATCACCGTTTAAAAGTTCGCCGTCACCCGGTCTCGAACCCGCGACCTTCAAAGTAGACTAGGGTGCAAACTCGGAGAGTACAAACCTCCAGTCACCCATCGATGGGTATCGACCGATCACTGTTGATCTTGCATTTGATTATTCGCAGAATTTTATATATTTTCTCTCACTCGTGATGTCGTCCGAGGTTAGTCAGTTAGGTTCGCGTCCCGGGGGACGATGAGGGAAATAATCGACGTGACTGCTAATTACTCGCGGATTATTATTATTCACGCTTGAAATTTGCCCTTATCACGCATTTCAGCGACGGAATATATAGAATTTCCATCGTTTCAATTATCATTCGCGGCCGCCGTCGGGAAAAAGGCGGTGCCGGATGGTGGCGCCACCGCTCCCGAAGCAGCGGCCGAAGAGAGAACTACTCGACCGTCTCTCTCATCGGTATGAAAGCCTTATGGGAGCCTCAGGCCCCAAGTTATAGTTCCAAAATCACCGTGTTGTCCTATGTGTCGCATGATCGCTAGCCCAAGACTGGCGCTGTCTTTGCGGACGAAATGCTCACTACCTATTTGCCCCGCCGATCTCAGGCCATTCAAAACCACAGAAGGGACGGAAGACGAAGTGTGGCGTAAATTCTCTCTTCTTCGATATTTCACTTTGCTGAGAGATTCACTTCTGAGAGATTTCCATTGTGAATCAAAAGAGAATGCCTCAGAAAGCATATTCCAAGTGTGCTTTTCCAGGCTGCGAGAGCAGAGGAAAGGATTCACTTCTACATCGCTCACCTGTGGATAAAGAGAGGTATGTACACAAATTCATATAAAATGAATGAAGACTAATTCGGGACCTAATTCATAGCAATGTTGAGATAAATTCTAGTTAATTTATGTAGAAAGAATTTTATTTGATTGATGTACATGGTATTTGTTGATGTGATGCTGTATATGTGCCTGGAGGAAATGAAAGTTCGACCTCGTGTAATTTTATATTTCTTTTGCCTCGAATAATATTACTGCATACAAGACGGTTGAATCTAATCAGGCCTTTACTAATACTGCCTCGACCGCTAACCGTCAATTATTGCTGATTGCTAGCGCGAGTGATGAATAACCGCTTTCATTTGGAAAATAATTTGTCAATTTCGTTCTGAGGGTTCGAGAAAAGCCAGAGAAAGTCTTTCTCCAAAATCTGGGTAGTCCCTTTCGCCGAACAACATCTGGTAAGGATTTAACGGAACCCTTCCCCCCCCCCACCCTCACCCAAAGACCGTAAACTCCCTCACTCACGCGGCCAAGCGACCCACTCCAGAGCAGGTCAAAATTTGCGAGCGGGGGCGGGAGGCGACCCGCATTCCGGCCGATATTTTTCTCTCCTTTACGCTCATGGTATTTCTCCGTCTTAGCGCGATTTCTGGGACCTGCGGCAACATATTAGCTTCAGAGGAATCATTAAAATGCCAATTTGTCATGCTATGAATCCCACTCTCTTAATTTTAATCACGCACCGTCGACAAGAAAATAATGTTCCATTTGCCTAGTGAGAGGATCACGTTTGAATCCCCCATCACTAAACTATTATCAAACACGTTTTTGCAGAAGAATAATCTCGATGTATGGGGTACTATTTTTTATTAAAATTAAATGTAATTGCTTGCCTGTTCTTGTTCACACGAGAAAAATAACCCATCTGTATTTTAGAATGTAACATGCGCTGGCGGCGGCGTAACAATGTTGTGGACTGGGGGAGGGGTGGTTAAGAGGTGATAAGGCGCCAACCCTCCTAAACCATTTCAACAAATTTTGTCGACCTTTAAAACAATCCCTCCAAAATAGCCTCGTCTTCATTAGGTGTCGTTCTAAATGCTTCAGGGCGGAAAGGGGCGTGTCCTTGCTCATCACCCTTCCTGTCATTACACCCCTGTACGCTTTTGACGTTCATTGATGTTAAAGGAAGTAATTTGCTTATAGAGTGTGTGCAGAATGGTTCCAATCCTATTTATTATCTTCACCTCAACGTTATATTCCTCGGAGTCACATGCATACGATATTGAAATTATTATTACTCATCGGTTAACTTGGACGATTACCAAGAATTTTAGTTTTCTAGATTGCAAATATGAAAATGTATTCCATTTCATTACAGGCATGACCAATGGGCTGCATTTGCAGAAATGCCGGCATCATGCGGCCGATTTTTCTTGTGTAGTCTGCACTTTGAAAGGAAATGCTATTCCTTTTTGAGTCAACAACCTCGTCAATTATGCATGAAATATTTAATTTATTTAACTGTATTTCTTCACTGGCAGATTTGTAATTTAATGCCTCATTCATGTGTGGCTATTCTCATCCTACAAGTGCTACAGAGCATGAGGAGTATTCACTGAAACACACCCGAGGCATCTAATATCTCTGTACAATCTTGTTAAACTGTTCTTGTAAACTTAATATTTTTTTATATTTGTAAAACACTCTGCAGTACCTTGAAAACAGTCAATATAATTTTAATTATTATGCCATCCATTGGCATATTTTACGAAGGTATTGGATGTCAGTTAATTCACTGTTTTATAAATTGCTGTGTTACAAATGTCCTGTTGAAAAGTGAAAGACTTACCAAGTTGCATTTAACTCCCTTTCAGCTTTTTTGCAACACTGGTAACTGTCAGCATTAAAATTGTGCATGAAATATTAAGTATATTTAACTGTATTTCTTCAGTGGGTAGAACATGAAATTGATTTCCTGTACTCTTCTTTATGTTGATGAATATATTTTCAATTGTTCAGAATTCTTTTGACTCTACTTATTGCTCCGGTTGCACCTTTCGCCCCAATGATAACAGTAGTTATGCCCAAAACCCGCATAATGGCCGTGATTAATCAGCCTGTTTTATGTAAACTTTTCAGAATTCCAGCTAACATTGTAATAAGGCACATATATATATGATAATTTTTTTAAAGTAACCTGGAATTTCTTATCGGTGTAAAAATGCTGAATTAAACATTAGATTCATTTTGAAAAGTTCCGATAGCTTGATAACTGCGACAACTTAAAAAGAAGCCGCGACTTAATAGCTCTGTGAAATTGAAGTAGCGCGTCCAAGAAAAGGGGAGATAGGAAGTTCGGAAAAAGGACGTTGACGTCACGACTCCCGCTACGTGTTTATATTTTCTGACGTAGGGGCCCCGGTAGCGCTGGAGTCGAAACCTCGGAACCGATTCTTAGCATTGAGTTACCAATCTTTCCGTAAGGGTAATAATCTTTGGTCTCTCTGCTCCGCCCGTCCGGCCGCCGTCAGGACAAAGGCGGTGCTGGATGGTGGTACCACCTATCCCGAAGCAGCGGCCGAAGAGAGAACCAACTGCACGACTCTACTCGAGATAGCTTCATCTACAATTATTTACGTAAATGTTAAATCTGTTTGGATCGTTAAAAACACTTCAAATGGGAGTTGACATTCTCGTCAGGGATAGAAAATGTGGCCATGGTAATTGTGCTATAAGTTGCTTGTTTAAAGACGATAACGAAATGAAAATTATGATGCATTTTCTAATGTCATGGCCTCGGTGTGACAACAGAATAAACATCTTCGTTTATATTTTACTCCTAAGTATTTCGTATGTCACTATTTACACGTTCCAGTTTCCTTTCCATTCCTGACGCCAGTCGATGACGTCACATTCAAGGAAACGCCGAGTCCGCGTTTACACGGTATATTTTCCGTTCCACTCCGAGCGACAAAATAAATGACAATCAAGTAGCGATTTAAACCCTATTCGAACGCGAATCAATGTACGACATTTATCAATAGCATGAGATAAAATTGTTTTGTTTGAAATTACCAGTAACGATATTCGTAAATGAATTAATAGACACATGGGCAATTTTCATCTCAATATTCTTTTTATTGCAAATTAGTTTTCTTCCATGGCCAGGGAAAATGCTGTGCCAACTATGTCAGCTGGTGGTACATTTCCAGCCGGCAAAATATTAATGCGAATTTCCTTCGCAGGCTCTGGAATAAAAAATGCAAAGAAACAAAATCTAAGAAACCACCGTAAATAGAAAATGAAACGTTAAAGACGATATGGAATTGGTGGAAAGTACATCTCACCGGCATCTAATTCAGCCTGCTCGCTGATTCCCTCCATTAGTATCAATTGAAACCGTCTTTTAATTTTATTATAAAGGGCTTGATTTTTAATTTCCTTCATCTCCTCGGCCACGAAACGGCCAAATACCTCCTCTTTGGACCCACCGGCCATTTGTAGGCTTTGGGCCATCGACAAGGCATTTCTCGCCTCGGCGACCAAGTCGTCCGTCTTTCTTCTCTTCTGTTGAATGAATGACAAAATGATGACGGAACTATATCATTGTACCATATAATACAAGTCTGGGTATATAATTCTGAAAGTACCTTCGTCGAAGCGCTCCGTCCGCTTTCTTCAGACGTTGCAGGGGGTGGTGTTCTTTTAACATGGTTAGAGCATGATGGCAAAGGCTCTTGTAAAATCTCAGTCTAAAATTTTGGAAATCATTTAAGGAATTATTTCATTTCCTGAACGCAATCTTATTGTTTTCTGAAGTAGGTAGATAGTTTTTCTAATATTTTAGGTTTTTGAAAGGTAATCACTAGTCATTAGGTACCTGTCCACAACTTGAGACACTTGGTCTCATCTTTGTGTAAATGTCCAAAAACTTCAGCTGGTTGTAGCACCATAGTTTTGGCTCGTATAGATCGTCCACCCCCGCGCCACTCTTCTTCTTCTTCTCCTCTAGAGCCTTCTCGTGGGCATACTGCGATCGGAGGCTCTTAATTTTCGACTTTATGTCCTCTAACGTCACTTCTGGCTTCCGGGTGGCGATGGCCTCTCTTATGCCCTCAAGAATCTCCTCTCTTTTTATTCGATTAAAATATCTGTCGTCGCGCACATCATACAATGAACGCGACTGCTCGTAGAGCTCAATAAGATAAAGAGTATCCTCTTTCGTCCACATGATAAAATTTACAAGCAGACACCGCGATGTGAAATCGTTGCTAGCCACAGCTTGTTGTTGATCAGAATAATACCGCCAAAACAGAAAAAAGCGCAAAATAATTGAAGACAACATCGTTATTCGGTCATTGTTTTACTTTTTCCGGCTCGCACCAATTTAAGATTCAAAGGTAGATAGTGAAAGGTAATGGACCCCCAACGAAGTGCAGCAATTTTAGCTGCTGCAGCAGGTGCAGCACTATTAGCAGTTGAAGTGAGGGAGAGGAAAAGGAGGCGCCGCAACTGCTGGGTCAAGAGATGGAGGAGCCGGAGGGAAGAAAAGGGTTCATATGATTTCCTCCAAAATGAACTGAGGTTGGAGGACGAAAATTCGTTCAGGAATTACTTGCGAATGACTGGAGAAACATTTATTAAGCTATTGAGTTACGTAGAGCTCAGTATTACAAAAAAAGAAACCTGCATGAGGCATCCAATTTCAGCAAGAGAGAGATTAGCTGTTACACTAAGGTTTCTTGCCACAGGAGAGAGCTTCCAGAGCATGGACTACCAAACTAGATTGTCCAAGTCGTTCCTCAGTGGCTGCATCCCAGAAGTTTGCACTGCTATTTACAGGGCTCTTAAGGCAGAGTACTTAAAGGTACAAATGACTTTCTGTAGGCGATTTTAACTTATAACCTTATTGCAAGATCTAACATCTCACCTAACGTATATTTTTTATCTTTCTCAAACATTATCAATGGAAAGATGTAAGAAATACTAAAGTTCAATGAATCATTTAACCTAGAGCAAGTTGATACACACATGAATTTAGCATATGGTTCTTCGTTTGAGAGATGATATTGAGCATAAGCAAACAGTTGCAGACAATTGTGCATGATCAATAATTTATTTTAAAATACATATTTTTTTTCATGAGCATTTACCATATCACACTTTTCATTACAAACACTTACTTTTTCATGCCTTGTAAACACTAACTCACTTAAAAAATTCACTTTGTCAACAGTTTCCATCAACCAAAGAAGAATGGTGTGCCATTGCGGAAAACTTTCATAATAGGTGGCAATTTCCCAACTGCTTGGGATCTATTGACGGGAAGCACATCACTTTCCGCGCAGCGAGGGCCGATGGAGCATTTTACCGAAATTACAAAGGAACGGACTCAATAGTGCTTCTGGCATTGGTGGATGCAAACTTAAATTTTATATTTACGGATATCGGCTGTAATGGGCGTGTTAATGACGCGGCTGTCCTGCACCGATCACATCTTATGAGGGTGATTGAGGAGGCAGAAAGGCATCTACCGGCAGATAGAATAATAGGGGTCAATAGGAAACTGCCATACGTGATCATAGGTGACGACGCATTTCCTCTGCAAAGACACATAATGAAACCCTTTCCGTTCAACACAAGAGTCATACGTGAAAAAAATTTTAACTACCGACTCAGTAGAGCTAGGAGGATCGTTGAGCATGCTTTCGGTGTATTAGCAAACAGATTCAGGGTGTTGTTATCTTCAATGGACTTAAAAGTGGAGACAGTTCAATTGGTGGTACAGGCTAGTACCGTACTGCACAATTTCTTGATGGCTAACAGCCCACAATACACAGAAGAATGCACAGATCTGGTCGAATTGCAGTCAAATCCACATAATAGAGGTTCACAGTCTGCCAGGGATATCAGGGATTGTTTTGCAGAGTATTTCACCAACGAAGGGAAGGTACCTTGGCAAGATGAAAAAATATAAAATGAAAAACATGTCAGAGCAAACAGTTACATTTTGTTTGTGTTGATAATTTTAGGCATTATTGTTCCAAAATTGTATCACTCCTCTTTCCAAAAACCACTATTACTAATAAAAACCCAAAATCCAACCAAAATGTTCACGAATATGAGAATGCTTTACCATTCCAGTCAATGATTTTCCTCTTCATATCCTCCGAAGCCTCGTCCAGCCGCATTGAGACACAAACAATGAATAACGCATTTGGAAATCATACAATAGATGGCACGAAAAGCGCAGCTTTCAGCCAATCAGCGCTTTCCAGTCCGCAGCAGAGTAGAAAGCCCGGCTAATCCTTTCCTGTCACCTTTCAAGTTTGATCGAGTAGTCTCGCCACCCGGAATAGATTAGAGCGCATGCGCAGGACGCGTCACAGGACAGGAATGGAAAGGAAACTGGAACGTGTAAATAGTGACTATCCGAATAAGGAAAATCCAAAAACGACAAGAATAAGGACACATTTCAAATTTTTAAGTGTCGCGGATGCGTTATTCCTTATTCCAACAACAGTATTAATTTAACAATTTTTTCTAACCTAATGATAAAATTTTAAAGAGGTGCCCCGTTAAAAAAATTCTCGGACAAGAAATTAGACCCACACATAATGACCATCCCATGTGTATGTAGGGCCCTTAAAAAAATCCATGACCGCTGTTAAAATAAGGGAGTGGATTCTTAGCACATGGCATTTAATCATGAAATGTCCCCGTAAAGTAACGCCTAAAACTATACAGCTTCTATGCGAACTCAGTAATTCCAAATAAAGTGTAAACCACTTACCTCTGTCATTCTCATCATTTGCTGTTCAGTCCTTATGATTGGTTGACTGCAACCCACCAATCCTTCGCTCTCGTTCAGTATGTATTCATATACATTGTTAACTAAGCCGGTTAAATTTTTTTTTTTATAATATTTAGGTTTATTTCAGAATGTTTATTAATTCGTGTTGAATTCGTTTCTATTGTTGCTTGTAGTCGAGAGGGCCAGGATGTTATTTATATGGTAATGAACCGAGAGGAAAGTCACCTTTGAGACTCATTATTAACCCTTTGAGTGCCACGCGGCGATATATCGTCGTTTGCAGAATGTGCCAGAAGTGCCAACGACGATATATCGTTGTCTATGAGGAGAACTGTTAAAACAGTGAGTCATAGCAAAAAAATTTTTTTTTTCATATTCATTAGGAAAAAAGTATTCACATTCAAATACAGAAATGATCTGATGTAAAAATAGTAAAAAATAATAATTAATTTGCCGTAATAAACAAATAATAATTTTCTGAATAAAGGCCTACAAATATATCAAAATACCCATGGCACTTCTGGGAGTGCCAACTCAAAGGGTTAAAACCGTTAAAACATAGCAGCTCTCCGATCTCCTTAAATCTCTCCCTCTGGCAGTTCTTCCTATGCATGGTAATTACACTTCTGGTTTCCATCTGGTTTTTCTCTACTGTTAAGTATTCCGTTTTGACATTTCCATGTCCACTCTTCTGTAAACCTCATCAATTCTTACCTTAGTTACAGTTAAAACAAGTCATAGTGTAGGCTGTGTTTAGACCGATACCTTTACTATCTCTCTCTCTCTCCTTGGCAGTTCTTCTTATGCTGGTATGAATGTCTAACCTATGACCTTCCTCTTTATTTGGTCGATTCATTTACCTCGATGAGGACTCGGAACTTCCCTTATGCCAGCGATTGAAATACGTTCTCTTCACTTGCCATTAATTGACTGACTGTGAGACCAATTCCACCTGATTTTTCTCTTCCGTTGAGACTTCCATGTTCACATTTCCGTTTCCACTCTTCCGCACAACTCATCACTCAACGTAACTTCGTACGAAGGGATTGTTCAACGACACAGACCCTTCGGACATTTGAAAAACAATCCGTGGACAATGCAATGGCATATCAACACCTTTGATTTGACATTGCTTCACGAACAACTCAGGAGAATCTCAGTGTTCGTAGCAAGAAATTCCATTTTGTTCTGGAGGAAGGGAATGAATTGTTCCCTACAGTCCACATCAGGGAAATGAATTAATCAATAGATAACAGTTGAAAGTTTAAGATCGATCTGGATTAAACTGACATTTAATGACAGGATAATACATTACACGACACAATTACCCAATGTTTGAGAACATTATGACAATCATCAAAGACATGGCCACCAGGACCAATAGTAGAAAAAAACCATAATACACGATCCAATCCCAGTAAAACAAAACACAATGATGAACGATTAATTGACGCAAAATTAAATTGATTTCTAATACTTTCATTAATCACTTCTCATTGTTTACTATTTACACAGTTTTCAATCTTCATACATAAATGGTTAATCCTCAATTACCAAGGCGATATTATCAACATTCGTTCAACCAACAATACCATTTAATAATAAAATCTGCATAATTAAGGAAAGAAATAACTCTGTGAACAAGAAATTGATAGATTTTCACAAACATAAAATGTAAATAATTTCACATGAGAATTGTATAGCAGGTTGACATCTCTGTGCAGTATTTTAATAAATAATGAATATTAACATTTAAGACAAATAAATATAAATGTATTAGAAGAGTGAAACATGACCACATTTCAAATATTTACAAAATACAATTGAATCGTGGAACACAGTTCACAACATTCCACATGCATTCAAATTGAGACACTTGCTATAGTTATTGCTTAGGCTAATCCAACTCCCATAATGCAACAGTCAGTTGCTATCCCCTCACGGAATACGCTTTGAATATTAATTACTAAACGGAATTTACAATTAATTGGTATTCATAACTTCAAACTTTCAACACAGAACATCCTTAGCGTTTGCTTTTAATGGAGGCTTCACCAATACGATATCACAACATTAAATCACTTCATACTTAAACAGAGTAAATTCCTGTTTACGTCCTGCGTTGTCGTTTGCGTGGTGCATGAGATAACTCTGTAGGGTACACTGTTCTACCTTGGAACACTTTTTCAATTTGATTTCTTTTGCACTAGGAGTTAACTGATTTTTTTAAATGTTTAATGTTTACGCAGCTTACATTCCGTATAACTGTTTATAATTACACGCTGATTAATAATATAACATAATTACACGCTGAGCGTACACGCTATGCCTGAGTTGGATCGCGACTGAAAACAACTGGAATTACATGAATGCGTAAAATTGTGGGGATTCGTTAAATGTAATGAGTCAACAATAGTTGGGAATGTCAACAAAAAACAATAAACGATTTACAGCTGAAGTTCGAAACCGTTACTTTTATGAAACTTTTGAAAAAGCAATTTTTAAAAGTTATTCTTCTAACGATTTGGATTTCGGAATACAAACAATAAATTCGTAAATTTTTGGGTGCATTCGTCGATTGGCAGATTCTTAGCATTGCAGGACCAGAATGCGATGCATGATGTAAATAGCAATCGACCTATTTCCTTCGTCGTTAGTCACTCGACTGAGCCGATATTTGGCAAAATAATGCATAAGGTAGAGAGTCGCTGTGGCGATTATGCACGACATTCGAAGAATTGGTCGTTACAACGGATCGTCGTCGCGGCATTCGATGTGTTTTCGCTTCGTTGCGAAGTGGAATGGAGAAGGGGTAGCGAAGCGGAGGAGGGGAAGTGTGTGCGAAGGGAGATGAAGACTTTAATGGCGGTCGCCGCTGTCTCGAGAGAGGGAAAGAAGAGATGAGAGCTCAGAGAACCATTGTCGCCGAACGGAAGATTTTCCCATTATTTAGCCGAGTGTGATGCCAACCCTAGCGCGATACACATGAGTATTGTTGCCATCCTTAGGGGGAATCGAGCACGGAGAAAAGTCGAGCTTTGACAAGCAAGTTTACGTGTATTCGTCTGGGCCAATTCATTCCATCCTTGCAAAACTATATGGAATACATTGCGTTCTTAGATACAGTATCATTTTTCCTTTGCTCCCAAATTCGATAACGTCGGCCCAAAACTAAGGAATAAAATTAACCTAAGTTAGCTTTCTATCAATTAATATATTATTCAAACGATAAAAAGTTAACTTTTCTCAAACGTCAAGGTAAACTTTAATAGTTAATGACATTTTTAACAATTTATTTTGATCATGAATTTTTTAAATCGTTTACCCTTAAATATGCTCTCCGACTAAATCAATTTCATTCTCCCATTCATTATTCATTGAAGAAAGCCCTCATTCTCCAGCTTTGCAAATCCCTTCTGATCCTAACTCTTTTATTATTGAGACACATTTCCCGTTTTTCTAAATCAATCTCCTCCTCTTTGCTCCATTCACTCCGCACGTCTCCTCTTCGCCATCATTTTAATCAGTCTCTCCTCCTTCGCGAACTACGTCCATCTCCACTTCATCAGATACCTCAGAGGGTGTCGTATTTGATCCCTCCTCCTGTTTCTCACTCCTCCAAATCCTCTTCCATTCGTCCAATATCTCCTCCAAAGCACCCTTTGACCCTGGGATGTCGTGCCTGATAAATGCTTCATTTGGATTGGCCGATCCAGCACCTTCACCCAGAAGTGCCTCCATCACGTCATTCAATTTATTCCATTGAGCAACTTTAGAGAAATCTCCATTTAATGAACAAGAAAAGAGAAGAATATGGGATGCCCCATAACCACAGGATGCATGAAATACTGTATCTCCATGTTCATCAGGTGCAAATAGGAGCGTGAGGAAATCATTTCTGGGAAGATAATCAACCAATATACTGGAGACATATCCCAGCATCGGTGGAATAAAGGCACCGATGAATAAAAAATTAGATCCCTCATCAAAATGCTTTAGCATCTTCATGACCGCGATGACTGCATCTGATTTCAAATTGTCCATGCAGAATTGGACCTGTTTAAACAATGCCACAACAGAGAACTTAAACCTATCTTGGTGAACCTTTTCCTCAAACCACTCTACGCTGACTAAGTATCCATACTCGTCCACTTGTAGTTGGTCTGTCAACCCGAGCCTATCTCGCGATCTCACTTCTTCGAATAGTTTATCGATCTCATTCTTCAGAACCCCATTCAATGGACGGGATTGAATATTTCCACACCAGCAGGTCTCAAAAGGGATACAGAAGTTGAAATTACGCATCATCTCAACAAACAAACTAGTGTTGACCTTGTGGTCAATGGGTAATATATGATTGAATAAACCATAAGGATATTCCCGGAGGATATAATAGTCTCCATTTTCATCTTTAGACTTCAGGAAGCCGATCATCTCATCTCCTGAAAGATAACCAGAATTCACTAGTCTGGCCAGAAAATTATGTAACCTCCAACCTAAATACCCCTCACGAGTATTATGGCGAGATGTGCCCTCAAAACTATCAAATAGCCACTCTTTCTTAATGTTATCATCCATCAATCCATCAGCTGAGTCCCAGATGAATTCGATCACATTAAAGTCCTCATTGTATGCTGAACTGGACAATGCAGTGAGTTTATTCTTGTATTTCAACATGAGATAATTCCGTAATTGTGTTGGATAGTCGATCAAACTTTCTTTAATGATTTCCCACACCTGACTCACACATGTAATTCCAGAAAAAGCAACTGTCTCCAACCAAACCCATGCGATCAATTTAGCAAAGGGCCCTTCTTCTTCATCATCAACAAAGTTCACATTCTCTTTACACGACAGTTTAATTATCTCCACAAGGATTTCCTTCCCATCTTCTGTTTTCTCCTTCCTAAGATGAAGGTTGTTTCTCCTGGATTTTTTGTAGTCTGATATTAATTTCAATATCGATGGGCAATTTTCACCAAAATTTTCCCCACTGAACTCCATTAAATTATGCCACATGGCATTGAAACGTTCCTGATCCACTATATGGAACCAGAAGACTCCATCATTTCTATTTATATTGAACAGAATAGCGAGGAAATGACGTCGGGGAAGGTATTCAAACAATACGCAGAAGACATAGTTCAGGCAAACTTCTGGCATATGGAGCACGACCGTTGATAAAAATTCTATATATCTATCAATTTTGAAGCACTCGCAGAGTCCATCTTCTTTGAAATGGTCCCTGACGAAACAGACCTGTTTAAGGAAAGCCACGGCGAAGAACTTAAACCTGTCCTGGTGAATCTTTTCTCCATCTAACTCTACACCAGCTAGGAATCCACACTCGTCCACTTCTACTTGTTCTACCAATTTAAACCAATCACATGATATCACTTCTTCAAATACTTTATCAACTCCATCCTTCAATTCTTTATTCAATGGAAGAGATGGGTTATTATTTAACCAAAATTCATAATTTATGAAGAAACAGGCATGCATCTCCTCAATAAACGGTCTAATATTGATTTTGTGGTCAATGGGTAATAGATGAGTGAATAAACCAAAAGGATATCCTTCGAGGATATAATACTTTCCCAAAAAATCCTTAGACTTCAGCAATCGGGTCATCTCATCTCCAGATAGATAACCAGAATTCACCAGTCCGGCCACAAATTTATGGAAACTCCACGTCACCATTTCTCCAAAATTAAATATACCTTCAAAACTATCAAATAGCCACTCTTTCTTCATGTGATCATCCATCAATCTACCAGCTGAGTCCCAGATGAATTCCATCACATCAGGGTCCTCATTAAATGCAGAATTGCATAAAGCGCTGCGTTTTTTCTCCTCTTTCCACAAGAGATAATTCCGTAGATGAGTATCATCATTTCCCAACCCCTCACTGATGAATTTCCAAACGTGCTCTGTCCTACGAAGGTTATATTGTTCAGTTATGTTGATCCAAACATTAGAAATGACCCCATTTTTTTCTAACATTCTTCTGAGCTGAGTTTCACTGTAAATTGCATTAATGACTGAAGGAAGTAATTCGAAGTTCCAGGTGAATACTTCAATGAAAAAACATTGAGACTCATTGGTTTCTCGTACGGATTCTAAGCCAATCCACCCCCTCAAAATATCACCGAATTCTTCCTTGTGTTTCAGCAACAAAATTAATACTTTCGCAACGTACATCCGATTAGCATCTGAGGAATATGAAGAAAAATCGGAGTTAAATAACCATTTGACTCCTGAAGTACGCAAAAGTTCCCTATATTCATTCAACATATCGCATTTCATCACCAAATTCAGCATATATTCCACTAATGTTACATAATCCCCAATGTTTCTCTCTTGTAAAAGGAATACAATTAAACTAAATGCATTACAACAATTGTATTCAATACACCTCGAGAAAACGCCAAGCATGTCTTTAAGGGCTCCTTTGCAATCATCACTATGAATTCTCTCGACTAAAACTTCTGCAACCTGCTTTCCGAACGAGTCGGCAAAAAACTGCAGTGTGCGGACGCTGCATTCGTTTATAATGCGATATATTGGAATTTTGAGGTCGGACGGATTACTGAGCACCGATTGTTTCAAACTGACCTTCCTGAACTCCAAAAAATCTCCTTCTCTGCGAGGATTAGTTAATTCTTCCGACAACAGATTTAGTATATTGTCTAGGAATTTCCTAACCCTCACAAATTGGTCATCTTTAAAAAGTCTCCCAAGCCACAACTCTGCCACTTTCCTCTTTCCAGCTTTCCTTAGCATCCTACAAGCAAAGAAAAACTCGGCAAAAGTCCGGTGAAGAAATTGACAGTCTTCACCCAGCATTCGCACCAAGCCAATGTCGCAGCAATCTCTCTTATCAATAACATCTATTTCACACCAATCTTCTCCCAAAAACAAGTTCAAAGACAATTTTTCCAATGTTTTAATGATTCCCTTTTGAGCAATCCTGGTAATTTTCTGAGACATCACGTTATCCGAACTCCGAGCCTTCCCCTGATTGTATATTTTAATCTTCAAATTGAAAAACTGCCGGTAGAGGTGTCCCAGGTTGATCATTTGCTTCATTGTGAAGGAATCTTCGCAAACAAGAGTTGCAAACATTTGAAGGATCAGTGGATTCTCCAAAAGTCCATCAAGGCCTCCAGCAAGTGGTTCCTTGTTAGATGTAATTCTTAAAACCACTGGAAGGAAATTGAGTTTACGCTCATTCTTTGTAGGACGTTTCCCTTCCTTCAAAATCTTTTCCATCCCCGATATTAATCCACTGATGCTATCGTCACGCCACTTTTCATTTCTATGCTTCAAGTTGGCGATGGAACATTTCAATTTCTCCTCCCACTCTGAGAGGGACAACCTACTCATGAGCTCATTCCAATACTCGTTCAGGAATTCTTCTTGATTTTCCTTGCTGAAGGAAACCAGTTGGAACGATATGACATCCATAGCTTCCTCCAGGCCAAGTTTCTCTTGTATCCGAGTCGAGACAGCAACCTTGATGTTCCCATTGATATTTCTAAGGTTCTTGATGAATGAAGTGGTAACTGACTTGTAATGAGGACAAATCTCATCGAACCCGTCGAAAAAGATTATGATTTTATTCTTTATCTGACAGAATTTGGTGAAAATCTTTCTCTCCAGTGAACAGTTAATCCCCATACCAACCATTTCAAACAATGAGTCGAGTGTCTCTTCCTTGGAAGATGGTATCATTCCTTCCATTTTCTTCAGAAGTTGTTGTTGTGTCGATAAACTCAGGTCGACAACATAAACCCATTTATCTGGGTGAGATTCTTTGATCGTCTTTGCAAGGGAGTGGAAGAAGGTACTCTTGCCTGTTCCCGGGTCATCCGAAAGTAGCAATGGACATGTGGAATCAAAGTCCGATTCTCCAATCTGTCCTTTGGTTGTACGGGAAATTAAACCCTCTGCCTCGTCCAAATGACAGTTAGATCCATCTTGAATTTTCACTGATTTCATGTGTGCAAATAAGCCATGCCTCATCCTCATGGAGTGTAAATTATTCACCTGTCCTTCAGGCAAGTCACGGAGGTGTTTTAATATCCCCTGGAATACTGACTCTTCGTTCTGACCATCAGGCAATGGATGCAGCACATAGCAGCGTGCTGTCTCATTATTAGTGCTCACATTCCATTGCCTGATGTCACTGTGGCGAATTCCACGATTGCAAAGATCTGACATTGCTACATTGCTCACAAAAAACACGTCCTTTTCAAGTTTTTTAAGCATGCCCGCATCAAAAGTTACGACAATTTGGGTAACTTCTCGGGGAATGAACACTTCAGGATGTTTCAACACCTTTTTTCCTTTCGCAAATGAGTTTGTTTTTCCCAAATGAATGTCTTCTGCTCCAAGTAGCAAATGAATGTCTTCGGGATCCAAACACTCCTTCATGAATTTCTCAAAGCAATCCTCATCTTCAGTGATTGTGAATAATGTCTTCAGCTCGACCAACTCTCCACCGAATGTGACCTTCCTATGCCGGATCATATCCTGAGTGTCTGTTGACAGGCTATCCCAGGAGTACTCGTTCGGCTTTATATTTTTTAAAACATCCCACTTTGTGCTGACAAGCAGGTAAACACCGTCTGTGTAGTCTCTCAAGTGAATACCGGTACAATGACCATCACATGCCTCTTTTTTACATAATTGAGGACTTTTATCAATATCCCAGGACAGAACAAGCGTCTTGATCTCCCCTGTCTGAAGAAATGTTTTGATACTGTCTCCGATTTTTTTGAAGAAAGACCATTCACAAACAAATGGCTCATCCTTGCCTTCATTTCTGAAGAATGATTTCAAGTGGCTTTGTGCCAGCTTGATATCAGATGCTTTAAGTATTTTGAGATAATTGTGCTGGCCAATGATTGGATTGCCAATGTCTGCAGCCACCTGAATTCTCTCCACTGGAGAGATAAGTTTCACATAGTCCATCAGTGTTCGACACAAAATTCTGCCACTTGTGCGAATACTTTTAATGTATTCTTTGAGATCAGGCTGGACAAATTTTTCATAATAGGACACTAATTCCTTCTCTTGAGGATTTGGGAAATATGGCTTGGGTTTATCCAGCCCAGATTGCTGGCTCCCACATTCATCCTCAGAGATGGATGTTTTTTTCAACTCCTTGGAATTCTGGTCATCACTGCATTTCCTTTTATCCAAACCACAGATTTTGTCCAATGCCATTATTTCTGGTACTCGAACTATCAATTCTTGACCATGCTCACCTTCTTCGTACAAATCGTTTTTCCAAATCTTAGAGATTATCTCGTGACATCCTTTAGAATCTTTAATGTTTTTCAAAATATTCATGAACACGTTTTCCCTTTCAGTGTCACCATATCTATAGGGAAGACCCTCATTTTCATACACAGCATACATAGCTAAATGACACATCTCATGGGCCAAATTGCTTGCTATCTTTGGTAAATCATGGTCTTCATCTCTCTTGGCTGCGACACATATCTTCACCAGACTGAAGTCCATTATGCCTCGTGTATTTTCAGAGCTGCACGGTCTTAGTCTCTCAATGCTCGTTCTTTCCAAATCAAAGACTATCTGCAATCCCGGGATGTCTTGCGCCACCTCCAACAAAGTTTTTGTTATCTCCAAGTCATTCAAGTAGTCGTAATATTCCGATACAGTTTCCATCTTAGAACTACAACTTTGTGGAATAACCGATTTTGACAACAGTTTCTTCAAATGGCAGTCTGGAAGAGGAACGAGGTGATTTGATAAGGCTTGTTCACACATTTGCGATTTACCTACCTCCCTATACTTTTCCTCCCGAGTGGCATAGCACATGCCTAAGTTCAGTGATAAATTAGCCCAGGCATCGAACGCTTTGTGCTTGATAGCGGTGAACAAGAGGGAATGTCCCTCGCTATTCACAAGGTACTTTCTTTGCATAGGGTCCATTTTCAAATTAGAAATAACGGCTGTAACGCTTCCCACGTCTCCCCTCTCTATCGATTCATGCAATGCATCCCTTTCTGCGAAGAAATCGCTCAGATCTTTGTCCTTGATGGGGAATTTAGCGTCGTGCTTTAAAAGCAATAATAGTATTCTTGGATTAGCAGTGAGGTCAATGGCTGCCCTACCATCCTTAGAGATTAGGTTTACCTCTGCACCATATAGCAATAGCAAAGACACCATTTCCACTTTACCGAGTTCAACAGCTTTCATGAGTGGCGTGTATCCATTTGAATCGCATGGATAGTTCAGAATATCAAGTCTAGAGTGGGATATTGCAGAATCACTTCCACCTGGGGGACTAAGGAGATAATCCAACATCCGTGCATCAGATGTCTGGATGGCGACACTGATCAGGTTCTCCCCATTTTCATATTTCCTCATTAAGTCTACTCCTGCACGACCACCCAAGATCCTCCTCCTCACCTCATCATGGCTATTCCTCTCGACTGCATCCCTGAGCATCTTGTAAGTGTCATCGGAAGCCATGTTTCCTGGATGATGAGGAGTATCATCAATGCCTTCCCTCCCTCGTTCAATTGCTCAGTTTCTCCTGATGGGAAAGAGGAAACGGAAAAAAAACATGAGAGATAGGAAGCGTAACATTTTCCTGGATATGTTAAATACTAGAACCGCACACCAGATGGAACTCAAACAGTGGTAAGTGAATTCAAGATAAGACATAGTGATGATACCTTTGCATTGGTACCCCATCGGTTATACCCTGTTTACAGTAATAGTTTTCTAACCATCATTTTTAACGCGTGTAAACGCAGGTTAGTTCTTATAGTATTTAAGTGACCCAGTCCACTTGCAGATCTTACTTGAAGCGTAAAATCTATTTTAAGAGTATTTCTTGTCATATTCCATATCTATGCATCAGTGCCAAGTTGCTTGATGTATGCATGACCTCACCAGCACAGAAACGTTAGAATAACATTCAAACCAACGTGGTTTTAAAACAAATCATTATGTCCAAACATGCGAATATTTTCTTCTCCTTTTGAAAAAAACAGATAGGATGTAGAGTTCGACTAACATTTAAAAAAAATAACTCGAATTATACGAAACCCACGAGTCTTATTGAAACCACCTGATTTTTACTTCTGACACTGAAATTGATTGGAAGAAGGCCGACAATATGACATTCATGATATGCTAAGTCCATCAGCAACTATTCCACACTTTTTATCATCCACCATGGCTTTGACCATCTTTTTCATTATTAATGACATGGATGGACAAAATCATGGTGGATGACATAGTAGCGTAAATGCAGGTTAACTTTTAATTCAATGAGTGATCATTGCAAGTACCACAACGATATGCCAGAAAGATTTGCATTCGCTGTTTTGATAGGAAGCAATTACATGCCATGGATATTCATTACATAAGTACATAAATATACGCTTTAAAGATAATTCACAACTACAAAATTCCATCATGTAACTGGATCCTATTAAATATTAAACTGTCATATACCAAAGCAATTAACTAATCAAATGTTTAAGCTGAAGCTGTTTTTGGGCATAAATTTATTGAGATTACAAAGCTCTATCATTAACTGGAATCAAATTGATACGACATGACATTTCGTTTCACGCGGAACAAACACAGTGCATAGAGCTTCAGAGTGCATGAAAACGAAGTGGAGAGAGAAATAACGCTCTTTCAAAGGTCTATCCTCGATAAATACTGACGCATCAACAACAGATTAACTCCAACCCGAAACACAATAAAGTTATACTTCCAACTTCAAGTGATCTTTTTCTGGTAAATTTCTATTTCGCCAACTTCCCACGTCGATAGTTCAACACCAAAAGAAGGACATTTGCTAATTTCACTCCTTCGTTAATTCAGATGATAGTGGTTGAATTTTTACTTAAGCCCAATTGTGACATGATTCAACACGTCCACTCTTATGTATTGCGTAGAAATGAATGCATTTTTATTAGTACAACGCGTCTCTACGCCATTACGCCATCATCAGGTACATATCTTGTTTGGTAGGATGGGAAATCCAGTGGACATTGATAAGTTATAATGTTTCCTATTCACTTTATAAATGATGTCCCACAACATATCACTGAACTTTGCTGAAGCTATTTACTTGCCCGTTTGTTACTAAGGCAACTTGGAAAACGCACAGTTAACTTCCAATCAAGTCACCTTGATCGCTTATGCAGACGCAGAGTCAGATACTCACTTTACACTTTCGTAGTTGTTCTCCGCTGGAAGAGACATCTTGCGGCCGTCATCTCGTGAAACATACGAACTCCGACTGCAAAAAGAAACAGAAAGAAAAGGAAAAGAGAAATGTGTTGACAAAAATGGTGGTGATGCGGTGCGAAAATTGCCTCCGGTTGTACTTTGGTGAGTGCAGCGATATTTATCGTTTACCGCACTGTGTTACTCCAAAAGAAGTAGTTTTCTTCCGCCAGTAAATGCTTACAGTAGGCAACTCCTCGCGCGTCTTACGGACAACCCTCTGACTGGGCAACAGCGCGCGACCCTCTCCCTATCCCTTCCGGGCATGCTCCTGGCAGTTCAGCGCGCTCCTTTAATAAATGCTAATCGATATTGTTTAACCAACGAATTCGTTTAAGATTTTATATATGGATTCATTATGATGATCTCGATGGCTTGAAGAAGATCCATACGGCAATTCTCATGGATACGCGGAACGGAAAATAATACATTCTAGTAATTTCATCAATAAATAAATAACTAATGCACGAAATAATATGAAATTTCATATGACTGTTAAAAGAAATCTTGCTTACAATATTTAGGAAGGTAATTTCGATATCTTGATCCGTGTCGTTATTACGAAGCCATAAATGCGATGCATCCGTCCGGTACTCGGAAAAATGCACTAAAACTGTTTTTAAGCACACTTTGAAATCAATATAAACGGTAGAAGTCTTGTCTACCAAACTAAACGCAGAAATAAACAAGCTTTGATTTGGTGTACTTTATTGTGAAATTGATTGAGCCGTCTTTGAGATATCAGTTTTCAAAGCCGGGGGACGGAATTTTGCAACAGATAAAGGTCTCAAATTCTTTTAGGGACTAATTTTGGACCCAGAAAAAGGGATTGCTACGATGCCGGGCACAGCTAGTGCATTGCAATGCTATATTGTTGAGCCGCTCCCCTGATTGGGTCGTCTGTTTCAAAATTGGAAGTAAACCGTCTAAAATGCAAAATTATATCAATCATGGGGACGGCTATGCCATCGAAAAAATTCTTGAAAACTGTTTCTTTGCTAGTGTCTCATGAAATATGGACAATGGCGGGAGTAAACGCGGGCTTATTTGTAGCGAATCAATTGACATCGGTATAGAGACTGCAACAGGATTCCTAGAATATAAAATCTGAAATTTCATATGAATGTTGAAAGAAGTCTTTCTAAGGACATATGGGAGGAAATTTATGCATCTGGAAACGCGAAGTTATTACTAAGAAGACGTATGAAATACATGAATGCTTAAGAGCAGAAATAAACAAAAAAATATTAAAAAAATAATATCAATTGTTTCAAGAAAAAAAAAGCGATCGAAGGCGTCAAAATATTCGGAGCGCATCGAAGTTTTACATTCGTCAGTTTAGAAGAACGTGATCATGTTGCTTGCATTTAAAAAGTCAATTGTTTTAAATGCGAACGAAAGGAGATTTATGATTTATTTTTCAATCGGAACTTTCTTGCGGAACCATGAGAATAGACGACATTAGATCGAATCATTCTGTTTTTTTTCTTGGAAGCGATACGCGTGACGTCACACCTGCCGTCCACCGTACGAGACATACGAGGTACCGGCGAATATCACCGTTCATTTATCTTTAGCCTCGTGATATTTCGTTGAAATATTGCAATACATTAACGATTTATTAGTGTTTAATTTGTGCCAACTCAGATATGGCAACTGGCTATGAAGTCGACGCTCTAGTGATGATGGAGAACTTGCAATGTGATGCGACATGTAGACATAGTCGGAGATACAAACTGTTAAATCACTTCGTTAATTATTTACTGTGATTTTCCCGATAAATTAATTTATTAATTGTTCGAAATTTCCATTGCAGTATTTCGATATTATGAGAAATGCGACATTTTCGAAAAGTTCGATTGTAAAATTTTATTGCAGTTCCATGAGGAAGTATGCAATCGATAGTGCAGAAGGACACGTTCGATAGCAAATATTGAAAAATGTATGCACAGAGAAGTGCGAAATATTCCCGGAACATAAAGTAATCATATCATTGGAAAATATTCAAACTTGGCGGGTGAATTTATTCCTGGCGGGTGATAGGTTACGAACTCCTCATATGATCACGCCGACTGTATTCTTGATCTAAACTGTAATTTAGGCTTTGTGGTTTTCCTATAAAATGAGCTCAATTTTTGTCAAACCCGTTGAATTCCAAACGGGTGAAATCTGCTAGCATTGCGATAATTCCTCAATCCACTGTCCAAATATTTCTTAATCTTATAGCTGCTCATTGTCTGTACACTTCCCACATACTCGTCGAAGGAAGGATTTTTTTATCCGTTCGAAGAAACATCGCGACCGCTCCTCGGCTGAACACGGTTATCAATCGCCTCAATCTTTTCCTCGTTCTTCATTTTTTTCCCTCGATCGAGAGAGAGAGAGAGAGACGGGGACAAGCATTCTTATCTCGGACGGAATTTCGATGAATTCCAACTCAGCAACGACGCCTTCCTCCAAACCGACCCGTTACCATGGCAAACTTATCGAAGCCGTGTGTACACAAACTGACGCGGATTGAAACGTAGAAAAGGAGAGCTGTTGTTTCGCAACAGTTTCGTCTCGTGTCCGACGCGTCCACAGATCAAGCGAGAGGGAAATGTTGATTTCTTCCAAGGCAACGCAAAGGAGAAGAGGACTTCAAAGAAGCCACAACCAAGAGACAAAAAAAAGACATTTCGTAAAAAAACAACAGCTCTCCTTTTTTACGTTTCAATCCGCTTTGCACCTGCACGAACGCTGTTCGTGTGGGTGACATAATTCACGACCATTTTTGTTCCTTATTCGAACATTAAGGTTTACCGGGTTTTCAACCGCGTTGGTTGACTGTGCGAGGAAAACACTCCACGATCCTTCGATCCACGTTTCGCTTACATTAAATACGCCGTTTTAAATGAACCTCTTCAACAAACCACTGCTTTTATATACCCTGTTAACTCTCTCACGTCAGAAAATTCTTCACGGTGAGCGAAAAGTTGATTCGCATTCGAGTACAATTGCTAGGAAACTCAAAGTTTCGCTTTCGCAAAATTCGCATTACGATGGAAATTACATCTCTTTGTCTATTGTTAACACTCTTCAAATACACTCACGACCTATCGGATCTCTCTCTCTCTCACTCTCTTCCCTAAAATGTATCCTCGGATTACAAAATGTGCGGCCAACGACACTCCTTCCACCAATTATAGTGTAAATCCAGGCGTACTATAAAATCCCGTAAGTTGCTACTAGTTGCACTCCCTTTGAAGGGTTAGTTGAAGAACCAAGTCAATATTCAGTAAGTTAAAAATGATGCAGTGACGGTTGTACCTGCTCGGGATTGGGAATTCTACTTTATTTCTGAAATATATTAAAACCGAAAAATTAATTAAGCAGTATGGCCACGATCCTGTATTACACTGGAGTCAACCAAAAGACAAAAAAAATACATTTCTTCAAAAAATTCAATCCAATCCAAAGACCCGTGATTCGATTCCCGGTCCAGGCAGAATTTTTCTCATTGCAATTTCTCCAATAAATCATGTTGGATTAGTTTCATCTCTACTTAACCACTGTTAACCTACGAACCGCAGACGAGTTTTTACTGTCGTCAGATAAGAAGAACGTTATCATGTTGCTTGTACTAAAAAGTCAATTGTTTAACATGCAAACGGAATGAGAACTATGATTTCTTTTTAAATCTGCTCTTTCTTGTGGCACCATGAGAATAGACGACATTAGATCGAATGACTCTGAACAGGACCGTATGAAAAACATGTATTCTTTGGAGGATAACTGCACGTGAAGAAATATTCACAAAAATACCACGAACAACAATTTTTTAGTAGTGGTCGCATGGCAAATTCTTTTTGCATAAACAAAACAGTTTAAATTAACAAAAAGCTTTAGAAGGCGTCAAAACATAGGAACCTCAGAGGAGTTTTTACTGTCTTCAGATAATAAGAACGTTATCATGTTGCTTGCATTAAAAAGTCAATATTTTAAAATGCAAACGGAATGAGAATTATGATTTATTTTCAAATCTGCTCTTTCTAGCGGCACCATGATAATAGACGACTTTGCATCAAATGATTTAAACAGGACCGTATGAAAAACATGGATTCGTTATATCAGAATTACATGTGAAGAATTGTTCACAAATTTATAATAAAAACAATAATTCATTACTAGTGGTCGCATTTCAAAGTGTTTAATTGTAATATAACTTTTTAAAAACAACTGGAAGCCATGGCTCGATAATGATATACAAAATCCATTTAAATGATAGATCCTTGAATTATATATCTCGACGAAGCGGGAGAATTAATTATATTTGATCAAATTTTTTTTCATTAATAACTTCGGTTTTGACTTTCATGTCCTCTGAGTTTTCAAGAGTCGGTATCCTTCACAAGCACTCATGCCGTGCTTAGCCATTTGAAAATATTCAAACATGGCGGGTGAATTTTTTTAAGAAAAGCCTTTTTTTTGGTCTCTTGGTTGTGGATTCTTTGAAGTCCCCTTCTCCTTTGCGTTGCCATCTTTGATGGACCGAAAGGGCCTAAGGTGCAGCTGCCTTGTTTCCACCAAAATAAATTGCCATGGGAATTAGGAAGTCTGGATAGCATTGTAGTCTGCGCATTGGTCCGGAAAACCAAAGGACCGTGATTATTTATTAATCTCAAAGCTGCTCATCGTCTGTACACTTTCCACATTCTCGTGAAAGGAAGGATTTTTTATCCGTTCGAGGAAACAAGGCGATTCCTCTGAGCTGAACACGGTTATCAATCGCCTCAATCTTTCCCTCGTCCTTCATTTTTTTCCTCGATCGGGAGAGAGAGACTAGGACAAACATTCTTATCTCGGACGGACTCTCCATGAAATCCCAACTCTGCAGCGACACTTTTCTCCAAACCGACCCGTAACTATGGCAAACTTATCGATGCCGTGTGTAAACACAAAATAACGCGGTTTGAAACGTAAAAACTCACCATGAGAATAGACTACTTTGCATCAAATCATTCTGAAACGGATCGTATGGAAAGCATGGATGCGTTGGAGGAGAATTCAACGAGAAGAAATATTCACAACAATATCAAAAAACAACAAATCTTTAGTAGTGGTCGCATTGCAAAGTTTTAATGCGTAAATATAATTGTGCATAGAAACAGAAAGCTTTAGGAGACATCAAATCATACGAACTGCCCTCGAGAGTTTACAGTCATCAGATAAGAAGAACGTGATAATGATGCTTGTTTTAAAAAGTCAATTGTTTAAAATGAAAACGGAATGAGAATTGTGATTTCTATTTAAAACTGCTCTTTCTTGCGGCAACATGAGAATGGACGACTTTAGATCAAATGATTCTGATAAGGACCGTATGAAAAACAGGGACGCATTACACGAGATATAAACGTGAAGAAAAATTCACAAAAATACCAAAAAAATACAATTATTTAGTTGTAGTCGCATTGCAAATTTTTTTTGTGTAAAAGTAATTGTTAAAAGAAACAGAATACTATAGAAGGCGTAAAAACATAAGAACAGCAAAGGAATCATTACTGTCGACTGATAAGAAAAACGTGATCATGATGCTTGTATTAAAAAGTCAATTGTTTAAAATGCAAACGGAAAGAGAATTATGAATTCTTTTTAAAACTGCTCTTTCTTGCGGCACCATGAGTATAGACGACTTTATATCAAATGATTCTGAACAAGACCGTTAGAAAAACATGTTTTCTTTGAAGGATATTTACTCGTGAAGAAATATTCACAAAATTACCAACAAACTACAAATCTTTAGTAGTGGTCGATTTCAAAGTTTTTTTGCGTAAATATAATTGTGCATAGAAACAGAAAGCTTTAGGAGGCATCAAATCATACGAACTGCCCTGGAGAGTTTACTGTCGTCAGATAAGAAGAGCGTGATCACGTTTCTTGTATTAAAAAGTCAATTGTTTCAAATCAAACGGAATTTGAAATATGATTTCTTTTTAAATCTGCTCTTCTTTGCGGCACCATGATAATAGACGACTTTGGATCAAATGATTCTGAACAGGAATGTATGAAAAACATGGATTTGTTAGATGAGAATTACACCCGAAGAGATATTCACAAAAATATCAAAAAACAACAATATATTACTAGCGGTCCATTGCAAATTTATTTACCGTAAAAATAATTGTTAAAAGAAACAGAAAGCTATCGAAGGCGTCATAAAAAACGAACTGCCCTGAAGTTGTAAATGTCGTCGGATAAGAAGAACGTGATCATGTTGCTTGTATTAAGAAAACAATTGTTTAAAATGCAAACGGAATGAAAATTATGATTTCTTTTTAAATCTGCTCTTTCTTGCGGCAACATGAGAATGGACGACATTAGGTCAAATGATTATGAACAGGACCATTAGAAAAACATGTATTCTTTGGAGGAGAATTACACGTGAAGAAAAATTCAAAAAAATACCAAAAAACAACAATTAATAACTAGTGGTCTCATTGCAAAGTTTTTTTACCGAAAATATAATTGTTAAAAGAAACAGAAAGTAATCGAAGGCGTCATAACATTCGAACCGCTGAGAAGTTGTAACTGTCGTCGGATAAGAAGAATGTGATCATGTTGCTTGTATAAGTCAATTATTTAAAATGCAAACGGAATGGAAATAATGGTTTTTTTAAAGCTGCTTTTTCTCTCGACACCATGATAATAGACGACTTTAGATCAAATCATTCTGAACAGGAACGTATGAAAAAAAGGATGCGTGCGAGCAGAATTACACGTGAAGAAATATTCACAAATTTCTCATAAAAACAACAATTCATTACTATTTGTGGCATTACAAAGTGTTTTATTATAATGTAACTTTTTAAAAACAAATGGAAGCCATGGCTCGATAATGTTAAATAAAATCCATTTAAATAATAAATTTCGGAAGTATGGATCTCGACGAAGCAGGAGAATTAACCGTATTTGATCAAATATTTTTTGATCAATAACTGTTGTTGTGTTTCATGTCCTCTGAGTTATCCTTTAATTTCCGATTAATTATGTCTTCCATTATTCAAATTTAAATGCAAGATAAAAATAAAAAAAACGTGGTTACATTAATATTGTAAAATTAATATTCTCATACTCTACCGAACCCTAGATGGTGTTTTTTTTTGGAAAATAATATGTAAACACTACTCACACAGTTTCCTTAATTGCAAAGAACAGCTCAGTCTCGATGGCAGAAGAAGCACTGAGCAGGAAGATGGAGCACTGTAATGTCACCTGTCACAATCCGGAAAGAAAAATTCATTTAATCAAACAATTAGTACATTTAGTAATTGTTCAATGTTAAAAAGGAATTGTCCTCCATCTTGATAATCTAAAAACCGTAATGGAGGGTGTCGTTCGAGTGAAATACGTCACGGCTGTTATCTTTTTCACGTAACACAGAAATTGAAGGATAAATATGGAGATACATGACTCCGAATTTGTTTATGCGTGTTGCCATGGAACACAAATTAGAACGGTAAATGGCTCGAGATATCTCTATAGGATAATTTTTTTTTCTATTTATCTACATGTTGCTCAGCCATTTGCCAGGAGAGTTTTACAGCGTGGGATTTTTACCATAAATCTATTAAACCACCCAATATTCTGGAAATACTGTAGAGTGTTACGGAATTCATCGTTTTACATGTATTAAACACGTAAGAAAATCAGATTTCATGATCATTATACAAAGCAATGGACGGAAAATCAATCTTGATCAAGTACGCCAATGGAAAATTAGGAAATTTACATGACAAATTAGTTTTATAACAGAAATTAACGCTTTGTAGAAAAAGTGATCGCTTTAAAGAAGGCCTAATGTACTGAATGAAAGGTAATTTACAGTATTTCTTACCGTAGTTATCCAATGTAGAAGCAGAAATGTACAATAGGAAATAAGTATATTCCACACTCCTGTTCGTTTTTTTAAGACTGGAATCAATGATCGACGTGTCAGAACGCTAGAGCTCTGTGATAATAACAAAGATGGTGACGAGGTGTCAAATGAAGCATACCCGCGTGTCAATGTCGTCGTTTATATGTGTTTCCATGGTGAGGGAGGGGAGGGGAAGGTGAGGAAATGAAACGCAGAGTGGAAAGGAGTCTTACTCTCCCGTGTTCTCTGCGAATTGATATCGTCTCCCATGGTGACGGTATCTTATCTCTTTAGAAAAAAAAAGTCTTCGATCTGAGCGTTGCTCTGCTAAGACACCGATAAGCGAAGGACTTCCAACGCTGTTTCTTATTTTACGGATATTTCTTTTAAATCTTTGGAATTAAAATAATGTAGTCTCTTATTCTCCCCCCTTGCGGAATAATGTCGAATCACAGAAAATATTCACATCAAACAGGTGCCATTGTTGAAATGTATTCTAGGAGCTCAAAAGACCACTTTGAATAACACCCTCCACTGTGGCGTCACGGATTTGGTGAATAGTTTGCTCTTAGTGTATATACGGAGAATATCACTTTTTCTCCGATGTAGCAAAGTTTAAATTCACTCGTCGCGTTGTCGATTAAAGAAACATACATTTCTCTCTCAACGGAATCGTCCCAAGCGAGGCGTTGGAAGGGATTGCGAAAGAAACACACAGAATTAAGAGATGGCGAGTCCGTTTATCATCACTCGTCGAGGGGATGAATGGAAAAGAATCCGAAAACTTCTCACAAAAACAGACGGGGCATTCACAAGTTGGGTACTCGCTACTTGGATAAGTCTTTCGTGCGGGTTCAACAATGCACGACGCCGCGCCGTTCACGACGCACGGCGTGAAGTAGATCTAACCTAACAAACATTTATATTACTATGGCAACGGGCTGTTATGTAAACTACTCTAAGAATGACATTATACACGAAGTGTTGAACGTATCCTACTCACGTGAGGGTTTTTCAATTCCGTTCTTTATATATTAAGAATTAAAATAACAGTATTCTGAGCAAAGTACTCGATCGCCCGGTACAATATATTTATAAAAGGTTTATTCTACTTCCTTGACTAACCGGTGTTTAAGCATCCCATTCCCGGTGGATTGCGTTTCAACGTAAGTAATGACAACTATCCTGTTGCTTATCTTCGCTCGTATTGTAAATTTTCTTCAGTCAGAATCTCGCAATAACAATACCAAACGAAGAAACATTCACGAAAATTATTATGACATTCAGTGAACTTAAGAACAAAAATCACAAGAGTTTAAAAAGGGATAAAAATTACGATTTTATGAAAAAAGCTACATATTGTACTATAATTTGAAAAAACGTCTCAATCATTTTTTAATATATTTGTTTTAATTGCATAAAAAATTCTACGGTCCTTCTAAGTCACAAGGCTTGACAGAAGGTTCCATAATATTCACACAGAGCGGCAAGTTGGAAATTTAGTATTTTTTAAGTAGAATTTTCACATTATGGTTTATATACATTTTTTATTTTGACGCCGAAAAAATAAATTTTTTAATGAAAAAAATTCCCAAAACTGTTAAACGAAAATATATATTTATTTATCTTTGTCATAAGTTACAACAGATTATTTTTTAAGAGATTGCAGATTCCTAATTTCGCTAATTCTCTGACCTTTTTCTGATCTTTTCCTCAATGTCTTCCAAATCTTTAGATCATGCAGTTGCTCTGGCATGCAATTAAAGTTATCTCGTTCAATATATTTGGTCATCATTTTGACACATAAATTATGATAATATTACGCTTTCATAATAAGAGTTTTTCACTTTAGCGTACAATGCATCTTGTTGCAAAGAATTTTGTACTATTATTAAAAATAATTTACTACCACGAATAACCATTTTAGCTATTTATGTACAGTTAAAATATTTCTCACAGCTGCTGTATTATTGCTTCTCGGTTTTAGCGCTGGATAAGAGGCGCCCATTACCCGGCGCAACACACGATATACATTTACCCAGCAGATACGACGGGAAAGATTTTGGATTTAATGATCGAAACCAATGATTACCCTTATTAATATCGATGATTATGGATATCCTTTACGCAGAAGTCTAGGCGACGGAGGATTGATGGGTCAAATGAATATGTCTGCCGAATCAAATGTTCCTTTCGTCGTTGTCAACCGATGGATTGTACCCTTCTCTCCGCTCCAGATTGAAAATACTCGACTCACATTTCAACGTTGAATAACGGGACTCAATTAGGCCATCGAATGAATATACGAGGGTAAGTCTATAAATAAGTCGCAAACGTCAGCATTTCATCATCAGCATCATTCGTAAGCATTCCGTTTTGAACGCACGGAACATCCACCGTGCAGTCCCGACTTAGCCCCCCAGCGATTTTTATCTGTTCGGGCCCCTAAAAAATTCATTTGGATAGTCGACGTTTTGAAAATGATGATGCCGAGATTACTCATTGGCTGCGACGGCCAACAAAAGACTTCTTTGCTGCCGTCTATCAAGGACTTGTGAAGACATGGGATAAGTGTCTGAATGTGAATATGTAGGAAAGTGAAATTCAGGTCTGGATGTTACTTTGATTCTTATTGCCTCTGTCTAGGTTTGCGAGTTATTTACAGACTTACCCACGTATATTTTTGCACGCAAGGGAAGCGATCGAGCTTTTAATCAAACTCAGAAGACGGCTCAAGAGAACCGGAGGGACGAGGTGACCATCTGTGAACCATGGGTGCTATTTAAGTACAAAATAGTGGGCCATCGTGGTCTATTTTTTGGTTTCTCGAGCACGAAAGAGGATCAAAAGTCACTCATCTCTGCGTGAACCTGGAAAAATGTCCTCCGTGTCTAGTGCAACGAACACAACGTACAAGATAGGTTACGAACTCCTCATATGACCACGCCGACTGTATTCTTGATCCATACCGTACTTTGGGCTTTGTGGTTTTCCTATAAAGTGAGCTCAATTTTTGTCAAACACGTTGAATTCCAACGGGTGAAATCAGCTAGTATTGCGATAATTCATCACTCCACTGTCCAAATATTTCTTTATCTCATAGCTGCTCATTGGCTGTACACTTCCCACATACTCGTCGAAGGAAGGATTTGTTATCCGTTCGAGGAAACATCGCGATCTCTCTCGGCTGAATACGGTTATCTATCGCCTCAATCTTTTCCTCGTTCTTCATTTTTTTTCTCGATCGAGAGAGAGAGAGACGGGGACAAGCATTCTTATCTCGGACGGACTCTCCATGAAATCCCAACTCTGCAGCGACACCTTTCTCCAAACCGATCCGTTGCAATGGCGAACTTATCGAGCCCGTGTGTACACAAAATGACGCGGATTGAAACGTAGAAAAGGAGAGCTGTTGTTTCGCAACAGTTGCGACTCGTATCCGATGCGTCCACAGATCACGCGAGAGGGAAATGTTGATTTTTTCCGAACGCGACAGATTTACGAATGAGGGAGTCATCCACGTGATGGAACAGAAAAAGATGCGAAAAAAACATTTATCTTTAGCGTAAAACTAACCATAATTTCGGAAGACCTGAATTAATCCATTCCATACACGAAAAAGGGAAAATTAGACACAAAACCATCGGATTACTGATAAAGATTAATGATTATAGAACCATCAACCGGTTGAATTCGGCTGAAATGAAACATGAAAACAAATCATCTAAACTTTTACTAGATCAGGATTCTCTTTCATTACAGGAATCAATCATTAATCCCACCATTTGCCCTTCATATCTTCTTTTTGACCTTGAAGACATAATGTTCCGTTATAATATTGCGTAATTAAGTCTTTAACAGTGGTTAAATAAAGCTAAAACCAATTCAACATGATATACTGAAAAAATTGCAATGAGAAAAATTCTGCCCGGACCGGAAATCGAACCACGGGTTTCCGGTTTGCCGAAAAAATGCGCAAACCACTACGCTATCCGGGCTTTCTGATTGCCATGTCAATTTTGTTGGATACAAGGCCAACTAGATCTTAAGCCCTTGCGGTCCATCAAAGATGGCAACACCAAGGGGAAGAGGACATCAAAGAACACAAAACCAAGAGTCAGTATCCTTCACAAGCGCTTATGCCTTGCTTAGCCATTAGAAAATATTCAAACATGGCGGGTGAATTGTTTGAAGAAATTTCTTTTTTTTTGTCCCTTGGTTGTGGCTTCTTATAAAACTTTTTCGAAATCTACATTTCCCTCTTGCGTGATCTGTGGACTTGTCGGATACGAGTCGCAACTGTTGCGAGACAAGAGCTCTCCTTTCTTACGTTTCAATCCGCATCATTTTGTGTACACACGGGCTCGATAAGTTTGCCATAGTAACGGATCGGTTTGGAGGAAGGCGTCGCTGCTGAGATGGGATTTCATCGAGAGTCCGTCCGAGATAAGAATGCTTGTCCCCGTCTCTCTCTCTCTCGATCGAGGAAAAAAATGAAGGACGAGGAAAAGATTGAGGAAAAAATTCACCCGCCATGTTTGAATATTTTCAAATGATATGTTGAGATGTAATATTAGTTTAAAAAATCATATTTCAGGCTGATCCTTCAAAAAATGCAGCGAAATAAACGATTTTATCTTATGATGTAAGGAATAATATAATTTGAACACTTAATGAACAATTTTTGAACATTATTGGGGGCCCTAGTGGAGTTGAGTGAGGCAATAACAATAATAACACCAATAAGAAGGGAGCTCGTATGGAGTGGACGGAATCCTTAAGAGGAGACCTCCTCGCATGTTATGCTGCCAGCGAGTCCAATCGCAGAGAGTATATGGTGCACTCTTTGTGGTGTGAGATACATCCTGAACACAGCCACCTGTCGCAGCAGAATCTATGCGACCATAACCTACGTAAAAAGGAAACTCCACAACAACCGCGTGTTCAGAGAAATACACAATCGGCCAGACCACCCTCCCCAACGCAAGCAGTGTCTCCACCGGCTGTTTTGACAGACACTGCACCGTCGGTACCGCCGACAAATAGCAAGAAAGCAGATCAGGCCGACTCTGAACTCCGAACACGGTTGTTAAATGATATTCCCGATGATGTAGGACAAGCCTGGCAGGGAGATGCCCATCGGAAGATCTCTCTGCAGACAAACGTCCTGACCAGGTTGAACGGCTTTATCGACGAAATCCTAACGGAGACTCGGACCTATGGACGGTCAACTGCGTGGTCTGCGCTGTTGTCAAAATAAGGGCCAACTCCCAAAATGCCGACCTCCTGGGAGGACAAAGCGGCGAAACAGCTTGAACAGTTGGAGGCCAAGATCACGCTGGCGACACGGCAGCCATCGAGGATTCGGTGTGTGATGAAATACATCGAAATTCGAATTGGACAAGTGTGCATTACATTTGGGCGGGCTTTCACACCCAAAGTCCGGCGCATAGCACGCAGCCTCAGATTTAACCATCACACACGGGACAAGAACGTGCTGCTTAATAGTAAGCAGCACGCGTTTGATAGCGTTCGGGCGCTCTCCACGGCCCGGAAAAAGCTCCTGAAGATGAATAAGGCCGTGAGGGAGAACTCAACCTTCCTCCTTCACCCGTTCCGCCACTTTCGATTAGCTCAGTCTGTCGTCGAATCTCTGCCACCCGTCCAAGAGGTAGAACGTTTGTGGAAGGATATCTATGAAACGTCAAAGTCTATCAACGGAGACACTCGGGCCATAGGCCTCTTAAAAAAGTTTTGCGACTGCCACCTACATGAAGTGGATGGACCTCATTCAGTTATAGAGAGGCCTTCTCTGGCAAGAAGATTTTCTCGGCTCCAGGAATGGATGCCGTGAATAAATTCTGGTGGAAGAAGTTCACTTCCACCCACCAACACCTCGCCAGAATCTTCACATCCTTTCTCTCGGGTAGAAAAGAAATTCCATAGTGGCTGACTGAGGGACGCACGGTTCTAGTGCCTAAGAAGGGAGACCTGTCCAATCCTAAGAAATACCGCCATATATAACCTGCCTCAACACTGTATACAAGGCGTTCACCTCCATCTTGAGCGACCTTATCCTCCACCAGGTCCAGCCGTGTGGGAGGAGGTGTGCGAGCAGAGGGGTTCAAAGCGTAGAATCACGGGATGTAAGGACATGCGATTTCCGCTAACGGAATTGCGACCGCGCTATGCGCCAGAATTTCGACCCAGCACGCTGTTTACATGGTAATTGGGACCCAGTCACTATTCGGTATTCTGAATATTTACAATGGCCACCGGAAGTCGAAATTTAAAGCGCAGTCGCAATTCGGTAGTCTGAACAGTGAATAGCGACCGGCCAGGTCGCAATTATATAGTGCGGTCACAGAGATCGGGCAATTCTGAATAGCGACGGCTAGTTCTCATGCACTCGGCAGAATATCCGCATTTCATAACGATTTCAAGCATTTTTCAGTGTTTAAATGAAAAACTTTCAATTAATTAAGGGTCCAAAGTCGCTTCTATGGCACCATAATGATATGTAATTGAGATCTCAATCATTTATATGCCAATTAAATGCGTGTTATACAAAAAATTAACTAAATCTATTACTATTTTCCTCTGGCCACTGGATAATATCACTTTGAAAAGTAATCATTTCATACTCTTATGAAATTATTAAAAATTTCCAGGCTGTATTATCATGATTTATATAAGCGCCAAAGTGACATTTTTGACGTTTTACAAATAATACAGATTTTCCCAGCTAAACACAACCTAATAAAAATATAGATATCAAATTAATACAAACAATCAAAAAAGAAAAAGTGTAAAACAAACAAATTAAAAAAATGTTGTTTTATTGACAATAAATTCACTCCTGTGAATGCACGACCGGGCAAGCGATCACCTTTTTCCGGTAACTAGCCTCCATCAGAGTCATCTATCACTATAACGTTTATCAAATTACAGAGGAGACTTCTGTGTCGACATAAATCAATTTCATCAAAGTCGTTGTTTAAATTCCTCCTGTTTGAGGCTCCTCCTTTTCGAAGGTACCTAAAGTGCTGAGTTGGGAGAAGATTGCGCGTGGTTATAATTGCAATTATATTTTTGAGCAAAAGTTAAACAATATTTTGCCTATGAGCCGATATATCAGCCCTCCGCACTTTACGCCTGAGATGCCAAAGCTGATATATCGGCCTGCCGCAATAAAAGGGTTAAATACCGTTTGGATATAATATCTCTCCAAGAAGTGAGATGGGTAGGAGCTGGCAAAATTGATGAGAAACATTTTACAGTGGTGTATAGAGGTCCTAGCCATACAACAACAGGATAATATGGAACTGACTTCATGGTCAACTCTAGTACAAGGATTAGTGTAATAAAATTTGATCCATTAGGGGAGAGACTACGCAACCTAACAGCAAAAGGAAAATTTTGAAATGTAGACATCATATCAGCATTTTCCCCAACAGTCAGAATACTTCAGAACAAGAGAAGCATTCTATATGATAACTTGGAAAAGGATTGCGAGAAAATGCCAAAATATCATTCCCTTCTCATCCTCCGAGACTTCAACGCAAAAATTGACAAGGAAGATTTTTTACACAATATATCTGGAAAGTGCTCCCTGCGTGATGAAACAAGTGAAAATGGAAGGCTACTCTGCCATTTAGCTTTGTCACACAATCTAATTATTGAAAGCACAAGTTTTGTACATAAAAATATTCATGAAGATACCTGGGAAATGTCACGAACTGTGAACCAAATAGATTGTTTCTACGAGACATTCATCCTCCATATTAGATGCAAGATCTGCACAAGGATCAAATTGTCACTCTGATCACTACTTAGAGAAAGTAAATTTTAGAGAACGACTGGCTGCCTTGGGGAAATCCAATGGGCCTAGAAGACAGAAATGGAACTCTGAAATTTTAAGGGATCTTGCGCAAGCCGCTAAATACAAAAAAGATTTAAGCAGACAGCTGGGAATGTTGAGGGGGGGAGAGAGGAATATTGTCTTGAAAAGCAATGGATAAGAATTAAGAAACCTCATCTCTTATCAGCAGCAAATGATACAATTGGCAAGGTTAAACCAGAAAGGAATGCAGGATGGTTCAGAAGTGAATGAAAGCTGCTATAGAGGAGAAAACTAAGAATATATGGATACATATTAAGATAGCTAAGTATGAAAAAATAAGCACCTTCCACTGTGATAAAATGTATTCCGACCGGTTTTGCTTTTTACAGCATTTTCAGGTAAGAAGTATCAAGTGGTATCAGTATCAATATCAGGTAATCAGTGGTATCAATATCAAGTAAGAAAGATCAAATCTTGCTATTTCTTCCTTGATGAAGATGCCTGTAAAACCTGAAGATGCTGTAAAAAGCAAAAGCGGTCAGAATACATTTTATCAGAGTGGAAGCTGCCTATTTTTTCATACTTAGTTCCATCATTACTCATGGCTTCTTCATGTAGGCTGTCTTACTCACCAGCTGCTCCTCCGCTACTTCTGCGATTGCCTTCTTCAGCCCTTTCTTTCTTCAATACACATTTCATCCTCATTTTCTTCCTCTTGATGGCCACAGCAAATCTTTCTCTGCTTCTTTCTTCGGCCAGTATTTTAGTGTCCCACCTTGGTTTGTGTTTTATCTTCTTGATTTTCTTGTATAAAGGGTGGCTGTCCATGTGAATGCAAAATATGGGAATCTGGGCTCGATTCATAGTCCAGGTGAATGATTTTTCCACTGTGATTTTCACAATTTTGTGATTATCCAGAAAGGCTTCTCAGGATTCTACCAGGGTTGTAAGGTCCATGACCAATGTTTTGGTCACCTACACAGTAGCCATCCTCCATATTCCTATTTGTGATTCACTGGCGAGTTTTGGAAGATCCACACCGATCTGTATTTGGATGCCGCAAGTCAACATCACCCTTTCCACAAAAAAGCTGTCCTCACAACACTCCTCCACCATGCCAGGACAACAGCCAACAAGGAAAACCTTCCACAGGAGCTTATTTACCTGCAAAAACTCTCTCAGAAGGGTGTAAATCAAGTCCTAAGGAAAGCTCCCAGAGATATATGGCCCTGAAGAGGGCCTTGGAGGAACCGGTGGCCAGGGCATGCATTAGCCAACATCCTTGTCGAAGTAAAAGATTCCTTAGGATTGAACAATCCGGGAGTGTATCGCATTCCCTGTGAGTGTGGAGAAGCGTAAATGAGGGGGAGACATGATGCACTGTGGAGACAAGGTCAAAGGAACATGAACGCTGTATCCGCCTAACGCAGCCCGAAAAGTCAGCCATAGCAGAACATAGCCTCATCCATGATCATAGGGTGAACAATGACGAGACATAAATACTCCTCCAGACCACAGGCTATTGGCACTGTTTAGTCAAAGAAGCTATAGAAATCCTACTAGAAAAGAGAAAACTCAATTGGGACAGTTTCCACCTAAGCCACATACGGAAACCCATACTGAGGTCCATAGAGGGAACCTGAGGACAGCAAGCTGATCTGAAGAAAGTGTGGGGAAATGTCCCGGCACCTACCCTCCCGTGACCACTACATATTCAGGACAATTCCACTCATCGGCATCTGATCACACTGAGGATGGCTGCAGTGCAAGCGGCTGATGCGTTGGTCATGGACCTTCACACCTGGATGGAATTCCGAGAAGACTTTCTGCATTCTATTATATTTAAAAAGCCTGAAATCTTTTATGATTGTTAAAACATTAGTGAGTGAATCCACCCCCTAGCACCGAAAACAGTATGAACTGTCACAATGTACAAGTGATGGCAAGGTGACAGAGTTGGAGAGGTTCGAAAGGTACTGAAAGTGCATGATCTGTCGAAAGCCCTTTAAGTTCTATATCCAACAGCAGAAGACAGCTGGTGATTGGCTGCGTATGAATCATAGGCAGCCGATTGCCTGAGGACAGTGGTCACCCCACGCGCATCTTACCGAGGCCTCCTTCGTGGCCGTGTCCCACTACCCTCGGGGCCAAGGCCTCCGTAAGGTGCTCCTTCGTTTGGGATTGAAATTTCCAAGAATTCATTCCAGGACACCCTTTTGTTTATTCCCCCTCTGCGAGTTGTGTTATCTGTAGACTGCTGCATTCGAATCATAGGCAACCACTTGCTCCAGGGTCCTACCCACGTCTGGCCGAGGTACTCTATCATTTGGGATTAGCATATCCAAGAATGCATTCCAGGACACCCTTTCGTTCATTCCCCCATTTGCGCATTCTTGTATCTTCACAGGTTTTACCATTTTCGCTGTCTTCTTTCCCCCAGCTATTCATAAACCCTATTTTTAGAGGAAAAAACTTTCCATTTTTGAGAGATGGGTCAGAAAACCCAAGGAGATGGTGTCCGTATAAGAGAAAAATTGTGCCCAACAAGGTGTCCGTAAGTGGGAGTGTCCGTATACTAGTGGTTGGATCCTTATACAAATGCATATCCTTCTGCCAGGGAATTGAATAGTGTTCTTAAGGCAGAGGTGTCCGTGAACAGAGGTTTCACTGTACATGGAATTGTAGGAAATATACAATTATCAACCATAAATTTACCCAGTACAGCACATTTTATATATCTTTTGAAAACAATACATACCTCGAAGACCAAGTTCTTCCTTAAGTGCACTGGGACAACAATAGGCTAAGTAAAATAGGCCTCAGGGACCCTGAAAAGGGAACTTTCCTAGGCCATCCACACCGTGAATATAGGCAACCCTCACATTATATTATGCAAAAATTGAAGACTAACATAAAGGATACAATTATTTGGAAATCCCATTCACATTGGCACACTTTTTTCATTGACTCATTTTTATGGTTTTAAGAATCTACAAATGCATTTAATTATGGAATGTTCCCAATTCTAAATATTTTATCATGATAAGTGAATTATGAACCAGCCAACGCATAGGTTTACATAGTTTATTGCCTCCCTAATACTGATCTGTTTTATTGGTTAAACATCTTCAGTTCATATTAGGTTGCATTTGTTTCCAGTGAAATCAGCAGCAGACAATCAGATATGAGCATGTCAACACTTTTGCTACTATTTCCACCTGCATTTGTTTACATGCCTTATTTGTTGGCTTGAGAGAAGTGGGTGTCCAGTTAACTTAGCTTCAGTGGACCAGCAATTGGGTATTTTCCACTTATTTCAATCTTTTGATCGATTAACAGTTATCTCATCAAATAGTATTATTTTAATTTTTAAAAGCTAAAGAAAGTTGAAGGCTACGAAGGTTCCCGAACACACTCTGAAAGCAACCAAATGACCTACGACATCATTTTCACTGTTTCCATGCAGACCCAAATGTTTTCTCAAGCTTACGGTGGAATCAAGCACAATTAAATTCCTCTTGGACATTATCCTGTTATTTGATGTGTCTCTGATGAGAGATCTAAGGGATACAATGGTATATTGTGCCACAATGTTCCAATATATTGGTAAGTATACCAAACAAGAATATTATACAGCTTCCAAATGACGGAAGAAAGAATTTATAGTTTCGAATGGGATACCGGGATTTCGTCCTCAGCAAAACAAATTTCTACTGATGTGAAGGCCATTTTGTTGTCTGTACCAAGTTATGATGGACTTTGTGATTACATGTAAATAAATAAATCTTTTTAAGTACATTTATGCAAATGAATTCAATATAGTCCCCGGAAGACTCCACAAATTTCATGAATGCGTCGATGGTTGGTAGTCCGACCAAATTAAAACCTGAAGCCTTGATATTCACTTGCACTAAGTATGCTTTAGTGCTCACGTCAGGTTCTTGGCATATTTTTGCAATGAATGTGCACAGTGGTCCTTCTCTTACCACTGATACGTATCTAATGCCTGAATCACGTTCATAATGCATGAATGTTTATTGGTGGATTTGTGGGACTCTAGAATTGAAAATTTGTGCTATACTCTTTTATGGCTATTAATATTTACCTTAGAATTTCCATTGGTTGTAATTCCTGCTTGCAATCTCTTTCTTTGGCTTTCTCCCTTCTTAGGTTTCTCGGTACTCTAGCATGTGTACAGTGTGATTTTTTGGCTTAAGTGTTGGAAAAAAAGGTTGATCACCTGAAATGCCTGCCGAGGTATTGGATTCTGTTCTCATCCACTCTCCCTCTCCCTCCCTCTCTGTCCATCTCCTTCCCTCTTCCTCTCACCCCCCTCTCTCTCTCTCCCCCTCCCCCCCCTCTCTCTCAGTCCCTCTCTCCATCCTTTTTCCGTCCTTTCAAGGGATAGCTCCAATGATCGCTCGAAAATGATCGTGTGACTCTAACAAAGTCGGGGATGGCTCCAGCGATAGGGATTATCCCTATTGCTTTTTCCATCCCTGGGCACGTCCCTTTTTCCGTCCCTGGAGGCATCGCTGACTCCACCATTTAGCCAATCAGAGTGCTCGGCCGCAAAGAGCGACTCTAACGCCACATTCGGCTTTCAATAGAATGAGAGTAGTTAACATAGAAATGATGGAAAAAGGGACGACCGAAAAGACTGTGTGAACCAGAAAATGATGGCTCGAGCTATCATTGTCACGGTCCCTGAAAAGCTATCATTGGAGCTATCCCTTCAAAGGGACGGAAAAAATGATCGTGTGATTCAGGCTTAATAGCATTATCGCCATAACTCCTGCATGCCAGGGAATACACTTAAAAACCTCCTCTGCAGGTAATCTCTGATTAAAGCCAAAAGTGAGCAACATTGCACTAAAATTAATGATTTATCATGTCGAAAGTTATAGTGAATTTACATTTATAGCCATTGTTGACAATTCAAACAAACTTCAAAAGTGCGATTTATGAACGAGGACTGAATATAACATGAATATTATTAAAACATGGAGGTAATTAAATACAAATTAAAATTATACATCCTTACATTAGTCGTTAAGAGTATAAAATGAAAGACCTTCAAACGTGGGCAAGAATTCGGACAAAATTTGGTTTATTTACATAACACAGTGTTCTCTGCTTAAGTTACAGGAAAGTTTCACGTGTTCATACTTATGGAACTAACCCACCAAAGTTAAGGATGACAATACCTGAAATGATATCCATCAATAATAATAAGCAATGCAAAATGAGATCTTAACTGGCATTTTGTTTACTTACATTTTATGCACTTGTACTCCACAAAAATCGGCAGCATTTAATCCGTCGTCCTCCTCCATTCCAGAAAAGCGCTACCATAAACATTTCTACTTACGGTAAATAGCCTGATGTGGTTTTAGTAAAACCACTGTTAACCATATTCGTTGTTAGCAATAAAATATCTTATTAAAGTACGGTCTCTCTGACTGTTTTACCCATGCTCTTCTTGCTTTTGTGTCTCACTCAGTGAAAATTATATCACAACAATCAGATTTCCATTCATTGTCACATGAAAAAATATGAAATTCCGTCTATTTTAATCTTAAATGTCTCAGTAAATATTGAATAAATTTCAAAAATATTTTCACTCTGTAAGTTTGTAGGAGTGAAAATAACATATTATGGTCTCTATTCTGACAATTACAATTTTGGAAAATACCCTATTAATGAGACGGACAATTTCAAATGATATTTTCCCTGAAAGCAATGCATGCCAAAGGAAAATGTAGAGGAGTTGAAAATGTGGAAGTTTTAGACTTGCAGACAGCAGAAAATCAACGGAAGGCAAAACGACTTTTGTACAGGGATAGCATTACATGACTAGCAAGTTGTCACACCACGTAGCGAGCCCATAATTCCATACACCTCTCCCTACAGTACTGGCCTCCATGCCCATTGTACTTACCAAACAAAGTCAACCATTATCAGCAGTACAAAATACTAACAATAAGCAGACAGTAGCTCAACAAGAGGCAGGGCAATCCAAAATTTTATAATATCCTTATTCAAGAGAGTTAAATGACATTATTCCATTTGATTAACATGACCATATCACATTTTTTGAAAGAATTTCTTCACACCAGACACTCACTTGAATGGCTTGCGTCCAATGTGCACAGCTAAATGTTGCACTAAATCACTCTTCCTAGCAAACTTATGACCACATGCTTCACATTGGAAAGGTTTGAGTCCACTTTGTACAGCTATATGTCGCACTAAATCACTCTTCCTAGCAAACTTCTGGCCACATGTGTCACATTGGAATGGTTTGAGTCCACTGTGTACAGTTAAATGTCGCACTAAGTGACTCTTCTGAGCAAACTTAAGCCCACATGCTTCACAATGGAATGGTTTGAGTCCATTGTGTACAGCTAAATGTTGCACTAAGTGACTCTTCTGAGCAAACTTAAGCCCACATGTTTCACATTGGAATAGTTTGAGTCCACTGTGTACAGTTAAATGTCGCACTAAGTGACTCTTCTGAGCAAACTTCTTCCCACAAGTTTCACATTGGAATGATTTGAGTCCATTGTGTACAGCTAAATGTTGCACTAAATCGCTCTTCCTAGTAAACTTACGCTCACATGCTTCACATTGGAATGGTTTGAGTCCAGTGTGTACGGCTAAATATCGCATTAAATCACTCTTCCTAGTAAACTTCTGGCCACATACTTCACATTGGAATAGTCTGAGTCCACTGTGTACCGCTATATGTCGCACTAAATCACTCTTCCTAGCAAACTTCTGGCCACATGTTTCACATTGGAATGGTTTGAGTCCACTGTGGACAGCTAAATGTCGCACTAAATGACTCTTGAAAGCAAACTTCTGCCCACACGTTTTACATCGGAATGATTTGAGTCCTTTGTGTAGAATTTTATGCCTCACTGAGTGACTCTCTTCACTGAAGTTCTTCCCATATAATTCACAATTAAATACTTTAAGTTCAGTGCGAACATTTGCAAGATGCATTAAACTACTCTTCTGGACAAACTTCATGGAGCATTTATCACACTTTAATGGCTTTTTTGCACCCTTGGTCCGTTTTAATGATTTATTTTTCTCTGTCCCTTTGTTCTTCACATTGCTACCAACCATCTGTAAATATATAAATTGATGTTCGTGTAAAAACCTTTTTCACATAAAGACGTGAGAGAATTAACAGAATAGATTACTCCACACATGCTGAGATATTACTCGGATACTTGGTAACATTCTTTATCATTAAAAATGAAGCAGAAGTTACGAATTTGAATCATAACATTTACATTAAACATAGTTTTTCCTCCACAATCCACTTTGAATTTCAATTGCCTTGACTGCATAAAAGAGACAACAGTGTCTCCTCCGAGAGAAGGGGAAAAAATTCTGTCATAAACAGATTAAAACAGGCGGCTACACCTCAGAAAATATAACTTGAGTATTTCAAGACATTACAGAAGACTTCCCTCCAACATTACAAATTTTCCAAATCTTGGGCTAAAGCCTCTAAAGCCTTTCTACAAAAGTTATCTTATGCCAAAGCAGAGAAGCTCATTACTGTATCAACTGTACTTGCAATACTCTCATTCAGAAAAATTCATTCAACACACGTTACACTTCAGTCAACTTTGATATGGGAAGATGCTTATCAGTGTAAGAATCAGAAGAAGTTTGATATTAAATATAAGAGCTGATGCACAACATTGGCCTATTAAATGATTCATTGGCTTGGTCCAGTTCATATATGGTTAAGTAGAACAGAGGATTAATTGAGTGGGAAAGTGCTAAAAGGGAACATTACATTAACTTCAATTTCACTAAATTACATACACATGTAAATATAAAAAACTATAAACATTTTACGTTATAAAATAGTTTTTGCTTAATATGAAGCATAAAAATTTTTGTTCTATCATAAAGCACCATTTATTTGTAGTAAAATGAATAAATTTTTCCAGTGTTTATATCCAGAACTAATTATTTAAAAAATTTAATTTGACATTTCATATTATTAACATTGTTATGGAAAGGAGGAAAGAATTTAGTTCTTGGTTACTTGAGTTTCCATATAAGAGATACACTTTTGAAACCAAAGCACTCTTAATAAGTGTTGTACAGAGCAATTTCTCTTACTTTAAGTGCAATGTAATCGTTTGTATTTTGTTTATTTATTTTTGTTATTCCGTTGTGTTTATTTTTTTTCTTAACGTATTGTTGAAGTTGTTGATTGATGTCTTCCTTTAAGAAGGACGTTCTCCATCTTGTTTCTGATTAAGTATTATTAAAATTGATCAACTTGAATATCCTGTCGTCTTAATAAACCTAAGAAAATCAACAATAAGCATAAGTTAGACCTAGTGAAATCAAACACCATTGAATGAAAATAAAACTGGGAGACAATCACAACCTCTTTCCCTCTGCACATGACAAAGAAATGCTTCGAAGCCCAAATAATCAATTTTTCTCTTACGCCAACAATATCGTACTTCCTCACCTAACTCAGAAAAGACATTGGATTTCAAAATTAACCCTCACCTCACCTCACCAAATCAACACCCACCATGCATTGCAATTAACTGTAAATAATAACAAATTTTAGAAAATGACATCCAATATTTCCTTTTGTGATTTCGGTCCGGTGTTCACTGTATCATTGAGGCACTTTCCTGAAGCCGTACGGGCAGAGTCGTCAAACACCACGCAATACTTCATTCCAGAGGGTGTAGGTTTGACTACAACATGATGGGGTATACTAACGGAACCCCGAGTAATTGATAGAGAAATGTGACCTAATGCCTCGTATTCCACCATAAATTGAATATAATTATTTTTTAAATCTGGATTGCGATCGAACTTTCGCTCCATTCTCAACAATAGCATCGCAGTACTAGAACGTGACTCGCCAAGAAATGGAGGGAACTGCTTAAACGGAAGATTAACGATATATCTTCCAGAGTGATCCCTTGAATGAGTCTCTCAAAACTGTCATTCGCATTGAATATCGTCAGGATCTTGGTGCTTTCAAGGGAGTGACTCCTCGAGTTCCCAAAAATGAAGTAATTCTTTCTCCATGGGGACATTAATTACCGCACACGATGAGACTACTTCCGTAGTTAAGGAATGCATTTCAGGGATTTGCAAGCATGCAAAATTTATTACAATCCCCAACCCCAATTTGTTACAGTCGTGACACCGACGAAACCTTCACGTGACATTGTGTGTTATTCTGTCGATCGCTGGCTTACATAATTAGACTACAATCACCATAATCAATAGCCCTGTAAAAGTAATAACAACTAAAACATACATTGTGCAACGTCCCCACTTGACATTATGAGTTCATTATCAATCAAAGTCCGGACATCACAGGCGTACTTCACGCAAGTGTTTCATAGGTGTAAAGTTTAACCCCTCAGAGCCGTCCTGCGTACCCAGTACGCTCCCTGTGCATATGAAGCAAATAATTTTTCTCGGTCAGAAATTGTATATTTTATTCAGTAAATTTACTGGATTTTGTGAAGAAAGGTTGTTTCTCCACAATAAAATATTTGTAGTACTTTTAAACTTTTATTTTGTTTTTAATATTGCGATTATATTAACCTCCAAACCCGTGAGTCAATGAATTTGGTTTTAAAAATTTTCGCGGTCGTTCTTTCGTACCATCTTGAACACATCTGCCTATTCAAGAAGCCCATTCCTTTAGCATGAGATACAATATCTTCCCCAATAGTTCTCTCCCTTCTCTCAGTTTGTTCAGAGTGCATCATCACCTCGAGCCCCATGAATGTTTGCTTTGTCTCGTCCATCCAAAGCAAAGGGACCATGTGCTTCGCTTTGCATTTCTTCGCTCAATTTTTCATGGACAGTAATAATTGAAGATAAGAGTCCCTCTCTAAACAGTCAACATAAACTGGGACCCCTCGGAATCTTTGCTCATCCCTCGAAGGAGTTTTCAAACCAAGCGTTTCAGTCCACTGGAAACTTTCATGCAGTTTGGTGTCCTTTCATGCCTTGTGGTGTCATTTTATCCATGTGTACAGTTTGCATACAGTTATTTTTATAAATAAGTATCCCGATAATAGCTTCGAAAAGTAGAAAAAGATTACCATTTCCAAGTGACGAGGAAATTACTGAAGTATTACTTGAAAGTGATTCTGACGACAGTGTAAGTTCTGAAAGTGATGGAGAAAATTGCATCAATGATCGCTCGGAAATGGACACTCCACAGCCTATTTATGAAGAACCTGAGGATGCTGATGAAGCAGAAAGCTTTGAGTGGGAGAGAATGAGAGATTATATTGGTAATAGAGAAACATTTGTTGGTAGTTTTGGACCTCAACACAAAGCCAAAAATTTGTCCAATGGTCTAAATATTTTTCAGTTATTTTTTGATCAAGAATTCATTCATATTGTTCTAGAGACAAATTGTAATGCTCAGCAACAGATTTTTTTCAAGTGAGACCCCATTTTCAAGAAGTCGAGAATTACCACATGGAAACCAGAGACAACAGAAGAAATACACGTAACACTGGGACTTTTCATGCTCATGGGAATTGTGCAGAAGCCAACACTTTGAACTTACTTTTCGACTAAGAGAGTTACATCAACTCCAGGTTTCGGGGATGTAATTTCAAGGGACAGATTTGAGATAATTTGCAAATTTCTTCATTTCCACAACAATGAAGAAAAAGATCAACGGAGTCCTCCGAAGTTAAAAAAAATCTTTTCTGTGGTTGAACATCTAAATGAAAAATTTCATACATATTTTTTACCAAATTGCAACATTTCCATAGATGAGTCTTTGACATTGTGGAAGGGGAAGCTATCCTTTACAAACAAGACGATCCTCTGAAGGCATCAAAGTTTGGAATCAAGACCTACGAGCTTTGTGATGCAAATACCGGCTACTTATGGTCCTTTCTTGTGTACACAGGTAAAGATACTGTATTCCCCTCGAAAATCATTCCATATAACTCAAATAAGACAACAGCAATACTTTTACACTTGGCAGAACCGCTGCTAAATCAAGGACGCTGTATTTGGATGGATAGTTTTTATAATTCTCCTGCTCTTGCAACACTACTGAAAAGTAAATACAAAACTGATTGGGTTGGAACTTTGAGGTTGAATAGAAAGGATGCCCCAAAGTATGTGAAGGAGAAGAAGCTGCAGGAGGATGAAATACATGGACAACATTCTGGGCCCATTGCTGTTTTCAAATGGAGGGACGAAAAAATTGTCTCGATCTCTTCATTCCATTGTGACGAAATAAGAAAGGTATCCAAAGGCGAAAAACAGACCCGAAAGCCTCTTTGTGTGTTAGACTACAACAAATTCATGGGTGGGGTGGATCTCAAGGACCAGTTATTGCATACGTACTTGATCGAAAGGAAACGCCTCAATAAGTGGCTACATGAAGTTATTTAGGAGACTATTGAATACAGAACTCCTAAATTCATTTGTCATTCACAGGGAAAACACAGATAAAAAATTGGACCACCTTTCATTTCGTGTGCAGCTCGTCGAAGGAATATTTTTGACATATGCAACTGCATAAGGGCAATGTGTCTCAGGCCGACACTCCTTGGGCAATTTAGTACCACGACTCACTGAAAGACATTTTCCGAGGAGGATTCCTGCAACTGGGAAGAAAGCAAAACTCTAAAAGAGGCGTGCAGTTTGTACCAAGCATGGAAAAATAAGAGATGGCGCGTACTGTAGTGAACCATGTGCTGTGGGTTTGTGCTTGGATTGCTTCGAACCTTATCACACGAAGCAGAATTGCTAAGGTAAAGTCATTAGAAAATTTTCATACTAATGTTTTTTAACCATAAAATGTGTTTCTCCATAGAATGATCAGATAATAATCTCTCACAGCCAAGGAAATAGATAAGTCATGAATTTTCATGTAAGCGAAATGGGTAATCATATCGAAAGTATCTGTAAGATTGTGAAATCTTTAAAACATTTTTACTAAATAGTAACATGAATTTATTAGATTGTTATTTTGGGGAACCTTTGACAGGAGCTCGGGCACCTAGACCTTGAGCAGTCCATTGTGCCAACCCCATTTTTGAACCTGCCTGCCACATGCAGACAGGGAACAAGAGCACCACGGTGAAGGTATGAATCCATCCAACTCTCGTCCGGGCCCAACATTGCTTAACTTCATGTAATTATTAACAAAATGCATAGTGCATTAACACTCTCGCTGCTGGGCACTTCTCGCTGCTGGATAGGTAGAATTCTGCGTATTTTAAGCTTTATTCATGCTATCACAGAAAAATAACTGTATCACTTAGAAAATGCTGTTTATATTGCTTTAAAGCTTGATTCTTCTACCTTTTTTAATTGTAAGTTGGTTGGAATATGTTTCTAGCTAAGGCAGCTAAGGAAACACGTCATATGACGGGATTAGCAGTGAAAGTGTTAAAGATAGTCACGTAAATGAAAAAATATCGTTATATTAAAAAAAATTGAAAATATATTCATTGTACTAAGAGAATGAGATAAAATTAACGGTAACTATTTATCAACTTTGTTTTTAAAATTAGCATATAATAGCACACCATTTTACGCAGGTTTACAAAAAGTTACAACTCAAAAGATGCTACATCTTGAAAGTTATAAATTATTGAATGAAAGCATGCCAAAAAGGCGAAAACATTTAAATCTACTCCGGCCACTGGGATGGGATTTAATTAAATGTCCTCCGTGCTTGAGGGGCTTAACAGTCGTAGTTGCTCCATAGCCCAATGGTAGGATAATGGATGTCATACTTAGAAGCACAGATGAAACTTCTACACTGTGGTGCTGATAATTAAAACACCACGGATATTCAGGCCCATTATTTAATACTGACAGAATTTCAAGACGGAAGCTCCTCTCCTAGCAACAGTAAAGAAAATCTGCCGCATCAAGCTGAAGTTAAGCAATAATAACTGATGATTACTGATGCATATTCAAGCCTACAGCCAATCGTAAACATATGTCGTGAATGTATAACAAATTCATGATTAATATTTGAAGTTGATTTTAGTCGTAAACTGTCCTTAACCCTTCACTGGTCAGGTCACGTTTTGAGATGCAATTGGTCAGGTGCCATTTGTCAGATGACATTTAGAAATAGTTTCTTAAAACACGTAGGAATGGACAGAATATTTTAATGGATGTTACATATTCACTATAAAGTCACATGTTGTGCATGGGGAACAGGGAAATGCATATATTCAATGTAGCATTCTACATTAATTAGGAGACTTTATTAATCTTTTTTTGCACACATTTGTGTTTTGTAGCATCTAAATACGTTCACCATGTTTTGTTTGCACAGTAAATACAAACATTTCAGAACGGCCGAAGTAAATATCACTGTTATACATAATTATTAGATTTGTAAGTATATTGTTAGGATGATAACGAAGGCACGGGAGACGAGAGACCATCCAAGCATGGGATTGATGCTGAGCGTGCACTTTCTGGACAGACGAAGAGAGGAGCCATTCAGATTGTGCACTATCTCACCTCCCATTGCCCAAACAGGAAGAGAGGAGCAAATTAGGCCGTGCACTATCTCATCTCCCATATAAAGGACCGAGGAAGAGAAGAATATTAAGATTGTAGTAATAATGGTTAAGATGAATGGCGTCAGCACTTGGCGGCCAATGAGTCGGAAGGGGTGTGGTCCCGTGGTGATGCCCTCTGAGGGAGCGCAGGTGTGGGAGTAGCACGCCTCGAGGAGTCTCGCGGGGACCTTGGTACGGTGTACATGCAGAAGGTGGAATAAAGTCTGTGTCAAACCAGCTACCGACTTGCTCCCTCATTCATTTCCCCCCAAACCCACAATCATCGCGGCAGATATACTTACAGATTTATATTTTGTCGTTCAGTTCTTTCATTTCCCTTGGAGCATATCATCTCATTCAAGTACAGTAGACCCCACTTTACGATGGGTTCGACTTACGATCTGAGCTGATTGTGTGTGCACTTTTTAAAATTTCAAATTTCTCTAAATTTGTTTTAAATATTGAGTTAATAATATTTAAAATAATTTTAATCCAGGATATTTCGTACGCATTGACTCTGTCGAGTACACTGAATGGATTGGCACTAATGCTCTTTAAACCGTTTTCTCGTCCGGAAATCATGCCGATTCAACATACGATGGAATTCGCTTTACGATCGGTCCTCCGGAAAGGATTAACCCATTCGCGTAAAGAGCCGGTGAATCGCCGGGCTGTCTTTCTTTACTTTAAGGTAAAAAGTCGGCGAGTCGCCGGTCACATTAGAAACGTATTTATTCCTAATTTGCTAAAAACTAATGTGTAACTAATAAATGTGAATAATTACACCATTTTTAATCCTTTTAAGAATACGAGTTATATAATTCAACCACTGAAGAAATTTTATTCTGAAAGGTGCTCTTCAGCCTGAGATAAAAAATGAAAATGAAGTGCAAATTTTGAGAAAATTAAATGGGAACTCAGGGCCAGAAATTGCTAGGAAAATTAAGAGGCAAATGGGTTAATATCTTCAAGTGAGGGTCTACTGTAGTTTATTTCACTGTTTCAAACTATGCTTGTGTTACTTCCTATTATTTACTTTATTTACGTCTGCTTTAATTGACTACAAAAAGGTTTAGAACGATATTGATTTATGAAGAATGGAGGAGGTCAATTTGAACACTACTGTAGTGGAACCTCACTTATGATACTTTCAGTGGACTATCAAAAAAGTGAGGAAGTTTCACAACCAAGATTTCATAGTAAGGGAACATAAAACTCCCTTCAACTGTCCAATTTGGTCTGCTTTGTTTCATGTTTGGATGCAGGCAAATAAAGCCTAATAATTTACTGTACTGACAAGCAACTCACCAATAAAGCATGTTCATGTTACCAAGAAAGAAGCAATGCGCGTATGCATTCCTGAAATTTGGTTATTTAATCTATTCCCAAAGTTGAATTTCTGGCTCTAATAGATAGCATTCAGTGCATGGTTAGCATGCACTTGACTAGAGGATTTTAGGGAATAAAATGTGTAGCCTCGTGTGTTTTAAATCGTGATAAGAGAGAATATGGTGACTGCCGAAAGCAGACATCTGTGCGCGCAAAATGACATCGTGCTCTGCATTTGGCTGCCAAAACAGAATGAATAAGACATCTGAACAGCTACTAATATTATAATTGAAACTAATACTACAGTCTTTCCACAAATTCCTTGGTGTGGAACATATTTATCCTCAGTATCAGTCGACTGCATTATATATTTTTCGTACACTTTTAGCTTTGACCTAGTAAGGATGAGCTTCCTGAGGGATTGAACGCCTCTGTTTTCAAATTAAAGTTTGCTAAAAATAATGAAGAATGGTGCATTATAATGAATTTACATTGCTGCAAAAGGTGAGCTAATCAAAAAATGTTGCCCATTTGCCTTAGTCGGGGTTCTTTCCAATGGGAGTAGACTAGATGTTTTGGGCAGCTCTTGCATTTCATTATTACGTTGATCATCTGCAATCCACAGGTCCAAACAGTTACTTTTAATGAATCATGATTCACTGCGATGCCTAACTAGTTGCCATCCGTGTCCTCGATTGCAGAAGATGAAATTGTATGCGTTTGTGACATCCATAAAGGCCGTTTTACACGGGGCACGAAATTGCACAACTCAACACTGCATTAATTCCGCAATCTGCCGTGCAATAATTATTGCGAAAACGAATGCGTGACTGCTTTACACGGTGGTCGTAAGCATGCATTCATTCGTGAATTCCAGTCGTCTGATAAGTACGCTAAGAGCGAGTGTTTTGTTCAAACAGGAGAGAAACGATATTCTGTACGCGACGTTGTTGTGAAAAATAAGGTTGTGATGATTGTGGGATTCTGTGATATTGACATTGAGTCGCTCTCTCTCTCTGTGAGAAAAATAATGGATCAGGAGGAGGCTGCATTGATTGCTGCAGAGCTAGCAGTAGTGGGAATTATGATCGGGGCCACAGAGCTCATAGAAAGTCGTAACTGTAGGGGAATAGCCAGAAGAGCACTTTGGATGCAGGAGTAGATCCGTAAGCGAGAGGAGGGAACGGGTATTCTTAATACGGTCCAACAGGAGCCGGCTGTAGAAGACAGGAATGGCTACCGCAATTTTATGCGAATGACAGAGGAACAATTTAACGAGCTATAAAATATCTATCTAAATTAATAACAATATAAGTAACTGCAAATATCCTCCCACACAAAGATGAGAGATGACTTCTTCACACTCCCTACTGTAAACACCCATCGCTCAGGTTATCGAACCTTTTCATCAGTCAAATTCCCGTGAACTTGATGTCCTTAATTCTGCGACCGCTATATGGAGTGCTATTTGTACAAATTGCAAGAATGCGACCACCGAATTAGAGCAGGGGCTATTCTGACGTCTCGCATTCGTGCATGCGTTCTTGAATTTCGCCGCTTTACACGGTGCATTTTGAAATTCATGATTGCACATACATTAGCTCGTGCAATTACATGCCCCGTGTAAAACGGCCTTAACATGTGCATTTGAAATTAAGTGAGGACTTTTGAAGAAAAAGAACAAACATTGGCACTGTCATTCAATTTTAGGGTATTTTTCAATTGTTTTTCATATTCTTCATGAAAAACGATGTTTAACTAAAATAATAACATGTATTAACATTTAGAAGCTCGGCTGGATAATCCAAAAAAATTTCTATCCCACCTTCTCATTTCATATATACATATGAACCTCTCCAACTCTGCCCCCTTGTCATCACTTGTGCATTGTGACAGTTCATACTGTTTTCAGTGCTAGGGGGCATCTCGATTTTATTACGCAATGCCCAAGGGTAAAAGTCTTTCCTTACAAGAGAAAGTACAGGTGTTGGAACATGCGGATAAAGAGAAGAGTGGTGTCTGTAAATTAGCGGTTTATTTTGGTGTGAGTAAGACTCAAATCGCTGATATTCTGAAGCAGAAGGAGACCATCATGAAGTTGTGGACGGAAAATCATAAAGAAAACGTTAAAAAAGTGATTCCTTAAGGAAACAAATTGGACACTGTTCTCTTCGATGTACGATTTCTGATATGGTTGATAAAGTTGTGAATATGCACGGGCAAATAGTTCATGCTCATTACACTTGTTTAGTTCAAGACATATCATTAATATTTTTACCCCATATCTTGATGAAAGCCAATTATGACACACCAACCAAATGATTAAACTGATGATGTAGCTTTAAAAAACCAGAGGTCTCCTATGTGGACTTAGTCAATCAGCTGGCAAAAAAGGAAAACGTTTCTTCAACAAACGTTTCACCAGTAAGTGCAAGGGACATATATGTCAACTAACTTTAAATAGTTTTATGACAAATGAGCGCATGATTGAAAATACTGGACTGATAATCATCGTTGACAATAATTCAAATTAGCAGTCTCTTCGTACATCAGTAAACTCCCTGATAAGTCAAATAAGTGAGGAATTTCTTACCACAGGACAGAAAATATGGTTTATAACCGAGTTCCTTGATTATGAGGATGGAAATACATGTGGTCATGCAGAGTTATTTACGGGACCAAAAAAAAATGGTGTATAAATGAGGCCGTCGTATAAACGAGGTTTGCAAATCCAAGATTTGTACTGTATATTTAATGAATATTAACTTTGGAGACAAATTTGGACATAGTTTATACCACAGCGGGCCATTGCCCTTAAAGGTTTACGTAAAAATGTATGCAAGATGGCATCCGGTTCAGCAAACATAGAGTGTTAAGCATGTAAAAACCATCTAAAGGCTATTATATTATGATTATATCATGATGTATTGTGTCCTCTGGGCAAATAAATAAATAAAATACATGTGGTCATGCAGAGTTATATACGGGACCAAAAAAAACATATATCTGAGGTTGTCGTATGAAAGAGGGTCATATATCCGAGGTTCTACTGCATATTAAACAAAGATTACCTTGTCTGAAGTAGTTTCATCCACATTTCCCAAGCATTCATTTTCAGAAGGGACATTTTCGTCTTTGATTGTGAAATCCTCTTCTTTTTCATTTGCCTGGTTCTCTTCCACCAAGTCTAACTCCTCCATCTTGACGAGATCCTGGCATTCCACAAAAAGAGAGGTATATGGATAATGTATGTATTTCTGTCCAATTTAATCTAATCGTTTCTATCCTACAAAATATCTTAGAAATAATATCTATTGATGTCTGCCCAATCCAATACAGCACAATGTCCCATTCTTACGAGTACATATTCATGGAAATAGTCAAAAGAAGATTTCTACAAATGTCAACTCCACGAACCATTTTCATTGCGATTTCTCTGCATTTGCCTGAATTATTTGTTGCTCTGCAGCTATTTAAAGTAATTAAAATTTTAATTCTTGATCAGAAGAAATAATTACAAAATATTGATTATTTACAGATTTAAGCCAACAGAGTAAGCTTATTTGTATCGTAAAACTGATATTCTCAGTATATGACTGCAATAGATATCCCAGTAAAGATTCTACCATATAATGGCGAGGAGGTTCCAAGTGAAGGATTTATACGTAAAATTGGTAATAGAAAGAAGCAGGTGCCCCTGGGGTCACCAACAAGATGCACAAGGGGAAACCAACAAGACACTGTGATTCCTCATTTAAACTGATTACTTTTATTTGTTTGTCATACAAACATAAGTCACTTCCCATGTCCTCATCATTTGAATGAATTCACTCGTCACCTTCATATTAGGATTGCTGAAACAATTTACATACTCATCTGATCTGATGCATTATGGGGATCTTTGGCATATCTCATTGCATTACATTCCTTCCAGACATTCCCTGTTAAGATCCCTTTTCATTTGGGGGAACAAAAAAGAGGCATTGGGCGCCTAACGTAATGAGTGTTGGTGGTTGAGCAGTGGAGTGACCCAATTACGTCATTTAATGGCAAACCAAGTGCACTGTGTGATTGACTGCATGGTCAAGGTGGAGAAACCAATCATACAACATTGACAATTCAGTGCATTTTTCTCAAATTGAGCTCCAAGTTATCGCACACAAATCAGCTTGCTCATTGATGGTCTATCTTCAATTTACATGACCATTTTTTATAGGTTTTCCAATTTTTTCATCAAAGTGAGAGGTACACGGTTGCCAAGAGCAATGAAGACCATCAATCAACATTCCCTCATTCCTGAATCAAATGAACTAAACGTAAACATGGATTTATCCTGAGGCTTCCTCTCAGTAAGCAGTCTGCATCATAACGAATTCTTTTTCAGCATTATTCAGTAGTAATAGTGGTTCCCAGTAGATAACTGTATCACCTGCAACTAATCTTAACTTACTGTTAACTCGAGAACATCGGTCATTAATATAAATAATGAATAAAAGAGGGCAAATGACGCTTCCTTGAGGAATACCAGATGTGACTGTAAGAATGTTATAGGTTATAGTTAAATATAATATGACAATAATAGGTTTGGCCGATTTGGATGATTAATTTGCCAAACCTATTGTTGTTTACTTGGGGGAAGAGGGCAGCAGCAGTCTTAGTGGCACTTATGACAATTAGAGATATGGAAAATTCGCAAAAGCGATTATTGCAAATAAATATTATATGTAATCTATTTTGACATGAAGTGCAATAAATGCTAATTCGTGCGATATATTCAAGTTTCCAGCATTTCTTTAGTGATGCGTAATTTGTACGCATAAACTTGTTGAAAGGAGACCTAATTATTCCCCGCTAAAGTCATTCCCCTAGGAATGGGAGGCCTAAAATATTTTAATTCCATTTAGTACGGCCTGAATCACAGATGGCAGTGCCTTACGCCAGAGAGTTATCAGGATCTTGTCCACATAGCCCCCTTGTTAATTCCTTCATCTCCTCCCAATCTCTCCAAACATATCACTGTCCTTTATGCATTCACTAAGTGGACACTGAGGCCCAAGAAAAATAAAACTAATTCTAGAGAGAAAACAAGAGAAAAATAGAGACTGCGTTAATTTGCACTTCATGAAATCGAAAACCACTTTCATAAAAAACTGCTGACTATTCGAATATGTCCAATTTCCAAGAAATGTTTATGATGTCTTTCAGATCCTGGGATGTGTTTAGCTTTCAAAGAGTTCATCATTGAACTTTCATGGAACAAGAGATTCATCCTTAATCAGTGGCTGCACTCTTAGGGCCACAAAATGGACTCACATCATAAGATGGCAGAGGCAGAGACTCAACAGATTCCAGTTGAGGCCTTTTGGGTCTTGCCTCGTCCTCTCTTTCAACAGCTATTCCATTACTCCAACGTTCACTTTCTTCCGTCACCTCCTCCTTAAGAGACACCTTGAAGAAATAGCAAACACTATGTGACTCCTTCACATTAACGGAACCAAACAATATTTATGGCCTATCTATCAAAACTAATATATATATTTGGGTCGTTCCACGTCAGAACAACAGTGAGTTAACCCTTGGTGACTCCGATTTGAACCAAAATTTTTGTTTGGGTTCCATGTGGCCTTACATGAAAAAGTGTAGAAGCGTTTTTGAAATAAAAATTTTTGGCAGATCTAGAGACGATCAAAGTTTCGACCATTTTGCGCTTAGACCTTTTTTTTCTTTTTGCTATATCTCCTAAACGCAAATAGCTAGAGAAACAGTTGACATCTTATTTTGTTTGCAAAAGTATGTACAGCAGCAGTGTCTTATCATTTTAGTAAATAAAGTAAACTTTATTGAAATTGTTTAAATTTTAATAGTTTATATTTTAACAACAAAATACAGCCTTTATAAAGTTGATTTTTTTTCTAGTTTGACATGCTAGTCTTTTGTCATACCTCAAAAACAAGTTTGGTCGTGGGCAGTACATAAGCAACGGAGATATTAAACAAAAACCTAACTATTAATCAGCCAGAACACTGAAGGATAAAATAATCATAAAATAAAAAGCTGGCTAAATAAAAAATTTAAAGGAGTCTATAATTTACAAGAGGAGACATAGAATAATACTTCACAATTTGCCGTGCAGTAATTGCTATAGAAATGGAATAGATTTTATCGTTCTGGAAACAATCCTAGGAACATTATTTCACAATAACAATACAAATAAGAAAATAACAGGCACAAATAATTAATATCCCTCAGTTTGTGAGAGCCAAAAATATGGTGTTCAGGACACCGGGGAAAATAAATTATCTGTAATGCTCCTTTTGGACTGTGAGACGTTCCTGGATAATTTGATTTTATTTAGCAGGGAGTTCATAATTTACAAGACCAGATGGAGAATGATTTTCCCCACTTAGTAGTGCACAATTTGGGGACGGGCAGGCAATTTTGTGTGACAAATATCATACCAAAAAGAAGAAAACCATGCTCTATGAAACTTTTATGTCAGTCCAACAATTCCATTATTTCAACGCAACAACCCTGCATACCTATGAAAAGGGGCATAAATTACATCACTTAGAGCAATTTGAATTTTTAACAGCAAGGCTAAATATTGTATGTTCCCATTATCACCCAGTCAACTAAACTCAAAGTTCCTGAACCATAAGCCCCTCTCCTCACTCTCCTCTTCACCAAATGAGTCATATACCCCCAAACACCAAATTGACGTCAACTTAATAAGTACAGTTACCCACCCCATCGTCAACACCCACTCCATCTAAACCCCTATCCATCCCCAGCTGGAAGAGTCTGGATCCGTTTACATAAACGTCAGGTCAATTGCAGAGAAACAGTTGATGCATGGCTGTTGATCTGAAATTGAGCTCAACGTTATGTAAATGGTTGACCTTTCCTCGATCGTGTTCAGATCAATGCTAGGGAAATGGCTGAAACATGGCCGTTGATCCAATGTCGACCTCAAATTTACATCATCGGTTGACCCTTCATTGAGTGACCCTCATTGCCGTTCTGTGTCATCACTTTATCAAAAAACATTGATTTAAAATTGACGTTCTTGTTGGCAAGTCCTAGTATTTATTATTCCCTGAGTACAGCCGGCAAAATATTATTCTATGGTGAGACAGGTCATCGTGGGTATTTATGCTACATAAATTGAATTCTAAGAATGACTTGTGGGAAGAACACAATGAGTACACCCTTAAAACTTGTAGTTATTTTTGCTAATTGGATCCGGTGAGAATAATAAACCTTGCGTTTCAATAAAAGATCCTAAAATGACAACTGCATGTTATTTACTAGCAAAGCAAATCCTGTTGTAGTCCGTAAGTCTGGCGTGGTAGGATTTGAGGGAGTTACTAGTCATTATTTCCTAATAAGCCCTGCAAGTGGGATTGCTGTCAGTTAAGGAAAACCAACGTCCTTATACCTAGGTCATTACACGATCCCATAATACACTCTGATTTCTTCATTTTGCATCAGGCTCGACGTTCCTGAGCACTGTTCCTCTTCATTGAGTAACCAAAAGTGTTTAGCCTTGATCCATGTTACAAGTTCTCTTTTAAATACGAAATTGAAAATTAATTTTTTATTATAAAAGGACTAGGTAAGCTCTAAGAGGTATATTTTGGTGTTCATTGAAGATAAAATATTTTTTACAACGAAACCAGAACTATCTCTCTCCTCGTATTTTAGGATAACCTTCCTCAGCGTATTTAGGCGCACAGTAATTATTTATACATGCCGCATTTACAAAAAATTTACCCATGCACGTTTATATGATGTTTTGCAATTTTGACGCACAATTGCTATCAACAGCCGATTATGTGTTGGTTGGGTCTTTACATGGGTAAGTCAACTGAGGTACGTACACCTGATGATGGCATATACACAGAAACTATACTCAGCCAAAAATGAAATTGTAAGAATTGTACAAGAATTTTTCTCTTCTGAAGATGAAGCAACAAGCAGGGCGCATGAAAGGATAAATGTGTCAAAGCCTAAATCCACATTTACTGACAGAGAAATCTCTTGCATGGGGAGAGTGAATGATGAAATTTTAAAAATGCTGCAAATTAATGATAACTTGATTCATTGGATGTTAAATTAGAAGAGTGAATTATTCGCCTCTCACCTCTTCCTCTTTGATCCTTGACTCCATGCCCATGAATCGGCTTTCGAACGTTATCTTGCACTCCAGGCATTGCTGCTTGAAGAGACGAAACTCCGTCAGTTTTGTCATGCACGTTGAGCACACCAGCCACGGGAAATCAGGGCTCTGCACTGCCTGAGTGGACGAGATTGGAAAAAAGATTTCATCGATTTAACTTATCCAGTTTTCTATCATTGCTTCTACAGCCGTATAGAAACTCGGGGGTTTACACTCTCACGAAACGCATAATCATACTGAGGCGACCGAACCACATTCCTCAAGTGAGAAGTTGAAATTCTTGCAAAGAGAAATTTAAAAAATTAGACATACGCCCATCAATAAATGCTTTGATTTATTATATCCCCAAAAATAACATATCGCCAACATAATCAATTGACAGAATCTTGCCAAGACGGTTTTTATACTGCCAGTCTAGAATTTATGGAGTGACACTATAAAGGCTCGATACTTTTCCGCAAAGTACACGCTTAGATTACATCGCAGTAGACGAAAAGACACGCGCAAATTATCCAATTCTCCGATGATATTATATTCCCACATTAGTAAATATGATATGTGTAATAAACATATATATATCATTTAATCAATTATATGAGAACACATCAATTTGACACTGCACCCATCAAAGCATTGGTTGAGTAATGTATTAGAGCCATTAGCCGCACCGACCGATTGGTGGAACCGTCATTAACATATTTACCACATCAATGGATGCGGATTTAATTTTCGGCTCATGTCGAAGTGATAAACCTCGTAAACTATTTACTTAATGCAAGTTAAACTGCATTACAAAGTCACTTCATGTCATACGTTACAAAGATGGTAAACACTTCTCAGCGCATGAAGCCACAAACTTATCATCAAAACATTCGCACTATAAATTAAAGAGGAAACACGGTTACAGTAGGGTATTATCATTACGCCAGTTTAAGTCCGATGGCCACCAAATTTAGGATTCATCAATTATTTTACAATCTAAACAATACTAGATATAATAAAATTGATAAATCCTGAATTTGGTCACCATCGGACAAAAACTAGCCAAATGATAATACCCTATTATATGCGGAAACACCTCTACTTACTCTGAATGTCAACAGATCTTCAATTGTGTCTGCGACAGAGAAATCCCTTGCATAACTAACAGAAAATATATCCATTAGACTATGCCCTCTGCAGAGGCATAGCCTGCATAGTTTAAACGGTTTAAACTCCAAATGGGAAGTCGTGCTCATCGTCATTGTTGAACAGATAGTCTGGTAAATCACATATCCTCTTCAAATTGAGAGAGGAACCTCACTTAAAAACATTCATTAATATTTAAGTCACTATGTTGAAGGTCTAATCACCTACTTGAGTGATAAACGCAGGAGAAAATAATAAATCGTTTTAACCAGACACATGACGGTGACAGATAAGTAAACAAACCACAGACCGCAATGTAACAGTTGGATAGAACTCGCGCATAAACGGCAGCGAGTTGTTTTTGTTCTTGGGTCTTCGTCCTATAGATGGTGCGGAGCCGCCGTACCGCCACTTTCAATAATTCATACAACAATGGAACCGATAAACGTGAGCTATCTTTATATTTATTTAAATTATGCATCACTTTAAATACGATTTGTTCTTTTTTTGTTGTGGATAGGTTTTGATGGTCGTTCTTTACTGCCAAAATTGTCTCACGTAATTATGACTGAGCGCCTATTAGTCTCACGCATGAATATAAATGGTCTCACGTAATTATGGCTGAGCTGTCTTGTTGACCACATCACTAAAGTGACAACATTATTAGCCTCGGTGCAAATAGGCGCAGGGAAAACGACTTTAAGTGTCCCAATTCGTTAGGCATTAGGGAGGATGCGGTTAGCTAGCTAAATATTTAGATGCCTTTCGCTAAGGGAGCTTGATTTGGGACATCCTTTGCTAGTGTTGCCGTCTACCGATCTGGAAACGAATGAAAAAATATGAGTAATATTAAGAATATTATCGTTTCGCAAAACGAAACTAATTTGACTCTCATTAATTATTGGTGTGAAAGGAAGAGCGCGGCAATCCTTAGTATTTTCACATATCCTCATGATGTTGAAATTTTATTTACCGCTCTTATTTTGCTTTATATAAAGTGCTGCCATCTGGCTCTTGCATGTCTCCACTTTAATTCGGTGAAAACACTATCGTTAATTCGTCAATGTATTCTTGTTGGCGCCATATATATTCATGGTAGACGTAAACTAACCGAAGGAGTATAAGACGTTCGTAAATAGATGAGCTAGGAAGATAAATTGTAACTATTGTGCCATATGAGGTAAATATTTACGTGAGGATAATATTAATCATGGTATAGTTGTTCTATTCGGGTACCACCAACTCCGCGTTGTTACTTCGCTTCTTGACATGCTTAAAAGGTTCATCCTAATTCTTTTTTATGCTGAATGACCCGGCAGGATCCACAGTGTTCCACACATTTCCCTTCGAAACTTCGTTTCCAGACAACTGAAGCCATCAATTACACCTCTTCTGCGAATTGGGGTATTATATTGAGAATGTGAAACCGCGCATTTGTGTTGGATCCATTGTAAACATTCCTGTGTATTATAATCTGCGGTAAACGTAGCCATCATGCTCAGGAGTGTTAACGATTTCTCGGACGATGAAGAGACACCCCTTTGTCGACTGTGCCTTGCGAAAGAAGAAAATTTGATATGCATTTTCGATCCCAAAGGATACCATGGTTTTCGGCTGTGGGAAATAATCAAGGAACTCCTTCAGGTAGAGGTAAGTCCGTATAATTTTTCGTGTATTATGTATCTGTCGGTCAAGTGTAGAAATGATCTGGTAATTTTGCCCCGTTTACTAAAAACTCTGGATATGTTTCATGGCAAATGTTGCGCGTGTGATCATTTTTCACTCCTAACTTGTACGAGCCAAATGATGTTAGAACGTCTTCTAAACTGTGTAGGGAAAGGATGGCAGTAGATGAAGGTGGTGGTTAGCTTTGTTTTATAAGGTAACACACCTTTAAAAAATATTGGGTTAATTTCCGGCAAAGTGGATCCAAGGAATTTCCTTCATGACGTATAGCCGTCATATCTCGTTTGAAACGTGTAACTGCATTTCCCTACCATACACGTTAATTTCTCGTATTAACTCAGGGTCACCGAAGCCAGCGCTTAGTTAAACATTTAGGTGTTACGCCTTCCTGTTTGTTTTGAGCATTGGTCTGTCTCGTCGGATGAATAATTTCGTAGTGAATTAAATGTGCATTGTGAGATCTGATTTCACCGACTCCAAATCAGTATGAGCCGTCCACTTCATTTTCGGGATGGAGTTGTGATTAAATGAAATTTATAGAAATTTATTAGCCGTGTGATATTATAGAAGGTAGAATGCCAGGCAATTAGAGAAGAAAACAGTACACTCCTGTGTGACGTTTAAAATGTATACAGGGTAAATTAGACTGTTAATATTGCCATCAAAGAATACATACTGTAATTTAGCAATGAATAGGCAGCAGAAATAGTATTAGTTTAGCCAAAAACGTCCCGGTGAATTTATGATAATGTATGCATGTCGGTGATAAATATAAAGTGTCTGAAGTGGAAGAATATATCGCTGTATTATTTAATGCAATTTTATGGCTTGAGAATTGAATAGTCAATTTTTTTAGTTTCCTTAACCATGATTGATAGTTAACTTTGTGATTTGAAAATAACAGTTTTCTCTGACGTATGCTAACCGATTATTAATGAATGGACGACATAAAGCTGACATCCCATCTAAATTGAGTCTATCCTGAGAACCACACCAATGCAATCCAAACCTTTTGCAAGATGAAGAAATTCCCATAAGCTGAAAATAAAACCCAAGAAAATTACATTGTGCTATGAATGTGGCTGGAATTGTATAAAATGTATATCTATTAACGTCTTTCAGATAATACTCTTTAATCCTCCTGGAAAAAATATTACCATGATTTCTGATACCTCTCTGCTCTTGTCTTTCCAAAGGTGTCTAAGGAGGATGGACTGCCATGGACCATTTGCAAGGAATGCGTTGAAAAAGTAAAGGAGTTCAAACAATTCAAGACGATGTGCATCCACACAAAGATTACATTCCTCACGATGATCACCAACAGGGGCTTAGTGGTGAGCGTTTGTTATCTTCATCAAAATGGCCAAGCAGTCCCCAGAGCAACCACTGGGACACGATGTTTCAAATCAGTGTCTTTTGTCACATTGCACTTTCTTTGCTAACATAATATTGATATACAGTGGAGCCAGTTTATAACGAAGTAGAGGGGGCCAGCAGTTTACTTTTTTATATCCGAACTTTGTTATTTGTGGGCCCGTTATTGTGAACTTAAAATTGAACTTTAAACCATGTAAACTGCTGTAATAACACGGCTATTATTTTATAACCTCGCTCAGGAAGAAGAAAGGAAGAGTCTAGGTGAAAGCATTTAGGAAAAAGGCTACCATCCGAATCAGTCGAAGATACTTCTTTTTTCCTCCATTTCAGAGTCTGTCGCCTTCGCCAACTTCTAAAGAACGTTTTACCTGAGACGCTCAAATGAACATACTAATTCAATTATCTTTCGCTCAGTAAAGATTGGAAAGGGAGGAGGGATTATTCTGTCTTCCCGAATTCTTACATTAATTAAATTCACCTATTTACATGATGAAATTTTTGCGAAAGGAAAGAGTATGTTTCATGAAGGGTATCAATTTCCATGAGGACTATCATTTACGATTATATGAACTAAGCATCGTATTTTAATCATCCGCATCAAGGCTAGCCGCCTATGTGCGACATCGGTAAGCTCCATTTTAGAATTTCCTCGACTGGCATCCCCACTCTGGAACCTGGGTGGAATGGGAAGGTCCTCGGCATGGAAGGGGGGAGTCGGCGAGCTAATAGAGGGGAAGTGGAGGTGGGGGAGCTTCGTAGAAAACAAACCTGGTGTCAAATTCGTCTCGCTGGGCGTCTGACACTCAGATGAGCTTTGCCTGGGCAAGGTGTGCGAAATCCCGTCGCTAGGATTGAAGACTGCCAGATTTTGCTTTACGTTACATGGAACTAGGCGGGGCATTTCAAGTTGATTCTATAGCTTGGCTAAAATAACTATCATTACTTTTCCGATAGGCATTACAAAGCTATAATATTGTCGGACCGGTGGAAACAAGAAATATGGTTATCAGATAACTTATGTGAGTGATTTAATGCGTTCGTCACAGTTAATCTACTGGTTAATAATTAGTTGAAAATTAATTTATGTAAATTAATAAAATGTAAGTAAATGGATATGCCAGTTTAAGAAGATTATGGTTGGAAATTTCATTCTTCCGTCTTTTTTAATGAATACTCTCCGGGGAAATATGTAACCCACACAGTAGATGCATTTTTCTTTACGCCATACATTTCAACCTGGTAATCCAACGATCAGTCGTATTCATAGAATATAGTGATGGAGAAAAATTTATGTCATATTTTCTGAGGGTCGCACTCAAAGGAATGTATTTCTTACAATGCATTATTACATTTGTATTTCAGAAGTACTTATAAGTGGGTGATTAAAATCGCAGAGGAGAATATGGGGGTTTGGAGGGAGGGGAAAGGATTCTGAGAGGTGAAGGAGGGGAAAAAGGGACGAGGATTGACTGAAAGGGAGTGTAATATGGAACGGGAGGCCATGCCAGATACTTTAGTAATCTACCCCCTAGATCACATTAGTCAGACTTCCAAGGGGCCAACCAAGTATTATGTAAGATGTTTTTGGGGAAGGGGGTTGGGATCATCTTACATTCGCTTAAGAGGAGGGGGGCAGGTTGAAACATTTTACTAGAATTGAGAAAGAAGAGTAATTCAACGTTGCTTGAGGGGCAGTGGAAGGAGTTCCTCAGGAGGGAAATAAATTTGTCACAGCACGGTTCGCCTCCAGAGTGTCGGAAATATGGTATATTTTTAGCGAGCAAGGGTCCACCGTTTTAATGATTGCGACCTCAAAAATGAGTAATAATGGATGTTCTTTATGTATCTTATAGAAGAAAGTTGTCGCCAGAGGTTGACCGTCTAAGATTTTCATATTTCTGGCTTAGAAGTGAGTTTTTGTTAGCCAAGGTTCAGGTAAGTTTCCTCACTAACCCAGGGGGATAATAATTTTTCTTTTGCACCATCTTTTGAAATGATATGTTTCAAACCAAATAAAGAAAACCTGAATTCAATATCTTAACCAGTTAAACCGTAGTTGAGTGATACGTAAACACAGGTAGAGTGGAAATGTGGGCTGAAACGCTCCCCTCGGCCATCAATACAGAATCCTCAATATCCACATATTCAGAGCATAGGGTTTTCTTGCAACAAACTCCAAAAGTCACACGCTCACTAGATTTTTAATTTTCTCCCGAATTTTTAATATTTTTGACAAAGTACTAAGGGAAATATTGTACTTTTTTGCAACATCTCTCTTAGTCAGTTTGTCATCTATTTTCTTAAAAATTTCTAATGGAGTATTTAAACTTAACACTTTTCTTCTTATTTTATCACTTTATCACTCTCCATAGTGATCAATGTTGCAAGACGGTCTATACGATTGCGCAAATAATTATAAAGTGGCGCTAGACGCAGCAGTGAACCGCCAGAGACTTACCGACGAGCACGGGAGGAGCCGACAGCAGAGAAGGGAGGGGTGACTAGAGGCGGTTGGAGTTGCCCGGCACATGACAAATAGGTTTTGCTCAGCGTGCGATAGGGATGGGAGTTGCCGTGTTCTTCTAGTCTGAGAACAGGAGTTTAGGTGCTTAGGTTTAGATTTCTGGACGAGCATTCGTTCACGTCAATTATAGCATATTGATAGAGCTCTCGAGGTTTTAACATGAAGGTGATATTGCCATAATGTTTTGCAACAGTCGAGAAGAGGTTTAATGTGTAAAGGATATCTTGCTGCATTGACGAACTTCGTTATTAGTGGGACTCATTTCAGTATGCCTTTGTTAAAAGTGGGATTTTTTTGATGGCGAAAGGGCCTTTTTTGATGGGGAACGGCTTTCACTTTGTTAAAAGCAGGACTTTGTTATAAGCGGGTTCGTTTTAAGTGGACTCCTCTGTATTTCCTTGGGATGACCCTCTGTATTACCTTGGAGGAGCATATCCTCTCCATGTCTTCTAATTGTTACGGATGAGACATCTAGATATTATCCAGATTAGCGGATCCACCCCTATTTCTGGTTTACAAATAATCAAACAGAAGATCAAAATAACCCAACTGAATAGTAACTGCTAATAAATTACACCACTCCTCTTTGCCCACTCCCAGCGGAGGAAGAATCCGTGGCTCATTTTAGATCACGTTTAGTGGAGTTCAGCCTTTCCTCAAGGCAGGATGGTAGTGCAGAATGTTGTGCAGAATGTTGACAGTGAAATAGCTGAATGGAAAAATTTTGCATAATGCACGAGAGTGGATGCTGAAGTGACTAATTTTGCGAGCTGAGTTTAGGATGTTGAAAGAATGAATTACATAACATCGAGTCATTCTTGACTGTAGGAATGCAGCGTGAAGAATGTGTGTTCGGTCAATTACAAAGAGTTTCATGAGAAATAAAACCGAAACATTGTAACACCATTAAAAACATAGTTATGCTACAAGAAATCTTGTGCTATTAGATAGTTAAGAGGAATGAAACATCTTGACTCATGTAAATAAAATCAATGATTACATCAGTTTGTATTTAATCCTTTTCCATATGGAGGGATCTCTTTTTTAGTTTGAATAAAAATGTTTTCTTATGATTAGAGGTCTCAATGGTCCTGAAGTCTCTTACGCCTTGTTCCTGTTTTTAAGATCATTACAGGAATTGAGGCAATTATCTAAGCTGACAGCCTTATAATCATAAGTTAACAGCAACTTAATTTTTATGCCTAATTATCCAGTTTATAGCAGTTCAATTGAGTTTTGGGAGCATGTCCATTGAATAATGAAGTCGTTTGATGTTGTTCTAGAGTTATGAGTGGTAAACCATCCCAAGAATGGGTCAATAATAGAGCAGGGTAATTTTATGAATTAATTAACCCTGCCTTAATCTAGTCTTCCTAGAGTGATCTATTAAAAAAATGAGAGCAGTAATTGTGCGATGGAACCCCAGTGGACAAAGTTTTTTATCTTCTAGATGCAATGTGAATAACACAAAGTCCAACTGTGAATAGTTAGTGAGTTGATGTTTGAAAACTGCCGAGGGAAATTATTTTGATAAGAGTCCCTACCTCTCAGAAAAAGGTTTTCTTTTTTTAATTTTGAAGCAGAAGTTTGTATTTTCAGGATGGAATGCGAGAAGGGATGTCGAACAAGGGGACTGGAGGGGCTTGATAAAGTGTAGGGAAAGGAGAGGGGAACTATAGTTGAATGCCGTCTGAATTTTGTGCTTGAGGTGAAGGAATTTGGTTTAAAAGCATTCTGACTATAGAATGATTGGTTTGGGAGTAATTTCAATGCATATTTGGAGTTTCCAAGAAGCAGTTTTAATGCTCTTCATGAGAGAAACATAAAATCAAGGAAGCAAAGTCTCTTTGTTCTCTCGTGGGGAAAGAAATATGTATGATACTGGCTTCACTGAAAAATTGTTAATGTTTTTTTTTAAATCGAAGCTTAGTCAAAAGCAGTGGATTTGACTCTTTTAGCATATGGCCATTTCCTGCCTATAAGTAAACCCTCCTTAAAATTGCATTTGTAGTTTAGATGGGACATGTGACGGATATCAGTAATTTATGAAAAAGTTTGTGATTCCTATTCAAAATATTTTAATAAGGTTAGAATTTGGCATTGGAATAAATAATCTACATCTTTATACTGCCTTGTGAGCCACTGCATGGACATGTGGCATGGGGTGTAATGGGAGGAATTGTTTCATTTATTAATGATTCCTACTCTGATGACTCCTTTTACTTTTCAGTTGAGCATGAGAGAGAGTATACCGACAATACCTAGCAGTCAGACCAGGAGGATGCCCAACGATCAAGTGGAAGTTGTGGAGCAAGTGAAAGAGGAGACTCCAGTCGCTCGTACTGATGAGTGTCCTCCTGAGGAGGTCATCGTCTCAAGTACGCAAAGGGACGAAGGCCGTGGAGGGAAGGTGAGTGGAGACGAGAAATCTGTTTTGTAGTTTAGATAAGCAGAATGATACAGCACTGTGTTATGAGAACAGGAGGGTGAACTAACTGAGGATTGACTCTTTGATGATATGGACTTTGTAGTGCAATGCTGGCACTGGATTATATGTAAACATTGAGGTATATATTGGGTAGGCATTTGCTATACTGGCCAATGCTATAAGCTGAAGCCAGTGTATCATCTTCGATAAACCTCATTTTCTTGTATCACTTGTGGGCCAATGCACTAATTTTGGATTTCACTGTTTTCCATTGATACCATATTAGAAATGGGCATGCACGTACTTATTAAATATGCATTCTCCATGCATTTATTGTTTATTTTTTAGGTTAATAATTATCCACATTCTCAGAGAAAACTATAGTGAAATCAAGTAGAATCCATTGAACTAAAAAACCGAAATATATAGCAAAATTTTCTTTCCTTAAATTTCACATGACTGCTGATATTGTGGCTTATCACTTGTTTATCCATCCAGTCTGTCTTACTATCCATAGAAGAGTGAGTAGAGGTCGGGATTAAACGATATGGTCATTATTTTAGTTGTCAGGCTTTAGTTTGAAGATGCAATGCCCTCTCCATCTACGTCAATGGAGTCATGCAAAGAGACCAGGAATGTTTCTTATGATTTCCGTGGTTACATGCTGTTTATATATCAATTGATATCAGGGAAATGTCAGGTAAAATAGATTGGTTGTGAGGGAAATGTCAGGAATTTTTGTGTCTAGTAAGCGTAGCTATTAGTGGTGTTGCCTTCACAAGGGGATTGGCTGTTGTCCCGTGTACTTTTTTTCTTACTGCCGGCTGGCACGTTCTAGGCTGCTCAGCTATTTCTTTCTTCGTTGCTTTTGGTGGTCGTTAGATTCTTGTGCCACTCATCTGCCCAAACACTTAGAACTGCTCCTTATCCTCCTATTCATGTTGTCTATCTCAGGCTTGCATGCCAAGATCACAAAAGCGGTCGCAAAAATCACTCATCAAAACTATCGCTAGCTGGGAGGCTCACCAGCTAGAAGAGGCTCATTGTGGTAGCTGTGCAATCGACCAAGTTGTATTTCTACATCTTTTTGTTTCAAGGGTGGTATCGTGATCAAGGAGGTATTTTAACGAGTGCTAGTTGTGGAAGTGGAAAGAACTAAATGACCCACAAGAGGAGAAACTTCTCATTAGCTGGTTCTGAATTGCTGATATTGCCTGTTGATACTCTGAAGAAACTTGTCTTGCAGAATAATGTTGCAGTTATTGATTGAATGAATCATAAATTAAATCAAGATTATAGTACATGAAACAGAACAAATGTGAAGTGTTGGCTTGATATTTCTGTGATTCATTATGAACTTAGTGAAGGCATTACATTTGGGACTCTTTTTTTTGCTTAGAATCCAGTGCAATGCCATCACTGTCTATGCATTATTTTAGAGGTTTTCACAGAGAAAAATTGGATTTCATTGACTGGAAATGATAAGATTTCCAAAGAATTCAAATTTCTATCTAACAAATCTACCACGATGGATGATTGTAAGTGAACAGTGCCTTAATCAGTTTTGGTGGGGAATAGTTGTAGACTTGATGTCCTCAGATGTAGTGTATATAAGGTGTGATTGAGTGAAGTGTCTCACTCCTTAAAGACTACTTTTGAAAGCCAAAAGAATGAATTGTGGCTCTATGAAAAGTGTATAATGGCATTCACCATGGTTTAGGAGGCATCAATGAAATCCATGAAAATATATGTTGCAAAACACATAGATAGCTTTTAAGGTAGCTGGTTTTACAGTTTGTTGTCCAAGGGCAGCGAGGTGTCAGGTGTTAACTGGTGATTTTGAGAATGTTATTCTCCTCTTTGGTGAGGCTATTACGTATAGGATTGTTTTATTCCATCTATTATAAATTCTGCTTCATGAGGAGTATCAACTTCAGTCATACCATGTGAACTCAGACCACCATTTTGGAGTCTTATGCCCATCATTTCATATACAGTAGAACCTCGATCTATCGTTCTCCCATTGATCGTTTTCCCGCTTCTATCTTTTGCCATCTTTGGTCCCGAATGTAGTTCCATGCAGATAACACTATTAATTCCCGCATACATCGTTCCCCGAAGTATCGTTTTCCCGCTTCGATCGTTTCCAAATCACTGTAACCCATGTCACATTTCCCTTATTCATAGTTTGAAAAAGATTAAAACAAAAGTTTACACCAAAGTAAGATTTTGGGATCTTTACGGCACAGAGCTGTCTGCGCTCCGCAGCGGGAAAGGAGGAGGGGGAGGGAGTTTGGCGCTGGACGTTGCCGTCTGAGTCCCTTCTTATCTTTATGGCCCAAACTCCTTCCTATAGGACAATTGGCATTCCTTTGTTTCCTACCCAAACAAGTCCCTACCTCGCTCTTTAGCGGTGGCATTCCTTCGCCATGAGCTTCTAACTTTCTTCCTATTATCCTCTCAATGCTCTCTTACCAGTAGTTGTCAAACGCTCGCTCTCGGCACCATATCGATATCTATTATAACCCATGTGGGTAAATATCAACCGATTACCTTGGTGTTTGGTATCAAATGTAACAGAAAATAATGGACAAACTTCATATAATACTTGTTCTGTAGATTTATGCTGATTAAAAACTTTAACAAAATTGACTGACGTTCTACTACTGCGCCCCTCAGTGGGTAGGGCCCTTTCCGCAGAAAGGGTCGTGAGGGTCAAAGGTCTTCCACCTGCCCTGTCCCTCCCGGCCAAAAACAGGGTCCCCCAATTACCTGTTTCACCCAATTTTGTATGTAACCAGTGCATTATTTCAAATGACGTGGGCCACATGGGCTTAAACGGGGGAGTGGCTGAGGGAAGGGAGGGAGGTGCGGTTTCTCGGCATGTGACTCTCGCGGAACCAACCAGAGAGACGGCTCGTAACCTCGGCAATTCCTTGACCCTTCATCATGGTCACACGTCACGGGCCTCTGGTAAGTGCGGCCAAACTCTACGTGCTGTGTGCTCTTTCCTTTTTCAATTTTTTTCGTGTTTTGCCAGTTAAAGTAGGTATTTATGTCTATTCATTTTCCTGAAGTATTTATTTCTGAGCCTAGAGCCGAAACTGTTCAAAAGAGGTGTTTTAAGACGGCTGAAGGTAACGCAGATGTTTCAACCATTAGTTTGTCGTAGTGGAAGTCCTACAAGAGTGGGCTAAGTTCCTTCTCGTCCGTTGTCTGACATGGGCTTGCATTGCCAGAAATGTTTTTTTTTGTTTTTTAGGCACCGTGGCTCATCAAAATGATTTATTCTTTTGAAATTGGTGAAATTGGAAAATTTAGTAATGCCAAGTCAAACTCCAACTGCCGATATTGGAATTCCTCATTTAAACCCGATTGCTCGCTTACTTTTGCCTCTCTGAACCAGATGGCAATAACCTGCTACACCTCTCTTGCTCTATGCCTTGTGGGCTACGCAATTGCTCCAGATAAACAAGAGTACACTTGGTAGCATCAAGCTTGCTCCATCTTTAACGGTTGGAACTCCTCCATCAGCGGAGCACAATAGAAAGCACGAAAAAATATTACTTCCTCCCCAACCAATTTTATGATATGCTTCTCACCCTCAAGGATATTTGAAAGGAATAAATTTCTATGCATGGATAGGTCGGTGCGTGGGCTTGAGGATTAACCAATAACATGATAATGGACCTTGTTTATTTGCTTTTATCATCCGAGACACCATTGGGATATGTAATGTACAAAATATTTTAAACAGTTAGTAGTCAAACAAAAAATTAGATGCACTAAGTATTTACTTTAAATATAAAAATTCTCCCGCTTTTAAGAGAAATTCCTTAAAGATTCCCCTCTACTGTGAAACGTTACCATAAAATTCTCACATTTTCATCTCGTTTGGCGCCCGGGAAATCTTTTCCCACATTGTTCGTTTTCCTGCATCCATCGTTTTTTTTGCCCATCCCATTGATAAACAATAGATCGAGGTTCTACTGTAGTTCATCTTTGTGTCACACACTCACCCTCTTCTTTGGCCAGTCCTCTTGAATTCTTCTAGAAAAAGGTTAATTTTTATTGGTCCATTTTATCTACTTGATATATCTGTGACACATGGCCTCCAATGCTTCAGTTGATTTCTGGTCAGCTTTTCCAATGTCCGGTTCTTGGAGACTAAGCGGCTGTTTGGTCCTAGTCACTGATCCATAGGGTCATTAGTATGTCCAATTTATATCTGCATATTATCTTGCTAAACTCATTAAGTAGGTGTGGCAGGGGGTTAAGTTTGCACTAATGTGCACAGCATTGTATTCCACCAAATTTGTTGAAATGGTAACGTCTTGTGCATTTGCAAAAGCTGGCCCAGTTCCAGATGTTGTTATTACCACCATGGCCTACACTGCAATGATATTGATGCCATTGAAACAACTTGTTTGACCAAATTTTCTTCTTATTCTTTCTTTGGTAGTCAACCTGTAGGTTGGATGGTGGAAGTTTTCCTTTTTTTCCTAACATGGCATTATCCTGCCAAGCTCTTCAGCTGTGTGATCGAGTGGCAGTGTAGTTCCTCTACCATTTGATCGATGTTCTCGATCCCATGTCTGTCTCTTGTTTTTTTTCCATCCACAAAGCCTTGTAGCAATTATAGCAACTGTCCACATGCATGTGTCAGAATGTGCCCAATCCTAGAATTGAGATGTTTTCTGTATTTCACTGGCAAAGGACCTCCTCCACTCTTCTTCTGACCTCCTCATTTGTGATTTTACCACACCAACTGATTTTGAGCCCATGGCAAAAGCACCATATCTCAAATGCATCTTACCTTCTCTTTCCTTCTTGTAGTTATAGTGTTGGTTTTGTTACAAAGTGGATTTTTGGAAAGTTTTTTTATATTTTTCCTGGATTGTGAAATCTTTTCTAATAAAAAATTTTAATCAACTCTGCAATTATTGGTTGATTTCCTCTGGTATATTTCATTTCCAGTGTAAGATCCAGATAGGCTTAACTACTTGTGTCACCATCTGAGTATACCGACACCAAAAGCCACTCAGATAGATTGTCTGAATGAACTAATTATAGATTACATCTCTCAACCAAGGCAGCTCTTTCGTGGCATTCTGATAGAAGAAGGATTGATGTATCTTCATATATTTACAGTTTTGCAATACTAATGTTAGTTTTTGTAAAAATATACTCTGTATCTAGCCAGTTTACTGGTGGTTTATTTAACCTCTCAGATTAAATTGTTATATTTGAAATACAGGTCTCTCTTTGCAAAGGTCTATTATTTATGTCTTCAAAATTCTTTAGCTAAAAATCTTGCATTGGTGATATTTACTTATATGATTGACTGAGCAGGTGTGATGCGTCACCTTAAATGGTCATCTGCCCTTTAAATAATCTTGTCATCTTCCGGGTTGATGTAAAGAAAGAATTGAACACTGATGAATGCATTCTATCGTACAGGTTTCTGTGAAAGAAGAGGCTGCAACCAGTGAATCATATTCAGAAGCTGAGACTGCAAAAGAGGAGAACCCTAGTGGGGATGAATCCTCAGATGAAGAGGCTTCTTATGATGCATCGCCACCGCTTGAGACGGGAGATCTGGTGAGTGCATTTGAGATTGCTCTGTACATCTTTCAAATTGATTCATTGCATCAGACTTTGTAATCAGTGGTATAGTGTAATCTCACATAATTATATTTCATAATAGTTTATACATTATAATTGAGATCCAATATGGCCGCCGGTAGGACGACACGTTTATCTCGCGCTCCTGTGTCTTTCAGTGTTTCTGTGGTTGCTTCGTTTCTCCTGCTGGATTTGTCCTTGCGTGTTTGTGCCCTTTTGTGCGGTGATTACTCCCACTGTGTTGTGAATCAATTTCAACAAGACACTTTTAGCTATAGAAGATATAAACTTTCCGTCTTTTCATCCTGTGGCTTTTCCCGACGTGGTCTTCGTTTTCTCGGCGACTCATCGTCCGGGTCCCGGCGACTACCTGGGCCCTCTCGGGCGAATACCACGCGCTACCCCCAGTGTGGAACGATTATCCTGCTCCTTGTTTTACTTTCTGGTGACATCAGTCTCAACCCCGGCCCCTCTTGTGTCCCCCAAGTGCATATATACTATCAGAATGTGAGAAGCATAAGGAACAAACTAGTTACCTGTGACACCCATGCCCATGAGCTCTCCCAACTTGATATTATTGCCCCTTCCGAAACCTGGCTAAACACCTCTGTCTCCGATGGTGAATTATCATTCCTAAATTCCCACAATGTTTATCGACGTGATCGACCATCCAGAGGTGGTGGAGTGCTTCTGGCTATCAACACACGCTACGCATCAAAGCGCCGCCTGGACCTTGAAACGGCCTGTGAAATTGTATGGACTGAAGTGTCATTATCCTCAGGTGAACTTTCGAAGCCATGTAAAATTTTTGTAGGATGCTTCTATCGTCCTCCCAACAGTGACATTTCAGTGCTGGAAAATTGTCTTGACTCTGTATTTAGGGCTATTAGTCTTGGTCCTGTTATTCTTGTGGGTGATTTTAATTTGTCAATTCGCTGGGACTCACCAACAAGTGGCTGTCCCCAAGACGTCCACGATGACTTTTTTATTCAAAATTTTATATGTGCCCTTCACCTTTCTCAATACTGTCTCCATGGAACCTGAAACGCGGCAACACTGGACTTTCTTCTTTCGACCGTTGCCCCCGGGAGACAATCACCCCCGGGCGAAATATTTTCGCCTCAGACCATGAGTCCCTCGATGCAGTTTTCCACGTCCGAGGCACCAAAAAACACTGCGGGGCGCCTACCCCCCCCCCCCAAGCCTTTCCCTGCTTGGTCGAAGGTATGCTGGGACGACTTAAACCGCTCCCTTGACCTCATCCCCTGGAGCGTGCTTTCCTCTTTGTCTCCCGAAGAAGGTGTGGATTTTCTGTACACCATCCTCGAGGGTGCAGTTAAAGATTTCGTACCCATGGTCAAGCCCAAAACAAAAAGGTTCCCCTCGTGGTTCAAATCGGATACTGTTCACACTCTCGGAAACAAAAATCGTGCTTGGTATCAGTACAAAGCTTTCCCAAATGAGAACACCCGTCATGCTTTCGCCGAACTTCGTCGTTATTCAAAAAAGCTTATCCGCCGTGATCATAAGGAATATGTAAAGGGTCTATGCTCGTCCATTTCTTACAACGCAAAAAATTCTGGTCCTTCGTAAACAGTCGCCGAAACCGCCCATGCATCCCTGATGAAGTATCGTATGAAAAATTCAAAGCTGTGGGTCAAGATAGGCCAAACTTATTTAACAAATTTTTCACTGATTGCCTGGTCCCCTTATCTAATCTCCCCTTTAACCGCGATCACTCTCTCACTCCAGTTCGTGATCATTGTCTATCTAATTTGCAGACTGATCCCCGAGAGGTATTTGAGTTCCTTTGTAAAATCCCTCTTCATCGTGCCCCTGGCCCTGACGGCCTCAGTCCCATCCTCATAAGAAACTGTGCCTCCTCCCTCTCTCTCCCCCTGAGCCTCCTTTTAAACCGTTGCTTTTCCCTCGGCACTTTTCCTACTCAATGGAAAGTGGCTAACATCATTCCTATACATAAAAACGGTCCAAAAGACGATGTTTCTACCTACCGCCCGATCTCTTTACTACCGATACTATCATCTGTTTGTGAAAGGATTATTCTCAATAGGCTCTACTACTTTACATCTCCTTTTCTGTCTCAGAATCAACATGGTTTCCTTCCGGGCCGCTCCTGCCTCACCAACTTAGCTGTTTTTCAGCACCATGCAATCAATTCCATTACCGACAAAAGTCAACTTGATGCTATACTATATATATAGACCATACTCTCCTTCTCCACAAACTCTCTCTTCGATTTAACCTGCACGGTAATTTTCGAAACCTAATAAACTCCTCCCTCAGTGATAGAGCCCAACGGGTCATACTATCTGGCTCCTCATCCCATTGGTCACCTGTAACTTCTGGGGTTCCTCAGGGAAGTGTCCTCGGACCATATCTTTTTAATCTTTTCATCGATGATTTAGCCTCCCTTATTCCTTCCTCACAAGCTAAAGCCCTTCTTTACGCAGATGATTGTAAGATATTTAAGCAAATCAACAATGTTTCGGACTGTTGTGACCTCCAGGATGCCTTACAGATGATTGCTGAATGGTGCAAAGTCTGGAAACTCAAATTAAACTCAAGTAAATGCAATACCATGTCAATTTCCCTGAAAAAATTCCCCCAGAACTTCAATTACAGCGTAAACTCCCAGATTATCAATCGTGTCTCATCCGTGAAAGACCTAGGTGTTTTGATGGACCAAAAACTCAACTACTGCGACCATATTCTGGCAGTTAAAAATAAGGCTATGTCTCTCCTTGGCCTCCTCTACCGCTACACAGAAATTACAGATCCATTTGCGTTACGCTCATACTTTTCAACTATTGTCCTTCCACTCATCAATTATTCCTCCCCCATATGGTCTATCTCGGCTCCATCTAATATTTTTACTCTCAAGAGTGTTACTAATTTTTTCTGCAAGATAGTAAAATACAGAGTGCCCCATTTTCACAATATGGCAACTGATACCATTTTGTCTACAGTCTCCTTACCTGATCTCCCGAAACTAATGCTCAAAACTGACCTTAAGCTCATTCATAACATTCTCAACTCAACTATAGACTGCCCTGAACTGATCTCTAGCATCAGTTTTCGAATCCCATCTAGACCCACCCGCACGCACTCTCTACTCCACCTGCCCATTCCCAGGTTATCCTTGACCAAACGCTCCCTCCACTTCCGCCTCTCCTCCCTGATAAATTCTCTTCCTACCAACATTGATCCGTTTTTGCTTTCATCCAACACTTTTACACAACGCGCTCTTTCTCATTTCGCTAGCAATACTTAATTGCTTCTCTCCGCTGGGCCCCTTAAAAAAATGTTAATAAATTGTTATTGATCTTAGTTTTGTTTGAATTGTATGTGTCTATCTTCTGTGTTTGTTATATTGGGCCACTGTAAATTGGCAAGTATGCTGTATGTGGACAAATTAAGTAAATACATAAATAAATAAATAAATTTACAGTAAAGTTCCCATTAACAGACCTCTTTCCTTCCTGTAGTGTTAGTGTAGGTTTTATTGCAAAGTGGATTTTTGGGAAGTTTTTAAAATATTTTTCCTGTATTGTGAAATATTTTTCTAATATAAAATTTTAATCGATCCTACATTTATTGGATAATTTCCTCTGAGATATTTCATTTCCAGTGTAATCAATTTATAACCCTTTTTTATAATGTGTAGCCACATTTGCCAATGGTTTGGTTGAATGACCATCCTGCCCGATTGGTTGCTTCACCTTTTCAGTCGGGGGCAATGCCAAGGGAACCAATGAAGGCTGTCCCGAAGAGACCCAGCATGAGAACTAGTAGAAAATACAGCGATGAAGTGGAAGTAGTTGAAGTGGCGATGGAGGGATCTCCTGCTGTGTTCACTAATGAGGATTCACCCGAGGTGGAATTTCCCTTTGTGGGAAAAGAAAGCGACAGGTTTCATGGAGGGAAGGTAGGAAAATGGGTGAAATCTTTTTTGCGCCTATGAACTCATCATGTTAGTGTTTAAGGTTGAGTTTAATTGTGTACCATATATAGTTCAATGGTTTCAGGATTTACTTTTTCAAAACCCATTTTAACAATTCATAATGTCTTGTAATTTTTCACTGAGTTTTATTTTGTAAGAATTATTTCATAACATGGGCAACAACTTCAGATGTTAGGTGGAGATGAAGCACACTTTTGCTAAACATGTCGCCTATTCTATGAAACCAGTCTTACAAAATAAAACTATGAAATATCACCCGGCATTTTGAATTTTCATGTACAGTATTCTTTGGTGAAGGCAGCCTGCCATTCATCCAGTAAAGCTTCAAATTAGATGAGAAATCTCTTATATTGTTCAGCAATCTGCGTTGTGATGGAAGGTTTGAATGAAAGCTGATAAGAAAGGAATAAAAGAATGTTCATGCTTAGTGAGGGAAGCTTGCAGTGGTCAAGCTCCCACAGTTTGTTTGTCGTTCTGTGTATTATTTTCATCTCTGCTGCCATCCAACATGTGCCTGACTGCTCAGTTAATCTTTTCTCCATTGCTTTTGGTGGCCGTTGGATTCTCGAGATGCCGATCTGCCCAAACTGCTACCTCTCCTCGTGTTTGTGTTGTGTATCTCAGGCTTGTTTTCTCAAATCACAAAAATGGTCACAAAAAATCACTGATGAAAACAGTCACATGCTGGGAGGGAGGTGACCAGCTAGTAGTGATTCATTGCAGATTGTGAGGGTGTCATGGGCGTCAGGGGCTAAAGAGATTCTCCCAAGACCCTACACAGCACCAAGGTGGTGCCCCAGGCGTACGAATAGGTACGAATGGTACGTCAGGTACGAATGCAGGTGGGGAAGTCAAGGGGGTGATGGTGAAACCCCTGAGCCTGGGGACAACGCCCATCTGGAAGCTGGAGTTAATAGTGGTGACTCAAAGAAAGGGGGCAGTAAAGGGTCAGAAGTGTAGAGAGGAGGGACATCAGCGGGCAGAGGCAGGGCATCGGAGGTTGGCGATGCCTGTTGTCTAGGACTTGAGAGCACCTCCTGACTCAGGTGACACTTCTCCCATGGTTAGCCAGGTGGGGAAGTTGGGAATTCTATTGATAAGGAGATCCAACGTTTAACGGATTATGCCCTCATTGCGGAAGAGGGCAAGGAAAGATGGAGCAGACCAATGGGTCACCTCCTGGTGTTACTGAGAGGATTAGTGCCCAACACCACATCTGTGATATGCAGAGTGGTGGGAATCACAGGCTGCCCTAGCCTGTGAGTGGTGGCGGATGTCTTCAGCAATAATGGGTCAAAGCTTTCCTGGTGGTTTAATTAATTAGTCTGATTAATTTGTCATATTTTAGACAGAGATCTCTCTTTGCAATGGTCTATTATTTATATCTTGAAAACATCAACCTGATAACATAACTCTCCAACAAAAAATCGCGAGTCTGAAATCATGGCATATTTTACTGGCTGAGTAGGTGTAATGTGTGGCCTTAAAGGTAGCTCTGTCTTTTCTTTCAAAAATCATATAATCTCCTGGGTTGATGTGAAGAAAGAATTGGATACTGATGAATGAATGCATTTTATCTTCCAGGTGCCTGTTAAAGTAGAGGCTTCAACCAGTGAATCATCTTCAGAAGCAGAGACTGCAAAAGAGGAGAACCCTAGTGGGGATGAATCCTCAGATGAAGCGGCTTCGAATGGTGCAACTTCACCACTTGAGACGGGAGATCTGGTGAGTGCATTTGAAAGTGCAGTCTAGGCAAAATCAACTATAAATTTAGTTTAATTTTTTAATTCAGCCGATGTAAACCGCATTATATTATGCTTACCAAGTTTTGACATTCTTGTGCTGTAACATATGGAAACTAAACTACAGGCCATTTGCATTCCAGAGGCTTTCCCTATTAATATAACATTGTAGCATTCTCCTATTTTCAATGGGTCCAACTTAAATTGGTCCACTATTTTAAATAAATTTTTCCAATTTCAGGCAAATATATCCCTGAAAATATCGTTATCAGCAAAATTTGTCTACAAGCTAGGTTTCCACTGTAATACCTATCTCTAGATATAAAACCCAGCCGCCATTGTAAAGGTCCCATTTCCCTTCTAAAGCTAATGCTAATTCTACGGTTACCAAGAAAATATCCTTTTGTTGACAGAAGTAAAATTCAAGATTTTGGCAACAAAAACTAGTTTTCTAGGATCATTTTATTTGTACAAGAATATTGAATGAAAGAATGGGAAACTGCAATCTATTATCCATCTAATGGCGAAAACTACAGTCTTCTATCTTTAGTAGAACTAATTAAAGCATGCAAGAAGAGAAACCACTGCACTTCAACCAAAATGTTCAGACTTGAGTTTTTCAAACACATAAGACACTAGACTCTGCCCTTGGTGCCCAGGGGCCTTCCTCATAATCCCAATTTCCTTAAAAAAGCTAACTAGATCAGTAATATAACCATGGGTGAAAATTTCACCAAAATAGGTTCACTCGTTCAATACTTATGAGGCTTTTAAGAAAGCATTCTTTTGGAACCATGGGTCCTCTGGGGCACCAGCGTGACTTACGACCTCATGATTTTTGTACATTCAGTATAGGTATATTTTATGTGTTTTTATTCCACGCAAGAATTATCTTCCAGGGCCAATTTTTGGTGATGAAAGTGCCCACTTAGGGCCTTCTAGGGCCCCAAGGCCATTGTTCTGTAGCCTATGTGTGAACCAGATATATCAAGTATTCTGCCAAATTTTGTTTCAATCGAATTAAAGGTTTATGAGTGAATGAGTAACAGACAGACACCACTAGATTATTATATATGTATTAGTAAGATATCTAACCAATTTCCCATTGGTTTATTTAACTACTCAGATGAAATGGTATATGTGTGATACAGGTCTCTCTTGCAAAGGTCTATTATTTATGTCTTGAAAATTTCAACTCGATGATAAAAGTCTTCCACAAAATATCTGGGGTTGGAAATCGTGACATATTTGTCTGGCTGAGTGGGTGTGATGGATCGCCTTAATTAGTCATCTTTTCTATTAACCCTCTGGCAGGCGTGCTATTTTTTGTCAAATGACCGAGCGCCAGGTATTTGGTTAAATCATTAGTGCTTATTTTTTAACATCATTATCATTTATTTTTGAAGGAATCAATGCACGAAAATGATACATTTGTTCCAATTATTTATACTGTTATGGGTTAGCTTTCCGTAGAATCATGTTGCCCAGCATCGTCATGGCACAGGAGGCAAGTTACAGATGCTTTTGAATGCTTTTTGCAAATAGATCTTTTGCATTTGGCACATTTGTATGTTGTAGATATATATATTTATAATTTACGTCTCCCACGTTTCATGCCACTCAAAGGGACACTTTCTTCTTTTTATGAGCAGTAGCACTTCAGATACGCATGTAAATCTGCCGGCAGAGTAAACATAGTTGATCTAGCCACTAAATGTTCCCACACAAGACCCATTGCCAAATCCTTAAGGAATATTCTTGGATGGTATTGATCTTAGTAAAAGTGTTTTGTAAAGTACAGTATTTGCGAGTTTATGCCAGCAATATACATGAATACAAAAAACGATGCAATGGGCCACATTTTTGTAATTCATGGTACAGAATATTCTGCACACATTTTGTGAACTGTGTCCACTGCACCTTTTGTGATATTATAATCCAATGTAATGTGTGGCTTGTGGGTTTTCTCGTTAAATATCAGGTGAATCATTCATGGTAGACAATAAAATTACAGCTTTGTTGACTCGTGGCTCAAATGACACAAGCGTGATGTTCCTTTGGAAACCAGACAAAGATGAATTGACCTTCCTTGCTGTACTTGGCAAAAAATCAAGTGGGATTTCGCGTTTTTTTTTCCAAATTGTCCCAATAAATGCCATCTGTCTTGAGAGTAATTACTGAGCAAGTGAATAGTCAGTGTACCATTTATCTGTGGTTAGCCGCATGAGTTGAGAGGGCGCAAGTTTTGCCCCTTTGCCAATGAAGAAATCCTCAACAGCGGTTGCAGCACCTAGATCCTCACCTTCAGAAAGCTCTTCTTCCGTTCTGCTTTCCAAATCATATCACTGTATTTATTCGGCTTTGTCTTCAGAGCCATGATCGTCAATGGCATGATCGTCCTTCTCCTCTTCTTCGTAGTCTAAAAGTAACTTTGAATTGATGTTACCACAGCTTCTATATGGAGGAGCAAGCAAAGGATTTATGATTGTAAAAGACATGTTTTCAGAACTAATTCAAAATTAATTCATGTATATAATATTAGAAGTGAAATGTATCTTATGATCAAAGTCAAAGATCAAACACTGTACTTGCGTGGATGGAATGTCAATTTCCAATGTTGGCCATGGCGTGTGCAATTTCAATTCCTACCGAAAATCGTTGTTTATCTGTAGCTATCCTAATGAAAGATGCAAAAGATAACATGTTGTTTCATATTAGTTTCATTAAAATGTTAGTAAGAATCAATAAAATCACAGTCGCTTGGAATGTTGGATAGATATATTTACTGGCGTCGAGTTCTTCTGTATCCACCAGCAGGCGGTACGCACTTCGAGCAGTCTTCCTGACACATTTCCTTCTCTACTTCCCAAGACACTTAATAGAAAAAAAATGCCTGCACACCACAAAGGGTAGTCACAAAATGAAGGAATAGCAAGGAGCTCCTTGCTATTCCCCTAACGGTAAAAGGGCCCCTTGTGAAAAACCAACCACCATGTACTTCGTACATGTATGCGGCCACCGGAAGGTAAAGAATCATTTAATCTTCTGGGTTGATGTAGAGAAAGAATCACTCAGTGATGAATGCATTCTATCTAACAGGTTTCTGTGGAAGAAGAGGCTGCAACAAGTGAATCCTCTCCAGAAGAAGAGACTACAAAAGAGGAGAACCATAGTGGGGATGAATCCTCAGATGAAGAGGCTTCTGATGACGCATCGTCACTGCTTGAGATGGGGGATCTGGTGAGTTCATTTGAGACTACTGTACATTTTTCCTCTTCATCCATCTTTTCTGACCTCAGAATTGGTGTAATAATGTAGTATGACCTAAGTATATTTCATAAAAGTTCATATGTGAATGTTTATAGTGAATTTCCTATTTCCACAGTTCCCACATTTTGAGGTTGGGGCCATCAATACTTGGGAAGCAAATTAGAAGCGACATTGTGTAATCATTGTTGATGACATGTCCATGACTATCCATGCAATGACCCCTCATCAATTAATGTTATATACATTTCTGACTACTCTCCTAAGGTGTCATCTTATCCTTCAAATACATGCCAGTGTTCATTGAGAATTAGCAATGCCCACATTAGTAACAGAGTCATGTGTCACTGAGAAAACTTCTGTAATTTCTTTGGACAAATCCTTCACAGAAAATAGTGACAGCATCTGAGGAAAAAGTGACGGATGTGTTAGTTGCTTCCTACTAAGTAGAAATTTAAGAATCATTGAATAAGATAGAAAAAAATACAATAACTGAACTCACCAAACTATACATAGGAATAGACATAGTGTTTTAATGAGGTAGTGAAGTAAAAAGTATAATTATCCTAATTTGTGTTTGATATTTGTTTGAGTCAAAGCTTTTATAAATTCTTATATATTGTATAACTGATGGAATCATTTTGTTATTCCCGTATCTGCACTTGCATGCAACAGCAATCAACCCCCAATTTAAAACAAAATTTCTAACCTTTTGGAAGGGAGGTTTTGATGGCAACTTTCTGCTCTGCTGTCAAACCCTCTTGACATGGCATTGTCATTTTAACAGAATGGCAAGTGTCTCTGAAAATCATTCCTCTGTCGTCTGAAAATAATTCCAACTCGTGATCTCTAGATAACTGCGCAACTTCAAAGAAAAACTCGCTTCTCAGTGGCTTCATAGAACATCAAAAAGACAAGACACACAAAACAGCGAACATACAATCATCAAGCTAAATGCGACATAAATTTATTAAGAGTAAATTTCCACAGTGTAAAGAACAAACGTGCCAAAGTTGAGCATATATTTAAAAATGTAATCTAATCCTTGGAATAGAAAGCTGGCTTGCAGACGATACTGGTGATAGCGAAGTTTTTCCGACAGGGTATAAAACCTTTAGACGTGATAGACCAGATAGGACTGGTAGCTGAGTATTTTTAGCGGTTAATTTGCATTTGAATAGTTCTGAATGCAAATTAGGTGACAATGAAATAGAGCAAATGGTGTACGATTAAGGGCAGAACAATAGAAATATACATATATGTTCATTTTACAGACCACCAGACTCCAAAATAGACTTTTAGTTCAAATTGGAAACTTATTTATCATCATTAACCTGGAGAGATAACAAAAGCGTAATAGTTGTGGGTGGAGTTATCAACCTCCCGGCTATAAATTGGAAAACCAATTGCATTGAAACAGGTTCAAGGAAGCGTGATATAAGTGAGGCCTTACTTAATATACTTTCACACCACTCTCTTACTCAAGTTGTAAACGAATCTACGAGAGGTAATAAAGCATTATATCTTTTAGCTGTTAGTCACCCTACAATGATTAAATACTTAGATATCCTTGAAGGCAAAAGTGAACATAAAGTATTGTTATGACTTTGAAAACAACAACACTCCATTGTAAAATCGAAACAGAAAGGCTACTCATTTGAAAAATGCGATTACATAAAATTTTTAGAGATGTTGGAAGCGTCATTCGTTAAATTCGTAGCCACAATGAAGGATGAGAGCACCAAAGTATCATGGAGATACTTTTTGGAAATACTATGTAAAGGAATCGACAAATATATTGCACACAAATTCAAACGAGAGAGTAAAGAACCTCATTGGTATATCCATGAAGTAAGGGGAGAGCTCAGGGGACAAAGGCAATTACACAATCTATATAAAAATTCTATTAAGTTTGGTAACAAAACAATGGAACTTGCGGCGAGAGAAATTTATGTTGCCCAGTGCTCAAAAACAAAGAAAATCGTGTGCACTAGTTTACGAACCGTCAAGAAAAAAATCCTAGGTGAATTACTAAGTGAAAACCCGAAGTTATTCTGGTCTTGCGTGAGAGAGCTCCAAGGCGAATCTTCGACAGTTGAGTCTTTATTGGATTCAAAAGGCAAAATGTTCACCAACAGCATCGATATAGCCAACTTATTAAATCACTACTTCGAAGTGTATTCACTAAGGATGACACAATACACAGTTTAGACATTCTGGACGTTAATGAGCTGATGGCTGACATAACGATTCAACGTGATGGAATAATTATACAATTGCATTCGTTTAAGAGTAACAAGTCCTCAGGTCCAGAAGGAATATCTGCATGCATGCTCAAGGAGTTAGCGCCACAGGTTTGTACCGTTCTTAGAAATTATCTTTAGCAAATCATTATCCGAAGGCAAGGTGCCCCAAGACTGGAAAATAGCCAATGTCACACCGATATTTAAATAAGGAAATAGGAAAGACCCTGGAAATGTTAGGCCTATATAGTTAACATCGCTTTTATGCAAGATCCTCGAACACATTGTTGTTAGCAATATTATGGCATTCTTGGATATTTGTAACCTCTTTCACAGCAGTCAGCATGGCTTCCAAAAGGACAGGTCCTGCGAAACACAGGTTGCGCTCTTCCTTTATGATATACTAAAATCAGGTGAATCAAATAAGAAAATTGAAGCGATATTCCTTGATTTTATGAAGGAACTCGATGAGGTTCCTCACAAAAGACTCATTTATAAATTGTATTCATGCAGAGTTAAAAAAAGAATAGTGTATTATATGAGGGACTTTCTCAGTGATCGAAAACAAAAAGTACTTGTTGATGGTTTAAGCTCCGATATGGTCGGAATAAGAGAAGACGTGGACTTTAGAACTAAATATTAGTAAATGCACCACAGTTCACTTCCTGCAAAAGTCATCACACAAAAGTCATACCTACACCGTGGGTGGAGAAATACATAAAATCTTCAAATACAGCAAAATATATTGGAATTACTTTGACTTCAGCTATTTCGTGGGGAACACACGCACAAAACATATGCGGCACAGCATTAAAGAAAGTAGGTTTTGTTAAGCGTATAATAGGAAGTTCCTCGGATGAAAAAGTAACAGAGAGATGCCACTTTGCTGTGATTAGGCCACTCCTCGAATATGCCGTGAGCATTTGGGACCCTGATCATAAAGATTTAACTAAAAAAATTAACGAAGTACAAGGAAAAGCAGCACAATACATTAAAAACTGCAACGAATGAACATGCAGTGTCACACAACTGTTAGAGGGTTTAAGGTGGGAGCCCCTAGAGACTCGAAGGCTGCACGCAAGGCTTAGGCTGCTTGAAAAATTCAGAACTGATATTTTTTATTCTGATTCTGATTTCATATTCAGCTACCTGAAATATGAGATGGATGTATTAACAGTATTATCAGCGTACATTTTCCCTCCCACACAACTATGAGTTAAAATACCAGGACAAAATTAAGGTAAAGCAAAAAAATGAATTTTACTCTTTTACTTAGATAAAATAGTCTAGTTTCTAAGACGAGCAAAGTGAAATAGCTCATTGCATGTCTGAAATGGAGTTCCCTTGAGCATCGAAGTGCATATCTGCATCCCACTTTAATAGACAACTGAACTGTACAGTAGAGAAGGTTGGGATGAAGTAGTGTTTGGTAGGGTACAGTTGGTTTCAGTAGAAGTTTGGTAAAGTACCGACGATTTCAGTAGGAATACTCAACCGAACCTGGTAAAAATTTTCCGCAGCATATGCCTAAACTTCGTACTTCATTCAGCTCTTGTTCAAAATTAACGAGGAGGACGTAGTTAATTGTCAACTCATAAAACATTTATTTCCATATGCTTTGAATTAATTGTGCCAATTATTTTTATTTGAATGAATGAATAACTAATTTATTAATTGTCCTGGGGATATACCCCTTAAGAACAAAAGCAATTTACATTGTTTGAGCAACATAAAGAGCAACGTCAATAATTTGGACAGTAACCTAATGAAAAAATTAAGTATAAATTAATACCATTTTTACAATGCTGAATGCAAAGTTTTTTGGAAATCATATCTTATAACAAATTCATCTGCATACGTATTTTTTTTAAATACGCAAACATTTTATTAAATACGCAAACACAACTACTACAAGCAATTACAACAATATGCAAAATAATAACAACATTTAGTGGTCAGAAAGTAACATATTATAATATTTCATCTTGAAACTAGCAACAGAAGAAAAATTTTTTTGTTTTTGGGAAGGGTGTTCCAGAGATGACACGCAGTGACCAAGAAAGAATTTTGGAACTTCGTTGTGCGATGACTAGGAAAGTAAAGGTACTCAGGATCACATCTAGTGCACATATCCCTAGTGGAAGGTTTCACGGAAAACATGTCTAATAAATATTCAGGGGATTTTTCTTGAAATAAGCAATACAAGTAGAATCCGAGGAAATATTTCCTTCGGGTTTTAACATCGAGCCATCTAAGGTCATTGTGGTAGAGGGTCATGTGGACATCTCTGGGAAGTTTAAAAATAAACCTAATGCATGAATTTAGAGCACTGTGCAGTGTGGTGTTATCTTCTTCATTTAAGTCGTTGTAAACTAGACAACAGTAATCAATAACGAGAAAAACCAACGATGAAATTACCATTTTCCTTGTGTCTTGAGAAAGAAACTTAGAATGCACTTTAAGTTGATATAGGATGGTGTTGATTTTACGAGAGATATTATTAACGTGATTACTCCGAGACAGACTTGAGCTGATAGTTATCCCAAGATTTCGAACTGAGTCAGATTAGGGAATGAAGGTGCCATCAACACAGACTTGAGATATATTTCCATGATGGAAGCGATTTTTGATGTTGGGGCTGCCAATAATTATTGCTTTGGTCTTATTTGTGTTAAGAACAAAGTTATTTTGCTGGGACCAAGCAGAAATGGCTATTATATCCTCATTAATTTTTTTGACTGCGTCGGCAATTTCACTGGGGAAAAAGTGACGATATATCTGCAGGTTGTCAGCGTAAAGCATGTATTTCAGTGTGTTTTAAGTTATGTGGAAGGTCATTAACGAAAATAGAAAAGAGCAGGGGACCAAGTACAGAACCCTGCGGCACTCCACAGCGGACTGTGGCCTAGCTGGAAAGATTCCCGCAAGTGTCCATCACGGCTTGTCGACGGTCAGATAGATAAGAATGAAACCAGTTGAGGACCGAACAGGAGAAATTCAACTTCCTCATTTTCTCAAGTAAACAAGCATGGTCTACCCGATCAAAGGCCTTGCTGAAGTCAAATAGCACGAGTATCGTCACCATTCTCTTGTCAAACGCACTTCGAATGTCATCCGTGATTTTCAGAAGCGCAGACTGGGTGGAAAATTCGCGACGAAATCCAGATGGAAATGGGTCAAATTTTTTGTTTCGGGAGAGAAAATCAATAACTTGGGAATGAACAATATGTTCTAGCGCTTTGGAGATATTGCATAAGATGGATATCGGTCTGTAATCTGATGGGTTCACTGGATTTTTAACCTTTTTTATTGGTGTTATAAGTGATGATTTCCAAAGGGTAGGGAAATTAGAAGATTGTAGTGAAAAATTAAACAAATTAAGGATTATAGGCATTGTAACAGGATAGGATGTTCTTAGCATTCTGTAAGATATTTTGTCCATTCCGGTGGAGTTAGATTTGGAACGAAAAATAAATTTATTGAGGGTATCGGTATTGATAATTTCGAAATAGAAATTTGAGCCGCTGAAAGGAATGACAGTATTAGATGTGATGACTGAAGTAGGAAGAAAAGAGGTACTGCTTGGGAGACAGTAGAGAAGTAAAGATTGATTTGGTTAACGGTAATATTTTGTGCTAGGGTCAATCCATACCAAGTGGTCCAAGTTGGTAGCTCGACCATTTTAGAAAAAAGTCATTTTTTTAGGGCAGATAGCTTTATGTTTATACAGCTCCAAACAAGTTATATTTTATTTTTAGTTTCTTAGTTTCTTACTTACTTTAGTTTCTTAGTTTCTTAGTTACTTAGTTTCCTTTGATATTGTTAGTGTTATATTTTCATATTCATTTCAATGTACCGATAAATTACAATGCTGTTAAACAAGTAAGGTGATGAATACTATTATAGGATCAGTAACTGACCTAATATTTCTTTCAATTTTTTTCGATATATTTGGTGAATTATTTTTAAGTACTATACAATTGGAACCCAAGTGTCAACAATTTTGTGGAGAGATTGACTATGGACTATTTTTTTATACACCATATTATTATATTAAATTTCTTTTTTTCAATCATCTAAATTTAATAAAAGTATTATTTCAAGCCTTAAGGTGTGTAATAATGGGCAGGATAAATGCATTTACATCATTTCGCAAATGCTGAATTTTTGCTTTTTTCACACACCTATATCTGCGTAACTAGAAAAGTCTCCAAGTCAAGTTTTATATCATAGTTAAATTATGTACAGATCTTTATTTTCTGTAATTTTCAAATTTTTAAACAACTGCCCACCAGAGATATTGAACTTGGAATATTGCAAAATTTTAAAAAGTTACAATTTGCCGGCTCTGTAAAAATAAAAATATGCAAGCTTCTGACTTCAAATTATTTTAATATAGAGATCTAATGTCACCGTATATTATGAGTAATTTTTAAGGGTCGAAGAAAATTTCTTCCTCCCTAAAAAAAATTCCGAAATATACGAAACCTTACGTTTTTTACTTTAAAGTTTGGCTGTTAAAATAATCACGAAGAAATAACAATTCCACGTTATGACATACACAGAGTAGTAGTTCCATGTATGCATATTGCATAAAAATTTTTTTCATTTTCCTATAACCGATGGTAGCTGAGTAACAGAAGTTAATGTCAAAGCTTGCAAATGCTAAAAAAGCTCTGATTCGAGATTGAAAAATGGCCGCCATTTGGTTGCCATGGAAACTAAAAATAAAATATAACTTGTTTTCAGCTGTCTAAACATAAGGCTTTCTGCCCTCAAAAGATGATTTTTTTCTAAAATGGTCGAGCTACCAACTTGGACCACTTGGTATGGATTAGAATAGAATTTTGAGAATTTTGTCAATGACGCACAATACCTAAATTCCTTAGTTCCTTCCAAGTACGCTTAGAATCTTTACTACCCGAGAGAGCGCTTGCAAAGTATTTTCGTTTAGAGTTATTGATCAAGAGTTTCGTCTGATACCTTAACTTGGTAAATTGAGCATACAAATTTTGGTTGTTAGTACGAATGAAAGCACGTCAAATACGCTTTCATTCCCTCATTTTTTCAGAGATGTCCTTGGTCAGCCAGGGAGTGGTTGGGCGCTTAGGTTGACATGTAATCACGGGAGCATGGAGGTTAAAGCAATTTAGAATATTTTCGTTGAATATTTTTAGTTTGGAGTCGATGTCATTTGACTGACACATTTTCGTCCAGTCAGCTGATGAGAGGTCAGATATTTGCTCGGATCAATTTTCCTATTTAGCAATTTTTATGGATTTGTTTGCTTTCATTGAATTGGTTGGGGTTTATTTCAAATTGTTGTCTCTATAATATTCATTTAATTAATTCATGAAATAGGTACTGATGTTCTAGTTCTCGCCGAGCATTGGCTATGTAAAAGTGAAATATCCATTTGTGCCATTGAAGGTTTCCGTCTAGTTTCATCTTATTGTCGACAACAATTCAGAGGTGGTGGTGTTGCTCTGTACTGTCGTCCTAAGGTAAATATCATTGATTTAAATATTGATCTCTCAATAGAGAAAGTGTGTGAATGCCTAGCTGGTCTATTGAAAGTTAATCACCAAATTTTTGCTGTTCTATCTATATCTATAAGAATTCTATCCTTTTTGTATTTCGAATAATTTAACATTGAAAGCCCATAAGCAAATTTTGGATTTTTGGTTGGACCTTATTTCTGGGGTCAAAAAGTCAAATTTATAAAATTTTGCTTACACTCAACAAAACTTAAAACCTTTTTCTACCATGGTACCAAATTTCATTCATATGGCATAAAATATAGTGCCTAAAATTACAGGTCAAAAATGACACACGATCAATGGGACACTCTGTATATTGATTTTGGTAAAGTCACATGTAAACCCTCCCCAACATATTTAACTAAAAGACATTTTCACGTTGACTCACGGATTGAATTCTCAACCTACCTGGCACGGGAATCCTGGGATGATGTCTATGCTGCTCCTGATGGTGATAGTAAATTCAATGCCTTCTATAATGTTTTTGTTATGCACTTCAATCATGCATTTCCACCCAGGAAGTTAAAGCAAAGGGAAACAGGTTGTACACTAAAAATCTACTCCCCAGAGCTCATAGCTATGTCCAACCATGTCCGTACGTTGCAATCTCAAAGGAAATATTTTAAGAAATGAATTGTTTTAAAGCATTAATCTTCCATTTAAGTTTGCTTTAAAAAAATCTTGTTCTAAAATTTTTATTATTGCAGGTACCAGATTGTGGTGTGATGGGAGTCATTGCAAAAACTACGGAGAGGATGGTGTGTGACCAAAGGGAAGAGAGAAAAGAAATGACTGCAAAGAAAACAAAAAAGAACACCAGCCCTAGTTGTTTACCTGGAAATCACTCTCCAAGAAGTAATTCTATCTTACCCTCCGTAACTCCAAGTTATCAATTGAGGAAAAGCATAAGTGTAAAGGAAAAGGAACAGTTGAAATCTAAGGAGAACATAAAGAATACGGTAACACGCTCTAACAAATTGCCAAATGATCGAAGGTGTTTTGATTCTCATGAAACACACCTTGATGGAGATGTGGCTTACGTTTGCGATTCTTGTGGAATGAAATTTGCAGATAAAAATATGTTAGTCCTACACATTAAAGAATGCACTTCGAGAGAGAAGTCATCTACGACTTTAGTGCTGAAGGATTCGCTTACAATGGGTACAGAATCAGAAGGCCGCTCGGAGTTTAAGTGTGAAATATGTTTTAAGGTGTTTCGGTGGAAGTATCATTTAACAAATCACTTAAAATCACACGATGGTTTGCAGACGTTTAAATGTGAAATTTGCGGAAAGGAGTTTAAATGGAAGAAGTCATTGAAACTACACTCTACTTTGCACAGGGAATGTGATGCATTCAAGTGTGACACTTGTGAGAAGAGATTTGCTCGCAAGTCTTATTTAGCAACACACTTGCTCGTGCACCGTCGATCGAGACCTTTCCAGTGCGATACTTATGGGAAGGGATTTGTTCCCAAGTCTTATTTAGTAGAACACTCGCTCGTGCACAGCAGATTAAGACCTTTCCAGTGCGACACTTGTGGGAAGGGATTTTGTGGCAAGTCTGATTTAGCAACACACTTACTCGTGCACAGCGGGTTGAGACCTTTCAAGTGTGACATTTGTGGCAAAGGATTTAGTGATAAGTCTTATTTAGTAAAACACTCGGTCATGCACAGCGGATTGAGACCTTTCAAGTGTGACACTTGTGGGAAGAGATTTGCTCGCAAGTCTTATTTAGTAAAACACTCGCTCGTGCACAGCGGGTCGAGACCTTTCAAGTGTGACACTTGTGGGAAGGGATTTAATCAAAAGTGTCATTTAGTAGCCCACTCGGGCGTGCACAGTGGATTGAGACCTTTCAAGTGTGACACTTGTGGGAAGGGATTTGCTCGCAAGTCTGATTTAGTAAAACACTCGGTCGTGCACAGCGGGTTGAGACCTTTCAAGTGTGAAACTTGTGGGAAGGGATTTAATCAAAAGTGTCAATTAGTAGCCCACTCGGGCGTGCACAGCGGTTTGAGACCTTTCAAGTGTGACACTTGTGGGAAGGGATTTAGTGATAAGTTTACTTTAGTTAGACACTCGCTCGTGCACAGCGGATTGAGACCTTTCAAGTGTGACACTTGTGGGAAGGGATTTGCTCGCAAGTCTGATTTAATAAGACACTTTACTGTACACAAAGTTTGAGGCCTTTTGCGTTTGGCGCTTGTGGGAGGAAGTGAATATTCGATTAATCTCTCTGGATTCATTTCATTGCTCAAAGTCAATGAAAGGTACCTTCTTCTTGACTCTTGAGTAGATAATTTTTTGCTAATTTGTGAAAACTTTAATTTTTTCCTTTTCATCATAAAAAATATGGAGTAGACTGGTCTCAAAATATTATGTTTTCCATTCTCTCCAGATCTTGATCATCTCACTTGAAGGCTTGGCCATTACCTCTGACCTCGTAGACTGATATCGTATGGTGGGCAAATATATGCTTTGTTGAGAGACTACTCACATGGCATTCTATGCAAATAACAACTCAGCTAACACGGATTATGAATAATAATTCATGTTAATTTATTTTAGGTATGCATTTATTTTTTAAACTTGTATTTTGATACATGTATATCGAAGTAGTAATAAATTTATATAAGAATTGAAAGTTTTCAATGTTATTCAAAACCTATATCATACGTTAAAGTGGATAAGTTATTTAAGTGGAATGGTATTTATTGGAAATCAATATTTGACTTTGTTCATTTAATGAAGGAAGATGTTTCATATGAGTGACGTCATAGAAAATAGAGGTTTAGGGTTTGCCATTCCTATAGATTGATATTACCTGGCCATATTTTTATAATGCTAGTGATTGCTGGTGGCTTTGTTACAAGTTCCGAGGGAGAGTTAACTGAAGCATTCCTTAGAAGGAGATGAGTGGACCTGGCCAAAATATGAATTTAGACACGGACTGTAAAAATTTCTATTATCCTTAAATTAAGAATTTTAGGAAAATATGTTAAGTATTTATATACTGTCAGCATATTATATGTATAACGGATTGAAGTTTGATGATGAAGTTATAATAACCTACTTCAACTATTGTCAGACCTCACTTCACCATTTTTACCGATTAATACCTCTCAACAATTACGATTTTTTAAGTTAAATATTGGTTGAAGCCTGTCTCTCTTATTTATATATCATTTTGCACGGATGAGTCGATTCCACTATTTTTCGATTCCGATTCTATCGATTCTTATTCCTAGTAACAGGTGGGATATTGATATACCAGTAGCGTACGACTTTTATTTAAATTCATGCATTGGCTGAAATAAAATGACTGAGACAATTAAGTTGCTCAAAAAGTATATTTACTGCAATATTGAAAATATATCCGCAGCTAATTGAGGTTGATTAGAAGTACAGCGGCGGAAGAATTTATCGCAAAATGTTTCGCGCGCCATAATGCGGCACTTTTGGGAACTTCTAGGAGCACACACACTTCTAAACACTGGCAAGACTGAGAAAGATTTACCGCAAATGTTTGAAATCCGCAATGGAACTCTCATTTGCCGGATTCTAGAACTTCGTCATGAATCGCCTCATTTTCGAGCTTTCCTCACTTATAATTCGCACATTCAGTCGCAGTGTATCGCTGTGTTTATTTCAGCATGTTCAGTTTCATGTTTCAGAATATTGCGTCGAATAATATTATTTATACAAAAGACATTATGAAAAATATTCACCATCCCACTAAACTTGGAATATATGCCGAAATCTTCATCTGCTACCACCAAGGGATATTGACTGGTCGACCTTTCCGAGGATTTCCTTTGAATGACGCGTCCTATGTCTCTTTCCCCGAAATTATATAAATCGAGATTAATTCGCACCAAATGTCGATAAAAAAGATTTAATCAAAACAAGTGTAGTCTAAGTGATGTAATTTTTCAGGATTTTCCTTTTATAGACCGATGAAGTTCCTCAAACGGAAATTTATTAAACTTAAAACGGATATTTATTAATGAATCGTTTATGACCCAACATAAATCTTTCTTTAGTTCGTCAGAATGTGATTTAACTATGAAAACATACGTAAAAATGTATTTCAATGAATTCAAAATAAATGTGTTCGCATCGATACCGAATAATCTAGGAATATTTATTCGACATTCCTTTCGTCTTATCACAGGAAACTTGGTGACGAGCTGTCCACTGTGATGCTGTATCTGGTCAATGCAGGATATACGAATGAGCATTCCGAAAAGTCTACCCACATTAGGTGTAGTTATGGATAAACAACTCTTACGTCTGACTGCATAGTATGCTCATATACGTTTAGCTATAAAGTCGCCGCACGTATAAAATTAACAAAAAACCTTTTAAAAGACTTAAGGTTGGATTAAAATATCATTCATGAAACATTAATTGGTAGCGGTCAATGTTATAGCTGTCAGATGTATTTCGCCAGCTAAAGCATAGTGATATGTCCGTGTTCCATTTTTAATGAATGCAAATGAGTTTGTATATAAATTATTTCATTTTGGTGATATGAATGAATGTAATGTGTAGATGAAATGACTGGCTGATAATATGAGTTTTTAAATACAGAAGAGATAAAATTTGCCTAATAAAAATCTTTACCATTTTACTTGAAGAGAAATTGAAGGAATAACTCCAAAATGTCTCAAGTAGGGGTGGTCTTTCCTTCTCGTGATCGTAATCGTCATCCATAAGGCAAGCCGCATTGGTAGGGTAATGCTCTAAGTCCTGGGAGCGCATTACACTGCTATGAAGCACCTGATCATTCTGGATAAACATCATGTTTTCGAAATCATGTGCGCAGCTGAAAAACAGCATTATGAAGGACAGTGATCGCAATTCAGGTTTGATACCCAGTTATAACTACCGAGCTTTCAAATATAAAGGCGAGTTTCTGATGGAGTTTCGTATCCTTTCGGTGTATTTATTTGCGTCCGTATGAGTAACTGTGAACTGAGTCACTTTTGCTATGCATAGTGATATGTCTGGGAACGTTTAATGGAACGATAAGGAAAGGAAAAAGCATACTACTCTCACTAGCATACAAACAGAAAGCAGAAGTTCTCGGATTTCACCTCATCAGCCCAGACCACTCCAATCAAACGCTATTAGTTCCCATCGTGCATGGGTTTTGAGGCCAGCTGGCAGTCTATGTTAAAGCAACAATTTATCTTGTGAGGACTCTTGAGAATCCCGACGGGTTTCCCCGTGTCGATACAAAGCTCCGCCAATACTAATCCATTCAAAATCGGGATGCATGAAGGGCGCATAATATTGATTTTGGAAATAGTATGCCTTCAATAAGAGTTTACTTTCCCCTTGTGTTGCAGGCGATACCTTTCCTGCCAAGGTTAATTTTTCGGACGCCAGTCATTTAACCCACAGGAAAGAAGTGGTATTTGACTTATCTTACGCCCGTAAAAGTATTCGACGGGTGCTTCCAACAATTTTTTGAAGCGTGACGAGCCTTTTCTTTCTCGTGCAGCAAGTATTTGAAACCTAAGCGTTATTCACAACAACTAATAAACCCAAAATGAAGATACAATGTGGAAAACCGTGGAGGAAGAATTGGAGATGAACCCAGTGCCATGATGCCAAAATGTGGACAACTCCACGTCACAAAGACTTGGTCAGGTGATCAAGAATGGATCAAGATGGATTGATTATTAGGCTAATAAACATCCACATTCTTTGTGTGAATACCAGCATATTTCTCGATGATTAATTACTGTGATCATGTGCACACAACTCAAATTGAGAGAATTACGAAATCATTTTAACCTTTTCCACTCCTTCGAGATAAAGCATTATGGTGTCCCTTTTCAAAATCCGTTAAAATACATTACCAATCAGAGATGAAATTTATGACCCTGTAAAAAGTTTTTTAATATCTTCATGTGTGGCACTCAACAACGGTAACCTCCATTAAAGCAATAATATTACAACACATTTGAAGTTGAACATATTCTTTAGGGACGTATCAATCTTATAATCTTTGACTGTGCACGTAACTAATTTGTGCTCCATTGACTACTCAGCGGATTTTTGAGGATTATAAAAATGACTGTGGGGAAAATATCTAATTACTGCTTAGTCGCTACATGAAAAAGATGATTATTAGTATTTTATCACTTTAGCAGGGGAAGGCACGCGATGCATTGTTGTCGGAGTATTACTAACGTGTAAGGATGAAAATTCTCCTCATAGTTGAACTGCGTAATTTTAGCCAAAGCCTTTTCACTGCGAATATGTCAAAAGGTGTTTAATTGATTCATCAATTTTCCTTATCCTCTAAGTATTATCCTCCATCTTCTAAGTGGAACTGTTGAACTACGTAGTTAATGTATTGCTCATAGCAAACCTAGAAAACAATGCTGGGAAAACTTCAAAAACCGTTTTAAAGATATTTTCAAGAAAATTCCACACTTATTTGGTCTCTCGCTCAGATAAGTAATCGGCATTTATACATTCGGCAGATAGAACCAAACTAATTCCTGACAAAAATAATAGCTCTCGTTACTAAATCATTTTAAAGTAATTTAAAGGTGGAATGTAGCATCAGGTAAGTTCACTAAATCAAGCAACTGACACAATCAGAGATCCGATCTATTCCCTCCTTCATGAATAGCTTTTCATTGAGTGGTGAATTGGCGAGTGAGTGGATATGATCATCAGTCGACAGTCAGGACGTAGAAATCAAGTGATATTCTTTACGTATCTTATAGAAGAAAGTTGTCGCCAGAGGTTGACCGTCTTCGATTTTCAAATTTCTGGCTATGAAGTGAGTTTTTGTTGGCCAAAATTCGAGTAAGTTTCCTCACCAACCCAGGGGGATTGAAATTTTTCTTTCTCCTAGTCTTTTGGAATATATTACGAACCAAATAAAGACAAACCGAAGTAAATATCTTGGATAGTTGACCCGTTGTTGAGTGATACATTAACACGGGTAGAGTGAAAATAGGGTCTGTAATGCTCCCCTTGAATGTCACTACCAGAATACCTTAAAATAAGCATCCTCAATATCTGCATATTTAGAGCGGCGGATTTTTTTGCAATGAACTCCTTAAGTCACAGGTTCACAAGATATTTTAATTTGCTCCTGATTTTTTATAATTGTTGACAAAGTACTAAGTGAAATATCCTGCTTTTTGGCGACATTGTCTTAGTACTTGTGTCATCTATGTCCTTAAAAATTTCTAATTTATGTATTTAAACTTAACACTTATCTTCTTGTTTTAACGCTCTCCATTGTGATCAATGTCCCAAGACTCTATACGATTGCGCAAATAAGTGTAATATGGCACTAGACGCAACAGCGAACTGCCAGAGACTTATCTGATTGACCGATGGGACGGTATGAGCGGACGGCAGAGGAGGGGGAGGTGTGATTAGCGAGAAGGGGTGGGAGTTGCCCTGGCACGACAGGGGTGGGAGTAGCCATGTTCTTCTAGTCTTAGAAGAGGAGTTCAGGTGCTTAGATTAGATTTCTGGATGAGCATTTATGCACGTAAAAAATGGGATATTGATGGAGCCCTCGAGGTTTTAACACGAAGGTGATATTGCCATAATGTTTTGCAACAGCCGAGAAGAGGTTTAAAATACAGTGGAGCCCACTTATAACGAGCCCACTTATACCGAAGTCTCGCTTTTAATGGAGTGATAGCGGTTCCCCGTCAAAAAAGACCCTTTTTCCATGTAAAAAATCCTGCTTTTAACGAAGGCATACTGAAATGAGTCTCACTCATAACGAAGTTAGGAACGTGGCGAGATATCCTTTATATATTAAACCTCTTCTCTGCTGTTGCAAAACATAATGCTAATATCACCTTTGCCTCAAAACCTCGAGGGCTCGATCAGTATACGATTATTTACGCGGACAAATCCTCGTCCAGAAATCTACCATAAGCACCTAAACTCCTGTTCTCAGACTAGAAGAACACAGCAACTCCCACACCTATCGTGCGCTGAGCAAAACCCACCCCTGTCCTGCACCGGGTAGCTCCCACCCCCTCTCGCTAGTCACCCCTCCCCTTCTCTGCCGTCGCCTCCTCCCGTGCTCGTCGGTTTATCTCTGGCGCTTCGCTACTGCGTCTAGTGCCGGAGAGCGATAAGATTACAATAAAAGTGTTAAGTTTAACCCTTCAGTTGCGGGGAACGTACTTGTACGTGTGTACGGGCAACTGTGGGAAAAACGAACTTGTACGATCGACCCTCTTCTTTCCTGCTCCCCCGAGCCCCTTCTTATCTTTCTGTCCGAAAAACCCTTTCTTCCTTGAGAGGGGGACGATTGGCAATCCTCATTTCCTACCCAAACGAGTCCCTCGGAGAGAACGACTCCTTCCCTCGCTCGTTAGCGATCTCATTCCACTGCCATGAGCTTTTACATCAACTTTCTTCCTATTATCCTCTAAATGCGGTCTGGTATTCTTACCAGAGCGCAATGCGGGTAAAAATCCACGGATTTCCTTTGTGTTTGGTATCAAATTAAACGGTAAATTACGAACAAACTTCATATGATACTTATTTTGTAGACTTTTGCTGATGAAAATTTTTACCAAAATGTTTCACTAATCCGTCCCTTATTGGGTGGGGCTCTTACCACGGAACCTCGGGAAAAGGGTCGGAAGGGGATTTCAAGGGCCTTCTACCTGCTCTGCCCATTGTGCCGGAAAAGAGGGCCTGGCCTCCTTCCAATATTTCCCACGCACAGTGGAAGACTTGCGATCTAGTTGCCGCAGGTCGAGGATTAAATGTTAAATTATAAGATTTTGAGGACATAGACGACAAAATGACTAAGACCAATGCCGCAAAAAAGTGGGATATTTCACTTAGTACTTTGTCAACAATATTTTTAAAAAATCAGGAAAAAATTGAAAAATAATGTCCGCGTGTGACTTTTGGAGTTCATCGCAAAAAAATCCTCCATTCTAAATGTGCGGATATTGAGGATGCTGTATTGACGGCCGAGGGGAGCATTTCAGTCCTCATTTTCTTTCTACCTGTTAATGTATCACTTAATTACGGGTTAGCTATTTAAGATGTTGACTTTGGGTTTTCTTTATTTCGTTTGAATAATATCATTCCGAAAGACTGTGAAAGAATAATTTTTATCCCTCTGGGTTTTGTGAGGAAACTTATCTAAACTTTGGCTAACAAAAACTCACTTCTTAGCCAGAAATTTGAAAATTGAAGACAGTCAACCTCTGGCGACATATTTCTTCCATACGATACGTAAAGAACATCCGTCATTACTCGTTTTTGTGGTCGCAATCGTTAAAACGGCGGACCCTTGCTCACCAAAAATTTAACTCTTTTCTGGCACTATGGAGGCGAACTGTGCTTTTATAAATTTGTTTCCTCCCTGAGGAACTCCTTCCACTGCCTCTCAAGCAATGTTGAGTCACCCTTCTTTCTCAATTCTAGTAAAATGTTTCAACCTACTTATTCTTAAGCGAATTTAAGATGATCCCAACCCCTGTCCCAAAAAGGTCTTACGTAATACTTGGTTGGCCCCTCAGAAGTCCGACTAATGTGATCTAGGGAGTAGATTGTAAAAGTGTCAGGCACGGCCTCCCGTTCCGTGTTCCACTCCCCTCCCATTCCGTGTTCCACTCCCCTCCCGTTCCGTGTTCCACTCCCCTTCAGTCGAGCCTCGTCCCTTCTTCCCCTCCTTCACCTCCCGGAATCCTTTCCCCTCCCTCGGAATCCCCACATTCTCCTCTCGGAATTGTATCGCACATTAATGATTATTTCTGAAACTTAAATGTAATTTTGCATAGTTAGAAATACATTCCTTTGAGTGCGACCCTCAGAGAATATGACTAAAGATTTTATACCATCACTATATTCTATGAATACGACTGATTGTTTGTATTAATAGGTTGTAATACCTATACCGGGTAAAGAAAAAAATGCATCTATTGTGTGGCTTACATATTTTCCCGGAGAGTATTCATTAAAAAAGACGGAAGAATGAAATTTCCAGCAATTCCAACCATAATCTTCTTAAACTGGCATATCCATTTACCTACATTTTATTCACTTGCATAAATTAATTTTAAACTACTTAATAACCAGTAGATTAACTGTGACGAACGCATTAAATCATTCACATTAGTTATCCGATCACCGTATTTCTTCTGTTGCCACCGGTCCGACAATATTTTAGCGTGTGACTTCCTATCGTGTAAGTAACGATATTTTTTTGGCCAAGCCTAAGAATCAACTTGAAATGCCCCGCATAGTCTATGAAACGTAAAGCAAAATCTGGCAGTTTTAAATCCTAGCGACGGGAGTCCGCTCACCTCGCCCAGGCATAACTCATCCGAGTCCTAGAGAGGCCCAGCGAGACGAAATATGACTCCAGGTTTGTTTTCTACAGAGTTCCCACCACCTCCACTTCCCCTCCATTAGCTCGCCGACTGCCCCTTTCCACGCCGAGGACCTTCCCATTCCACCCTTGTTGCGGAGGGGGGATGCCAGTCGAGGGAATTCTGAAATTGAGCTAACCGATGTCGCACATGGGCAGCTAGCCTTGATGCTGATTTTTTAAATACGATGCGTGGTTTATATAGTCGTAAATGATAGTCCTCATCGAAATTGATACCTTTCAGGAGACATACTCTTTCCTTTCGTGAAAATTTCATCATGTAAATAGGTGAATTTCGTGAATGTATGAATACGAGACGACAAAATAACCCCTCCTCTGTTCACTATCTTTACTGCATGAAAGATGGTTGAATTAGTATGTTCATTGGAGCGTCTCTAGTAAAACGTTCTTTAGAAGTTGGCAAGGGGACAGTTACTGAAATTTAAACAAAAAAAGTTTTTACGGTCGATTCGGATGGTAGCCATTTTCCTAAATGCTTTCACTTCCTAGATGCTTCTTTTCCTTTCCTGCGCGAGGTTATAAAATAATAGCCGCTATATTACCGCAGTTTCCTAGGTTCAAAGTTCAATTCTCTGTTCACAAGAGCGGGCCCACATATCACAAAGTTCAGATGTAACGATGTAAACTGTCGGCCCTCTCAACTTCGTTATAAACAGGCTCCTCTGTGTAAAGGTTATCTTGCGGCGTGACTAATTTTGTTAAAAGCGGGATTTTTAATATGACAAAAGGGGTTTCTTCAAATGTGGAATGGCTTTCACTTCGTTATATTTTAATTCTAAGAAAAAAATTCTATAAACTTTTAACGATATTAGTGCAATATTTTATAATCGAGAGGAGGAGGAGATTAAATGATTGTAATATTTAAGATGAGTTTACACACTGGATAAACTCGTGAAATTATGAGCTTAGCCGTAATTAAGGTATGATATTTATTTATAACACGTAAAATGTACGGGGATGGGGAAATACTGAGAATACATGCAACCCGCACACAAGACTTGTCAGTGGCGCAGGACATTCTAGAACGTCCGAAGTTTAAACAGTTATAATTACAGCAAATAGGCTTCAAATTTCAAAATTTTTTGTGATATATCTCTTTTTTATCGTGTTAAATGTACATATGCAAAAAACTGAACTTTGTTGCCAGAAAGGAATCACACTTTATGCCTTAGCGTTGAAAGAGATAATACATAAAATGTTACATCACTGCAGCAAAATTTATTGATACTAGGATCGAATACCTTTGGCAGCTATGTACAATTGCATGGTAGGAACTTATGATATGTCGGACATAATAACAACTGCTTAATCGTAAGACGTAAGTACTGTTATATCTGTGTCTCTCTATTACCCTCTTATTAAACCATTATTTTGTTGGTTTGATACGCTCTTTCTTTTTCAGTTGGACGCTGTATCCGTAAGGTTAGAACTGGTGAATGCGTCATCTCCTCCCTTCGTTAAGAAGGAGGATTTGAGCGAAGGATACCCGCACCAGATTCTTGAGCTGGAAAGATGCGAGAATTCCAAATACGGCCCCGTGCTCCTAGCCTTGATAAGGAGCACGGAGGCCGTTATAGGAAAGATCTTCCTTCCTCGGCGTTTTTAAAAATGCCCAGGACATCACCACCTACAACTTCGCCCAAGTGGAGGAGTTCTGGTTTCCCTTTTCAGTCTGGAGTCCCTTTTCAGGGATTGTAGACGGCTGGAGATGAAGCCGTCTAATTAATTAAAGGTAATTATTAATTTCCATGTTCTTTGTTTTACTTTAACATGTGGAACTCGAATATTCATTTACGCTCTTTCTTTTATTCTTTCACGTGTAAAAAAAACAAAAAACGATCTGGAAAAAAATAAATAAAATAAATTTTTTTTTAAACATGAGTAGTGGAAATAAGCGTTTTCTTTGTGTTATAACCTCAAAATCCCGTTCCTGAGCAAATTGAGTTTGCAGTCCTGATGGAAAGAAGCATTAAAGGTTAGTCTTAAATTGAGAAAGTGTTCGTGTCTTAGGAGTGTAGGGTAAAAAGTAGAGTTTAATGAAGTGTCTTGAGAGTGAAGGGGAAGAAAGTAGGGTAGGTAAAGAAACTGAGTGATGTAGTGGGTGGAAATGGCTCGTCATCAAAAATTGGGCGGAAAAGATGGGCGCCGTTAGTATTTGGCGGGAAAGGTGTGCGTCATATTGGGCGGGAAAGACGTGTGCCGTTAGTATTGCAAAGATGTGCGTCATAAGCATTTGGCAGGAAAGAGGTTGAATATAAGTTAGGGATGTTTTCCTTTCACGGTACAGTTTTCCTTGAGTGTTCGTGAAACATGGCAGTTGAAACATTGTGCGACGTGTGTTTCACGTATTACCGATATAGGTTGAGCCATGAAACGAGTGAAGTGCATCGAAGACATTTATTGAATCAAATTGATGGTGAAATAAGATCGATTGTGGAACTTGAGTCAGCTGTGCGAGACCGATAAAAGACATACTGGGTGAGTGGATTTGAAGAGCCAAGTGACGTTGTTACGTTTTTAGGTAGCATTAAACATGTACTCACCGCAAAAATCAGGGAACAGTTAGAAAAAACCGCTTTAAAAATTAACGTGATTTTGAAATGTACCTTTGTGAAAGATGGGGTATCGGACGAACGCAGCTTCAAAACCAAGAACCTTCGTGTGCTGCAATCCGATGACGTCGATGAAATTTTAGACAGGTTTTTCGGTAAACTAATGAAGGAAAAGAGTGAGCTCCAGTCGAAAGGTTCAGGATGGGTTTTATTGATGGTCCAAGGGTTAGAACTTAGAATTAACAAATATAAACCCCTGAGAAGATCCACATTTATCGAGCTTCCGGCGGAAATTAAAAACACAGAAACGGTCATTTACGTTAAAAATGATGATCAGTTCCGTTTCAAATACGCGATTTGGGAGAAGAATGTCTGCATTCACCCTGAGCGTGTTTCAAAATACAATACCACCGAATTCCGCAATGGTTATGATTGGGGTTGTATAAGTTATCCAGTTGAAGAAACACAAATTTTAAAATTTGAAAAAGCGAATAACATTTTGATTATTTTTTCTGGATCGACGAGAAAGAAAATGTGTATCCCTTAAAGGTTGTCGATAAAGAGCTCGAGGATCATCGAGATCTCCTATTCTTGACTTCCGACGAAAAGAGTCATTATTGTTGCATTAAAAACATAAGCCGATTGATTCATAATCAAATGACAAGGATCCATAACCCAATCTTTGTCTGTAAACGTTGTTTAAAGCCGTGCAATTCTATGGAATCCCTCGAAAAGCACAAGATAGATTGTAACCGAAATTCGTTATCGAAAATAATTCTTCCCGAACGTACGCTTTCTTAAAATTCAAAAATTATTCTTATTCAGCCAGGGTTCCGTACGTTGCTTACGCCGACTTTGAGTGCGTTTTACCTAAAGTAATGAGTTGTGATCCCACGAATGAGCATTCGTGCACTCAGACATACCAGAACCATGTGGTTATGTCGCCCTGCCTTCTCTTGGTAGCTAATACTGGTGAACTTTTCGAGGAAACTATACCGAGGAAAAGAAAGTATTAAGTAGAAAGTGCAAGTATTTTTAGAAAAACTTAAGGAACCTACCCTTATCGCAGGAAGGAAGTATAAAAATCTTTTACCGATGCTGGCAATGATGGAGGAGGAGGATGTTGTTTTTAAACACGGCTTTCCTTTGTCACATTTGGGGGCATGAACTGGGTCACGAGCGTGCCAGGGACCATGACCATCTTAGTGGAAGGTTTAGAGGTGCATTCAGCTTGTAATGTAAATTATAAGGTGCCGACTTTTCAACCCGTTTTTATACATAACTTTCCCAATTATGATGCGCACCTCATAGCACCACATCTAGGCAGCAACAATGACAGAGTAAATTGCATACCTAATACCGATGAGAAATACATTTATCTTTCAAAGTACGTTGATTCACGCTTCTCAGTCCGATTTATCGATACCCTCAGATTTTTAGGGGCTTCACTCTCAAATTAGTTGACTCAATTCCTCGCGATAAGTTTTATCAAACCGCTCACATCTTCGGCGATAAAATCGAGCTAATCACACGCAACGGTGTTTTTCCATACGAATACGTCGACTCTTGGGAAAGACTCGACGATGAATCGTTGCCGCAGAAATCTGCTTTCTTCAGCTCTGTGACGCTAGACGATGTAAGTAACTCCAATTATGAATTTGCCGAGAGAGTAGGAAATGAATTCGAGTGCAAGTCTCTAGGTGAATATTCCGAATTGTATTTGAAAATCGATGTCCTTCTCCTGGCTGATGTATTTGAAAATTTCCGAAATACTTGCATGGTGGCGTATGGATTAGACACTGCGTGGTATTTTAAAATGCCAGGCCTTTCATTCGATGCAATACTAAAACATACAGGGGTCACGGTTGATCTGTTAACCGATTACGATATGATACTGATGATGGAGAATGGCATTCGCGGGGGCATACGCCAGTGTGCTAAACGATATTCAGAAGCCACCAATAGGTACGTTAATCAGTGTGACACCCCGATTAGGAATAAATATATCTAGCATTCGTAGAAGCAAATAATTTGTATGACTTTGCATTGACCCAGCCTCTTCCGAAGTCAGGATTTCGATGGATTGACACCGTTGACGTACTGTCGATAGCAGACGACTTGCCCAAGGGATACGTTTTAGAAGTGGATCTTGAATATCCGAAGACACTGAATGACCTACACAACGATTTACCGTTTTGCTCTGAGAATGTTACTCCACCGAATGGAAAGCATAAGAAGTTAATGACGACACTAACCGATAAAGAGCGGTGCGTAATTCTCTACAGAGCTCTCAAACAAGCATTGACAGCAGGCCTTAAATTGAAAAAAAATTCGCCGAGCTATAGAATTTGATCAATCACCGTGGATGAAGTCGTATATTGAGAGCAATTCACAAAGGCGGAAATTGGCGACCACTGATATCGATCGCGATGTATACCAAATGGCCAACAACGCAATATATGGTAAAACGATCGAACAGCTGAGAAACAAAATTGACCTTGAACTTATCAAATGAAAAACGATTGAATAAACTAATATCCAGCTCTCTGCTTCTTGACTGAATGGTATTCGCAGAAAACCTTGTGGTCGTTCTCAAAAGAAAAAGTACCATCAAAATGAACATGCCCATGTATATTGGACAAGCAGTATTAGATACTTCGAAAATACTCATGCATGAATTTTTTTACGATAACCTAAAGATGAAATATGGCAACGATTTGAATTCATTGTATATGGATATAGATAGCTTCATATTAGAGATTAAAACGCAAGATTTTTACGACGGCGAGACCACCGACCTCAGTTCTTACGATACTTTGAATTATCCCTAAGAACACCCATGTTATTCACCTTCGAACACTAAAGTTATTGCTAAGATGAAAGACGAGTGTGAAGGAGCTGTGATGACGCATTTTGTTGGCTTACGAAGTAAGTTATATGCATATCGAGTACAAGGTAAGGCCGAGGGGAAACGTGCGAAGGGGGTAAAAAAGGCAGTGATGGATAGAACAATAAAATTTGAGGATTACGTCAATTGCCTGCATGAAAACGTCCCATCGTTTAGGAGCATGTCTATTAAACGATCCCAAAAGCACGAGCTTAGCACAGTCGAAATAAACAAAATTGCATTGAGTGCAAATGATGATAAAAGATACGTTGGAAGAATGGAATAAACACTTGCGTGGGGGCATTATAAAATCAACCGATTAAAACGAACTTGGGAGGAGGCTTTTTCCCATACGTGAATAACACCGATGACCGAGCTTGATTTTCATCAGTTTACATCCGGCGAGCCGAGAGTGGAAGTCCGTTGCCGCGAGAACAAAAATGAGGCCATAAGAACCTGCGTTGCCTTGAATGGTGACATATCCTTTTTGAGCGATGAACACGTCAAACATCTGCCGATAGAGTTCTTGAAAGTATTTCGTCCGAGTCAAGTGAACTTTTTGTTGGAGAAAGTGTACGGAAAATGTGATACGGAATACAATTTGTGCTACGAACACTACAACAAGAGAAGAACACACATAAATGGGCAACTACCAATGAAAAAAGATTGTTATGGGTGTAAAACGAAAGTGCATATAAATTTGTTTTGGTATATGGAGAGATTGTAGTATTCATCAATGAAACGACTTACATGGTGCATGGTTTATCCAAGTATGCAATTAGTAAAAGATTATCCTCGACATGCGAACGTTATCTTCCATCGCCAGCGATTTGAAGGAGCTAGTTATTTGCGTGGAGTATATGCTTGAAAATAATAAAGGATAAAAGTATTGCTCGAAAGAGAGGCGGGTCCATTCATTATGAGAAAAATGCGAGAAACAAGCGTTTCTTGACCCCCTCAAACGAAAAAACCCCAAATGAAGATACAATGTGGAAAACCGAGGAGGAGGAATGGGAGATGAACTCAGTGCCATGATGCCAAAATGTGGACAACTCCACGTCACAAAGACTTGTTTAACCTTTTCCTGATGAACTCTTCCCTATAGAAAGTTCCTTTTATTTCTTCTGCATATTCCCGCTAATTTCCATCTCGTACGGTCTCTACTCCTCGACGATCGACTCGACAATAACGGAGTCCGAAAGAGAGACCCACCCACTTCCACTTTCGCCATATCTTATCCGCGGCTTATCTCTCTATGCGAGGCCAGGCGGGGGGCGGGGCAGCGGCGGCTGCGGCGTAGGGGCGCTGGAGGGGCGGGGGAGTGGAGGGGGATGGAGGGGAGGGGAGCTGCGGACTGCCCTCAGCGCTGCGCCACAACATCATTCGAATCGACCGCCAACACTATTTCGTTCGTCTTTTGTCTGAATCCAAGATGGAGGCGACACACACAGTGGCGGACTCTGGTGGCAACTGTCTTTGAAACCTCATTTTAACACCTACTGTCTATATCCTCAAAATGTTATAATTTAACATTTAACCCTCGACCTGCGGCAACTAGATCGCAATTCTTCCACTGTGAGTGGGAAATATTGGAAGGAGGCCAGGCCCTCTTTTCCGGCACAATGGGCAGAGCAGGTAGAAGACCCTTGCAATCCCCTTCCGACCCTTTTCCCGAGGTTCCGTGGTAAGGGCCCCAACCAATAAGGGACGGATTAGGGGAACATCAATTAATTTGGCAAAAAATTTTATCAGCAAAAGTCTACAAAATAAGTATCATATGATGTTTGTTCATAATTTACCGTTTAATTTGATACCAAACACAAAGGAAATCCGTTGATTTTTACCCGCATGGCGCTCTGGTATGACTACCAGAGCGCATTTAGAGGATGAAAAACAGAAAGGTGAAGTAAAAGCTCATGGCAATGGAATGAGACCGCAAACGAGGGAGGGAAGGTGTCGTTCTCTCCGAGGGACTCGTTTGGGTAGGAAATGAGGATTGCCAATCGTCCCCCTCTCAAGGAAGTAAGGGTTTTTCGGACAGAAAGATAAGAAGGGGCTCGGGGGAGCAGGGAAGAAGAGAGGGTCGAACGTACAAGTTCGTTTTTCCCACAGTTTCCCGTACACACATACAAGTACGTTCCCCGCAACTGGAGGGTTAAACTTAACACTTTTATTCTTATTTCATCGCTCTATGGCACTAGACGCAGTAGCGAAGCGCCAGAGACTAACCGACGAGCACGGGAGGAGGCGACGGCAGAGAAAGGGAGGGGTGACTAGCGAGAGGGGGTGGGAGCTACCCGATGCAGGAGAGGGGTGGGTTTTGCTCAGCGCACGATAGGTGTGGGAGTTGCTGTGTTCTTCTAGTCTGAGAACAGGAGTTTAGGTGCTTATGGTAGATTTCTGGACGAGGATTCGTGAGCGTGAATAATAGTACATTGATCGATCCCTCGAGGTTTTGAGATAAAGGTGATATTACCATTATATTTTGCAACAGCAGAGAAGAGGTTTAATATATAAAGGATATCTTGCCACGTTCCTAACTTCGCTATGAGTAGGACTCATTTCAGCATGCATTCGTTAGAGGCTCGGCTTTACTTTACTTCTCGGCTGTTGCAAAACATTATGGCAATATCACCTTCGTGTTAAAACCTCGAGGGCTCAATCAATATCCCATTTTTTACGTGCATAAATCCTCATCCAGAAATCTAATCTAAGCACCTGTACTCCTCTTCTAAGGCTAGAAGAACATGGCAACTCCCACCCCCGTCGTGCCAGGGCAACTCCCACCCCTTCTCGCTAATCACACCTCCCCTCCTCTGCCGTCCGCTCATACCGTCCCATCGGTCAATCAGATAAGTTTCTGGCAGTTCGCTGTTGCGTCTAGTGCCATATTACACTTATTTGCGCAATCGTATAGTCTTGGGACATTGATCACAATGGAGAGCGTTAAAACAAGAAGATAAGTGTTAAGTTTAAATACTAAATTAGAAATTTTTAAGGACATAGATGGCACAAGTACTGAGACAATGTCGCCAAAAAGCAGGATATTTCACTTAGTACTTTGTCAACAAAATTTTAAAATCAGGAGAAAATGAAAAATCTTGTGAACCTGTGACTTTTGGAGTTCATTGCAAAAAAATCTGCCGCTCTAAATATGCAGATATGGGAATGCTGTGTTTAAGGCATTTTGGTAGTGACATTCAAGGGGAGCGTTTCTGGCCTCATGTTCACTCTACACGTGTTTGCGTATCACCCAACAACGGGTTAACTATCCAAGATATTTACTTCGGTTTGTCTTTATTTGGTTCGTAATATATTCCAAAAGTCTAGGAGAAAGAAAAATTTCAATCCCCCTGGGTTGGTGAGGAAACTTACTCGAATTTTGGCCAACAAAAACTCACTTCATAGCCAGAAATTTGAAAATCGAAGACGGTCAACCTCTGGCGACAACTTTCTTCTATAAGATGCGTAAAGAATATCACTTGATTTCTACGACCTGACTGTCGACTGATGTTCATATCCACCCACTTGCCAATTCACCACTCAATGAAAAGCTATTCATGAAGGAGGGAATAGATCGGATCTCTGATTGTGTCAGTTGCTTGATTTAGTGAACTTCCCTGATGCTACAATCCACCTTTAAATTCCTTTAAAATAATTTAGTAACAAGAGCTATTATTTTTAATAGGAATTAGAGTTGGTTCTATCTGCCAAATGTATAAATGCCGATTACTTATCTGAGTGAGAGACCAAATAAATGTGGAATATTCTTGAAAATATCTTTAAAACGGTTTTTTAAGTTTACCCTGCATTGTTTTCTAGGTTTGCTATGAGCAATAAATTAACTATGTAGTTCAACAGTTCCACTTAGAAGATGGAGGACAATAATTAGAGGATAAGGCAAATTGATGAATAAATTAAACACCTTTTCACATATTTGCAGTGAAAAGGCTTTGGCTAAAATTACGCAGTTAAGTTTTGAGGAGCATTTTCATACTTACACGTTAGTAATACCCTGACAACAATGCATCGCGTGCCTTCCACTGTGAAAGTGATAAAATACTAAAAGTCATATTTTTCATGTAGCGGCTAAGCTGTAATTACATATTTTCCCTACGGTCATTTGTATAATCCTCAAAAATCCACAAAGTGGTCAATGGAGCACAAATTAGGTATGTGCACCGTCAAAGATTATACGATTGCTACGTCCCTAAAGAATATGTTCAACTTCAAATGTGTTGTAATATTATTGCTTTAATGGAGGTTACCGTTGTTGAGTGCCCCACATGAAGATATTAAAAAACTTTTTACAGGGATATAAATTTCACCTCTTAGTGGTATTGTATTTCAACGAATTTAGAAAAGAGACACTATAATGCTTTATTTTGAACGAGTGGAAAAGGTTAAACAAGTCTTTGTGACGTGGAGTTGTCCACATTTTGGCATCATGGCACTGGGTTCATCTCCCATTCCTCCTCCGCGGTTTTCCACATTGTATCTTCATTTGGGGTTTTTTCGTTTGAGGGGGTCAAGAAACGCTTGTTTCTCGCATTTTTCTCATAATGAACGCTGTGCTGATTTGTTTTGAACAGTCTCCTAGAAATTTTGACATTTGTGGATTCGCAAGTATTCCTAGTTGCGGACGAAAAATGATTACTGATAAACATTTGAATAAACATAGTACTTACTATAGCGGACATGAATTTAATGAATTTCGTTTGATAGTAGTGAGAAATAGGATTTTTTACATTTAAACACTAAATAAAAGTTCAGTGGGTGAAAGTCAAAGATGCATCACCTCTTCGGGTAATTTTTTGACGGATGTTTTCACCTTTTGCAAACCTACTACCCGATTCCTCCCCTTGGGAGAATGATGAGGCATACTCAAGGGCTAAGAAGATCTTTTTTCTCCAAGAATTTAGGGAGAGGCCACAAAAACTCCGAAAAATATCTCTGCTTGCGTTGTCTGCTCTGCTTGTCTATCGACACTCGTCTCAATGATGTAGTCATCAGTAAACCTTAGCCAAGTTACGAGTGGTGGTGGTCGGGGTAATTTGTTGCTGTGAATAACGCGCAGGTTTCAAATACTTGCTGCACCAGAAAGAAAAGCCTTGTCACGCTTCGAAAAATTTGGAAGCACCCGTCGAATACTTTTACGGGCGTAAGATAAGTCAAATACCACTTCTTTCCTGTGGGTTAAATAACTGGCGTCCGAAACATTAACTTTGGCAGGAAAGGTATCGCCCGCATCACAAGGGGAAAGTAAACTCTTATTGAAGGCATACTATTTCCAAAATCAATATTATGCGCCCTTCATGCATCCCGATTTTGAATGGATTAGTATTGGCGGAGCTTCGTATCAACACGGAGAAACCTTTCGGGACTCTCAAGATCCTCACAAGATAACTCGTTGCTTTAACATAGACTTTCATAGACTTATGCACGATGGGAACTATTAGCGTTTGATTGGAGTGGTCTGGGCTGATGAGGTGAAATCCGAGAACTTCTGCTTTCTGTTTGTATGCTAGTGAGAGTAGTATGCTTTTTCCTTTCCTTATCGTTCCATTAAACGTTCCCAGACATATGACTATGCATAGTAAAAGTGACTCAGTTCACAGTTACTCATACGGATGCAAATAAATATACACCGGAAGGATACGAAACTCCATCTGAAACTCGCCTTTATATTTGAAAGCTCGGTAGTTATAACTGGGTAACAAGCCTGAATTGCGACCGCAGTAATTCAAAATGCTGTTGTTCAGCTGCGCACATGATTTCGAAAACGTGATCTTTATCAAGAAAGATCAGCTGCTTCATAGCAGTGTAATGCGCTCCCAGGACTTTGAGCATTTCCCTACTAATGCGGCTTGCCTTATGGATGACGATTACGACCACGAGAAGGAAAGAACCGTAATCCCACCCCTAGTTGACACATTTTTGAGTTTTTCCTTCAATTTCTGGTCAAGTAAAATGGTAAAAAATTTTATTTGGCAAATTTTAACTCTTTTGTATTTAAAAACTCATATTATCAGCCAATCATTTCATCTACACCTTATATTCATTCATATCACCAAAATGAAAAAAATTATATACAAACTCATTTGCATTTATTAAAAATCGAACACGGACATATCACTATGCTTTAGCTGGCCAAATACATCTGACAGCTTTAACATTGACTGCTACCAATTAATCTGTTTCATGAATGATATTGTAATCTAACCTTAAGTCTTTTAAAAGGTTTTTTTGTTGAATTAATATGTGCGGCGACTTTATAGCTAAACGTATAAGAGCATATTATAAAGTCAGACGTAAAAAAGTTGTTTATCCATAACTACGCCTAATTTGGGTAGACTTTTCTGAATGGTCATTCGTATATCCTGCATTGACTAATACAGCTTCACAGTGGATAGTTCGTCACCAATTTACCCGTAATAAGACGAAAGAAATGTCGAATAAATATACCTAGATTATTCGGTATCGATGCGAGCACATTTATTTGTAATTAATGAAAATACATATTTACGTATGTTTTCATAGTTTTATCACATTCTGACAAACTAAAGACTGATTTATGTTGAGTCATAAACGATTCATTAATAAATATCCGTTTTAAGTTTAATAAATTTCTCCGTTTGAGGAACTTCATCGGTCTATAAGAGGAAAATCGTGAAAAATTCCATCACTTAGACTACACTTGTTTTGATTAAATTTTTTTTATCGACATTTGGTGCGAATAAATCTCGATTTATATAATTTCGGGGAAAGAGACATAGGACGCGTCATTCAAAGGAAATCCTCGGAAAGTCGACCACAGTCAATATCCCTTGGTGGTAGCAGATGAAGATTTCGGCATATATTCCAAGTTTAGTGGGATGGTGAATATTTTTCATAATCAGTCTTTTGTATAAATAATACTATTCGACGCAATATTCTGAAACATGAAACTGATCATGCTGAAATAAACACAGCGATATACCGCGACTGAATGTGCGAATTATATGTGAAGAAAGCTCGAAAATGAGGCGATTGATGACGAAGTTCTAGAATCCGGCAAATGAGAGTTCCGTTGCGGATTTCAAAAATTTGCGGTAAACGATATCTTTCTCAGTCTTGCCAGTGTTTAGAAGTGTTGGTGCTCCTAGAAGTTCCCAAAAATGCCGCATTCTGGCGGGCGAAACATTTTGCGATAAATTCTTCCGCCGCTGTACTTTTAATCAACCTCAATTAGCTGCGGATATATTTGCTATTTTGCAGTAAATACACTTTTTGAGCAACTTCATTGTCTTAGTCATTTTACTTCAGCCAATGCATGAATTTAAATAAAATTCGCACGCTACTGGTATATCAATATCCCACCTGTTACTGGGAAAAAGAATCGATGGAATCGGAATCGAGAAACGATTTGAAAGGATCGGAATCTAAAAATAGTTGAATCGACAGATCCGTGCAAAATAATATCTAAATATGAGAGACAGGTTTCAACCAATATTTACCTTCAAAAAATCGTAATTGTTGAGAGGTATTAATCGGT